>JAPFBL010000161.1:587500-710000 GCA_026182355.1 Hermatobates lingyangjiaoensis
TAATCATCAAATACTATACACCATCATAACACACCATACACATCAAACACGACACTCTCATTATGGCACTCCAGACATATGAAACACAATACACTCATCATGGTACTCCAGACATATGAAACACAATATACTCTTCATGGCACTCCAGACATATGAAACACAATACACTCATCATGGTACTCCAGACATATGAAACACAATATACTCATCATGGCACTCCAGACATATGAAACACAATACACTCATCATGACACACGATACACATCAAACAGCAAAGACTTAACATGACATACTAAACACATCAAACAACATACACGGATCATGATACACCATACACTTATCATGATACACCATACAAATCAAACACCACATACATACTGTGTATGATAAAAATCCAGAGCTGTCTTAATGACATATATTTCCACAGTTTGCAAAACTTCTTACTATACTTGCAAATAAGTAAAAATACTTGCGGCTGCTGGGAGAGTCTGGAGTCGACTTCAGATCTAAAGACTGATCCATCTGTATATGTTTTCTTCTGATCTCCAACCAACCAGTACTGAGTAAAATATTTCATTTGACCACAAAAACACAGATACTTGCTGTAAGAAAAAACTACTTACAGCACAACTTAACTTATCTGAACAAATAGTATTAAAATTAAGTACACTACTTCTATATAAAAGGAATCATCCTTTTTAATGTATAGTATTTGCTAATATGTTTCTACTTTATTATAATTTGTGTACAATATAGTTGAAAGGATAAAATATAATTGAATACAGGAAGTATCACTATCCTATGCAATAAATATAATATTTCAAAATTACTTTATAAGGTGAATATAAAGCATCATATATTTCACTGCACTAATGCGTCAAAGTCAGTACCATTAACAAACTTAGATATAAAAGCTAAATGAATCTCTTATTTGAGCATTTGATGAAGATGAATTAGTGGCCAGAAATCAGAACGTAGCACCACCTGATGAATCAGAGGAGCTGTAATTGCATCCACATGAGGACCCTTAACTATGAGGTGGTATTCCGTCTGTGAGAGTGTGTGTGTGTGTACGCTGTACATAATATTACATCATTGCTTGGTTGAAATTATTTATAATTTAATATTTTAATGGCATATATATGGCAAATATTTGATAAACTTGCAGATCAGTTGAAGGATTTCTATCCTTTACTTAGAAAGAAATAAGAATTTGCAGTTTTTATAGGTTTGTTTTTCGCATAACTGTAAAGCCTTGAGGAAGCATTCTCCTATCAAGTCGAATTTTTGACTCTCAAGAGTGCTCATTGGATGTCAGATAAAGAATTAATTTTATAAAAAGTTTCGTTGAAGTCAATCTAATGTCGCATTTATCCTTCAGTGCATTCATGCGAATATATCAGACGCGTAGGTTGAAGCTTCGTCATGTCATTCTTAAGGTTCTTTCTAAACAACCGTTTTTGTGCTTCTTGTTCTTGTCATAAATTACCTGATTAATGCAGTCTCATTTGTGGCTTTCATATGAATATGTACAATCTTTTGTAGATCCTTATCATCCTTCTTATATTGTGTACACATGTTAAGTGTGATACATGTAATTTAATGAGATTCTCGTCTGGGCTACTCCCTTGTAGTATCCATGTCATTTTTTTCTTTTACAATCATACTCGTACGTTACATCCTTTTATTTCAATAGGTATTGTTAACCAAGACTTCTGCGTGCCCCTTCAGTGTTTCGTGTACATCATTCTCATATACTGAATGCCAATAAAGTTTATTCCATTTTCCTTACAATATGGATTATATCTAAGAAGAGATTTTTCAAGATATTCTGACTTGTTTGGTCAACATGGAAATTTGTAAAAAAATATTTGACATATCAATGGGAGATTTATCTCCTGAGTTTGTATCTTTATGAAGTTCTAAAAGATGTGTAAAATATGATGGAATGAATGGAGAGGGCAACTCATTGAGGCGTTTGTCCAGGTGGTAAGTGGATATAGGTATATTAAAAATATATAATATATAGCTACTAATGATGAAACTCAGGGGTTTGTAGGTTTACATTTTCATATGCCTATTGCTGGATTCTTGGTTAGACGTTTGAGATCGTTTTCGTGATGATAATATATATACTTATATTGACCAGCTCAATCACTGGACATCCACTGAAACCACTTAGAACACTTACCTATAGAGATTCAGAAAAAAACTGAATCCCCTTACTGCTCTCATAAATATATTGAAACAGAATGATTTTTTAAAGATTTCAGTAAAGATCGTTAAGATAAAGAGATTTAGAAGTTCTGTTTTATTTGTGATTTATACATAAAACTTTGGCTGACAGAACAGCGGAACATTTCTATTCCTGTTGACGATGAGGGTCAAAATATATAAGTGAGTTGTGTCAGTTCTTTTTTTGTAATTTGACTCACTTTGGACTGTTTCTTATATGTATACATATAAAAGAGCCAAACAGATTGCAAATCCTAGAAGCAATTTTAATACAAGAAAGGAAACCAACCCACATCCCAGCTTATTAGTAGCGGCCGAGTACTCAGGATTATGACCCCATTAATTTCATAATCCGGCGACCAGATGGCAGCACATGCGTAACTATGACTACTTTAAAACATAAAACTAACCTATCAAAACCTTATTTAAATATTATGTATTTTTTTTCAAAAATTATACAACTTTTTCTAATAACTATATTTTGCTGTGAGTACTAGTCTATTTATAAGAAATTATGTGGAAATAATTTGAAAAAGAAATTTGAAGGAGTACCTGAGTTGGTCGGGTATGAGGGTTGACCACCAAGACTGCCTTCGTTGGGGAGGTGCTCCAGGCACAGCTCCAACAGACGGACCCTGAACCTTCTTTCGTTTCTTTTCCATCTTTCCAACTCCTAGGTGCCAGGATTTCCTTCTATTCTTACCAGCTCCCACTGCCTCCAAAGCAACATCTCTTTCATCCCGATTTCCTAACACCACCCCATCTTCTTCCTCATCTTCTTCAACGCTACCAAGACCACTGAGGCTCCATTTCTTCTTTGGAACCATCTCGGGAACCGCAAGCTTTGTTGAGTCCATATCGATATCACCCCACACACGGACACGTGCACAGAGAACACTAATCACAAAAACCGATTACACAGATTTTTTTAACTTAACCCCATCCCTCGAAATATCTAAAACAAACAAAAAAACACACAAATATAAGTATCTCATATATATGAAACACAAATGAACTATAAACAGGAGCAACAACTGCTCAAAAGGAAATATACATTATTATTAAATATAATTTTATTTCTGACTAGCATACGTTCCCGTCTTTGACGGGTATTTTACACAAATTTAGAGATGATACGTCGTATATCAAAATATTATTAGAAAATTTATAGAATAGGAAAAAAAATCTCGCAGAAGTATTTTTGACACCATCTTTTCATACCGGTCCACTGCCCCAGTTCTCTATATTTCCTTGTGTCCAGGTACCCACCTGAGACTAGACTTATTTTACTGGTTATATTATTAATTTTGATCTATTAATCTACCAGACAGCAGGTCCTTGCTTGAAATCAGAAAGCCTGCAATACAGGCAAATTACTTTGATGCCTCATTTCATACCAATCTCAACAATCTTAAAATTTCTTTATTCTTCATAAAATATATCTAAAAGAAAGGTTTCAAATAATGTTTCCGTGCTCAAGATGGTGTAGGTGGTCATTTTTCCTGTTATGCTTTAATATGCTTGTTTGTGTAGTTTCTTAAGGCTGATATTGATACCTTTTCATCTACTTTAGGACAGCACACAATAGATGCATATCATACCATTAGTTTTCTCACATCATTAATAGTAATTTAAAACTATAATATTAAACAATAATATTAATATTAAACAATATTTTTAAAACAACAATAATATATCGTATTGAAATGTATAAAGAATTTGTAAAAAAATATCAGATTTAGACAGAGCATAAAAAACACTAATGTAGCATTTTAAAGTATTGGCCCACTATGAAAAGATAATGAGAACAGGGCACCTGCTGCTAATGCTAATATTTAAAACATTAGCAATGCTAATGTTTGAATATTCTAACGGTCAGGTCAACCCCTTATTGGCATAGTTGTTATGACATAATGATACATGTACATAAATTTGGCACGGACCGCTAATTGCACATCATGGACCCATAATATACTATAGTTTTTTTTTGTTCGTGAATCCCTTTGACCTACTGTGAACCCTTTGTTCGTGAATCCCTTTGACCTACTGTGAACCCCTAGGGGTGGGTCCCTGTGGGCCACGTTGAAAACCGCTGCTCTAGACTACCATCCTTCACTCTGGAGAGCGTCATAAAATATATTGTTTTTTAAAGTTTGTGTAGATAGCTCTAAGTTTTTTTTTCATTGCTTTTACATATCATATTAAATCATTAAAAGATAATTTCTTTAATTTTTTTTATTAAATTTTAAAACAAGTATTCTATTTGACTCAACTCTGAAAAATAATATCTAAGTCAATGTAAACAAACCCGACAAGTACAGTAAGTAAACCATTAGTGCAAGTTAAGTTTTCAGTATTTATAGATTTATTGCCTTTTGTGGTAATCAAAATTTATTGATTTATTTTATATATTGCTAGTTTTGGGTAGCTTTTTTGACAAAATTCGGATCATCTACTCAAAACGTTGTATTTCTTGGTACAATTTATACATATGTCTATATAGATAACAAGATTTACAGTAAACACGTAAATACCCAAAAGTTTGGAGTATTGACTCTGACGAAGACAGCTTGTTACGGTTGAAAGATCTTAGCCTTTTTTTCCCCCTTTTCTTATTGTGGTTTGAACATTGATAAACAATATAGATGTTTATTAAATAGAAAAATAATCAAGAACATTGTCTCTAAAAACAAAAGGAATTTTGACAATGACTGCTATTTATAATGCAGCCAAATTCCCATATTAACCCAGTCTTAACGGGGTTCATAGAGGATTACTGAGAATCCATGAGGAAAAACAGTATTTTGAGGGTCCATGACATACGGTTAGTGCCCTTATTATGCTTATATAAGTATATCAGCACATGCAAATGCATATAAAAAAATATATCAAAGTGTACCGAACTGACTGTTAGAATATTTAAACATAACAATTAAAACATAAGGACCAATATCCACCTCAGTTTGTTATAGTGCTCAAATGTTTTAAAATGTTCCATTACATTTTTTTATATTATATTCAAAATTGATTCTTTTACAATTTATAAAGTGTTTATAAAATGTTAATAAAGAAACATTTTGTTATTGTTTTAACCTTTCTTATGTTTGTATTCCGACATCATATTGTAAAAGTAATGAAATTCTTTCATGTTACATTTTCCAGTTAACTAAAAACAAATATTTGTTTAAAAATTTACACGTGCGTAATTAAGTTTTTTATGTATCAAAGGGAGCGAGGAAGTAGGGTTCTACAGATGATAAACAACTACAGAGGGGTCCCCAAGCAAACAAAGGATGAGAAGCCCTGAATTAGCCAAATGTAGTATGGAAAAAAGGGGTCTGCACAAAGGCCCATTTAGGAGAATTTCACTCTTTATAAAATGCTAAATAAACTAATTAGACCTTTTATCTATAATTTTATAAATTAAAATAATGAAATTGAAGATTGCATTGTACATTCCAAACGAAAGTACTTTGTTATAAATAGACCTTCTCATAACTGCGTAACCTTTAGGGGGTACTTCAAACCAACAACTATTTGAAAAAATGTCAAATATGCCAAAAAATCGAAAATATAATATTCGACCCAAATATGTTGAAATTACGAACAGTTGCAAAAAGACGACAGACAAGTACAGGACGAACAGCAGCAATCTGCTAAAACTGGACAGTCAGATTAGTGAACATGGTTTATATTTACTGCATGGCTGCAGTAGAGATTGAAGAGGAGTTGGCTGAATTGTCCAGGCAACAGATAGGCTAACCTTTTTATTTTGGAACCTAGTGTTAAAAATAGTAATTTTCTTTTCGGACTCTGGAGAACTAGGTGGAGGAATCTGATAGGTGTTATCACCGGTCACTGTAGACTGAGAAGACATTTAAGCATTATAGGCTTACAGGAGATTTGTTGAGTAAACTACCTTTGGCGGAGACAAACTTATTAAAAATAATCATAATAATGGAAATAAGTCAAAATTACGTCTGCAATAGAAATTAAATAAATTTTGCAAGGACTGCTATGCCTTATGCTAGTCAAAGTGATGCATCAATCAACAGCAAATGAACATAAAAAGAACTTTGGTGTGACATGTCCCAATTTAGCCGGATGCATCAACAGATTTAGAAGGTAAAAGGAATTTGATTATATGTATTTCTCAATTTGTCAAATGATTACTCTCATTCTTGGTGGCCTTTCTAAGTCGACCCTGGAATAGAATTAGGACAGATTATAATACTAATCAATTCTAAATTATAATGCATTAAAATAACTATACTTCTAAATATTCTGAATAGAGAATATTTTGACGAATCAATACCATTACCTTTGCAATAATTATGACTTGACATCGGAGTTTAAACTGAGAACTATATAATTATAAATCAATCTACTGTTAATTATGCTATGATAGAAAGGTAAAAATAGACAAATATTGCAACAGAAAAATTTATTGAAAATCATATATATATTACCTTAATAGGGTTAAAAATTCATTTCTAACTATTACTGAAAAATTTTACCTTTTAATGCAGTTTTAAACAGTTCTTATTAAATAAGCCAATTTTATAAATATTCCCATTCTTCTATAACGTATTGAAAGATTTGTTTGGACTCATTTTCCTTAGAGGGAAATTTTATAAAAAATGGATATTTAATATATAATTTTTCTTTATAAGTAAAATATAATACATTTGTAAGTTGATGTAAATGTATGTATTATTAAATGATTCAATAAACGTATACTTTTTTGAACTATGATTCTTTAATAGTAGTACTCAAAGCTTCTCTTAGTCAGCTTGCCTTTTTATCTTTGAAAAGAATTTCGGTTGCAAAAAATTGCCGTAATTGAAATAAAATTAACTTTTTTAATAAGCTGTTTATTTATACGAAGAAGAAACATGAAAATATAATTAATACAAATGAATGCAAGGTCTCAATGGGAGAATTCTGGGTGTGATATTGAGCAAGGATTTTTTTTAATTACATATCAATATAAGTTGTTCAAAGTTGAATTGTATATTGAATTCCAAAAGTTTTAATAGATTTTCTATATTCTGATTTGATGTATTTCATATTTGATAATACAAGCTACCAAATGCACGTATATTCAAAAATATATATATATATATATATATATATTTTTTTTTTTTTAATAACAAAATCTCATAATATGGGGTATTTGTCCTAATCCAAAAGTTTGAAGAACAAAAGGCTCTTTAAGATCGTCTATTTCTATAGATCTCAAGTTTGTCCCTCAAAATTTGATGGCATAATCTGATACTCACTCCACCCGCAATTACTTAAACAATTAAATAATTTTAATCATATATGAAATTGAATAATTTCTACGATGCATAACATAACTCTCTTAAAGTGGTGATTATTTGGTGATTCGGAAGATCATTTCAAGTTGGGATAGTCATCAAACGATGTTCTGACGAGTTCAAAATGGTCAAACTACTCATAGCACTATGTGTGAATCACGTCGTCTTTCATGTATGCTTGGCTACCAACCAACCAACGAATATATCCGCGCACTATAGTGCACGTTTAGACTAGCAATTCCAGACCAGAGGCCTTCTACTGCTTGATTACTGTGCTACTATAACTTGGACTGTCAGTAATTCATGGCAGATATTAAGTTCGTTTGTATAAATAACGTCGTATTCGCGGTCATGTGGTCTTGTTGGTCATAGTTTTCAATATTTTTAGTCATGAGTTGAAAAAAATAGTCAGTGGTTGAAGTAATTGTTCAGTGAGGTTGAGGAAGATTGGTGGCAGGATTGAGAGCTTGTATAGGAGGTTTGTATAAGTAGTTAGTTTGTTGTCTTCACTGGTGTTAAGTCGGGTGATATAACTAACTACCTATGGATTCCATTTTCAAATTATGGTAAATATCCACATTTCGGACTCTTGGTTAGGCAACTGAAACTTCACCCGCAAAAGTTTTTCTAAGTTTATAGCAAACTTTCTCACACATTCACTGACAATTTGTCACAAGTCGACCAACTGGTTGTTCACGCGCTAACTTCAGCGGCTGTAACTCGACAACTAACAAGCAGAGCGAAACGCGGTAAACAACAGTTAGTTTTCTAAATCTCTCAGTGGCCGCAGTGCGCTTTCTCTGCAGGTTGGCATACTATACCAAAAAATTGTTATCTTTTTTAAACCGTCCTCGTACATTCATTAATGGACACGTATCTTACATTCATACTAAGTAATTACAATAACATAATTAGTAAACAGTATACGTTTTCGTAAATACAAAGCAACACTGATTAACAAAACAGATCTTACAATATCCAAAAAAAAAATGTGTCTAAAATATGATCCACATTAATTAAAATACGAAAATATCAAATCAATGTTTTGAAATGTTTAATTTACTAGAAATATGAAAGTTGACTTGATTATTTTCTGTCAATTAACCCTAATGGTATCAATAGATTCACTTTCTATAAACAAATGCACAAACCTGAATTTCAAAATCCTAAAGAGGAACAACAATTTTTTTGACCAAAGTGGGATTTCTTCAGATTTTCAAATGAATGAAAAAAAAAGAAAGTTAAACATCTACAGGAAGTGTTTGGATGGGGATAAATATTTTTCAGGTTTCAAATCAATATAAAGAACTAAATTGGTTCTGAAAGAATAGATCCTACACCATACATTAGAAAAAAAGGCATGTCTTATTGTTAAATTTATTAAGAAATTAACACCACTCATAATATAATAAAAAATTGAATATTAAGTCATGCAATTATTTCTAATGCGAGAAGAGATTGTAATAATGTTATAAATAATTCTTCCTATTGGACCGGATAATAACGAACAATTTTCGGCGAAACGTCTGCTGATAATCATTTGTTATTATTTTGGGCTTAATCCTTGAGAACCAATTCAATACTTTGAACATTCAGTGGTCGGGAAACGTTTTCAGTTATATATATAATTTAGAGATTTAAATTTTTGTAGATGATTTTTTTCAACATTCACTGACATGTGAATTATTAAGTGATTCCCGATCTCTGTGCCGTGACTTTGAACTGTGCGAAGGAAACACCTCTACAATTGTAGCCACGATAACACAGGTACAAGTGTTATTTATTACCGTAAATATAGTCAGTCCAATGTCAGACCTATGGTTACATTTCTTTCCAGTGAAGCTCCCTGTTCTTATATGTTAGCAAGTGACAGTTGTAATTGAATAACTGATGTGTAAAACATATTATAACCAGGAAATATTGATTTTGGCGAGAGACTCGCCACATTTTAAACAGCCAAAGCCATGGACCCACGCAACAATGCTGCTCAATAGTATTTTCAATGAATGAAAGCAAAATATAGAGATGGGAAATATTTGCAAACCGATTTTGATTTACAGATAGATAATAACTCTCTTGGTTATGATATATATATATATATATATATTATAGATTTATGCTAGACTACCCGTGAATTGTTGGGTCATCCATCACCATCATTCTTAATGCAATCATGTTCATGTAAATGCAGATAAACTCTAAATGAGTGAGAAGGTTTCATGCTTGGCAGTTCAGGATCACAGTTGGTTCCCAGTTTTGGTTTGTTCAGAATGTTTTACTCTTTGTTGTATAGACGCTGAGAACAGTTGCTGCATGCTATTAAATTTGGTTCTTCAAACCGGGAAGCTTCTCTTGGCTAAACAGTGCTTCTAATATCCCTTTTTTTATTCTTTTTTCATATCTATAATTCTGGTATCTTTAGCCATCATTTACCTTGATTTTTATTATAATCTTTGGTGAGATCCCTAGCAGCACTTGTACCATCGTGCACAGTCATTCTCCGCGACAGGGTGGTTTCCTTGAACCTACATATGTATTTCAGTGCACAGTTTCCAATCAGACATCTGCATTCATATATAACATTCGTGTTTTTGTAGGTCTGTGGTTTTCCTTTCGTTCTTTCTTACCAGTAAGTTTGTTGTAGTTTAACTTTTGTAATAAACAATGTGTTCAAGGCTATCTTGTGGTTATTGCAATATATGTTGTTTCTGATTATCTGTGTTATAACTTTTTCACCTATTTTATACTGTTCAGACAACAGAGAATGTCAAGACATGTAAAGAAGGACCTGTTAAAGCTCTAATACATAGCGAGTATATATAGGGTATATTCAATTTCTTAAAATTGGATTAACTTAACTGCATTAATTGAACAATAAAACAATAATTCATTAACAATAGATACCCTAACAATAATTTTGACAATTTATTAAAAGCTTACATGGGTAAGAGGAAACAAAACATGAAGCAACCACAAACTACAGGTAGAGTCGACAAGGCATGCTATAAAAACCAGTTCTATTATTTATTCTATTAGTTATAGTTATAAATGTAATACTGTTAACTAATGTATGCTGTATTCTGATGATGGTGTAAGATACCAAAACATTTAGTTGAAAATATTAATATTGTACTCTAGTTAAAGTAAACAAGTGAAATAGAAATGGACGTAACTTCCCATAACTTATTCACGCTCTTCCAGAAAATCTAAAGAATAAAGTAGGAAAAATGGAGAAAATAGCCAATAAAATATTGAAAACAAGAAATGGCATAGTACTCGTACTTAAAGAAACTTTTGGGGTGGTAATTTAGTGATTATGCGCCTCTAATAGCCTCTAGCACACAACTACGACTTTCAGCCTTCGTGAGGTTACCCTGTTAACCTGATATATGCAGGGACAAACGAAAGAGGAGGAGAAGGTGATCAGGGGCTGGGCCTGACCACCTTCGTTTCACATCCTTCCAACTTCCCAAACCCTCTCCTCTTAACACAGCCCCAATCCAAGGCGTTATGCGATCCGTGCCGAAGAAATTCATCCCTGTACCAATGATACAGGGGCTACTATATTACGAACAGAGTCTCAAGGGTACCAGGCGATCCCCTTGACTAAATAGCCTTACTGACGTATGCGGTACTCTACCGGAGCGGACAAAATACCACCGTTCGAACTTCAGGGATTTTCCCCTGTAAGATACTAAGGAGAAAGAAGTCCGGAGACTATCCTCCGGAAGCGCAGAGGGTTCAAAAGCGCTAACTAGTGGGGAGCCAACCTCCTACAAGTGCACCTAAAGACCCGAAGAACACTATCCCGAAGAAGGAGAAAGGAAGTAACTTTCTCCCAAAACGTAGGGAGCCTAATGGGCATATCAATGATGGTTTGTGCAGATTCTGAAAAGAAGAGAAAGAAACACCTTTCCACCTGTTGGTTGACTGTCAGGTAACCTTGCTGTACAGAGGTAGGTGCTTGAGGACACTCAACAAAACCGAAGAAAAACTTTTAGCACTGGACCCAGCAAAAGTGCTGAGCTTCTTGGAGGCGTTAAACCTAACTGCTGGGGTCCTTTAGAACAGAAGGGGGGAAGTACAATAGTTTTTATGACGCAGTGCTATAGTCACCCTCAGATAATAATAATAATAAAGAAACTTGCATCACAGAAACATTATCCCTTAAGTAAACAGCTTATACACCAACTGTATACTAACATACTTATACACCGTAAATAAACTACTTAATGTCCCCCGCACTTTGAAGGCATTCTGCATAATTATCAGAAATAATAATTAAGAAATGTCATTATAAAACCAACAAACATTTTTTTTAATATTTAAAATTAATAACAAAAATATATAGTAATGAAATAGTAATAATGTTACAAAACAATAACAATAAAAAAAATCTGAAGTGGCCTGCAGTCAACTTTACTATAAGTAAACTTTATATCAAACTTCTTGGGTATATATATATAATGTATCATTTAAGCATAATGTAAACATCTACATGGAAGATGTTTATTAGTCTTTCATTCCCCAGGTAATACAGATAGTGACTGATGAACTTATGAATATATAAGATTATTTTTGTACATCACACAGCTGATGAAAATAATGTCATTAGTATAACTACAGCAGTAATAAGATTTTTGAAAAGCCAAAGTGAACATTTCTTAATACGAAATAATCTCCTACAAGAGAACATGGCTTTTCTTCAAATAGCCAGTGGATTTCTTACATCGTTCACTTGACCTCCTTCTTCACTGAATATTTAAGTCAAATACTCTTATTTTCTCTGAAAAACGCGAAGTAAAAATGTCGTTTCAAGATAATTTATAATTAAGGATGTATGATAATAACATTTATTAATCTTCAACGAAAAGATATCAATTTTGAATTATGTTCAACATTTGTGGTCTTTTATAGAATTATTATACTGGGAAATTTATGGGTCCTTAGCATTTAATAAAATCATTTTCCTTCCCCTTTGTCAAAAATCATATATAACAAATTTCTCTGAGTGAGAAACCTTTTTTCCTGCGTCTTGTATTCTGTTATAAGTTTGCTATGAATGTATATTGAGAAAAAATATATTAGTAATTAGCCAGTTTACATACTCAAATCGAAGTCAAAGCCAACTATTCAATATTACAAGAATTTTTTCATGAATTTAAAATTTCATGAATTTTTTATAAATTGCTAATTTTGTGTTACGTTTTTGGTCAAATTTTCATGATTTTTTAATGAGCCGTTTACAGAAATCGTACTATAACGCCCCTTACAAGAATGTAATTTTAAAAAAATTATCTCAACTCATTCTCCAATTATCTCTCCATTCTCCATGTTCTATCTCTAGGCATAGTTTAATTTCGATCCGTGAAACGGAATGGCTTGTATTGCTCTCACAGGCTTTGATATTAAATAATAAGTCAAAATTTTTACATTTTATTGAAAAAACAGTATTTTTCCTTGTTTTAAAAATTTGAATATATTTTTCGTTTATTGCATTTGTAACCCCAAATATCATGCCGAAATTTCAAAACACTAAAATTAGCAGTTTAGGAGAAAAAAATGTTCCCTAAAAACCGGTTTTTGGCAAAAAAAGTGACTTTCTCGTCATGTATAATTCTTCCCAAACAATAGGGATCATCTACACTATGGGGCCCATTTTTGTGTAAAATATCAACTTGATCCATCAAAGATTCTGGACCGTATCATGGTAACAAGCAATGCTAACATACTCACCCACACATAAACAAAGATATCATCGAAAAAACTTCATAAAACGACTTTTGGTACCTCAAATTTTGTCAAAAACTTGAGATGGAATTTTTCCACGATCACTATACTTTACTTATAGAAAAGTAAAAAGTTCTATTCCGGGTTAAAATTTCCAAATCAAATTTTTTAAGGGAATAGACATTATCAGATTCTCTAAATCTAATATTGTACATGGAACCAAAGTATTATTGTTTTGAAATGCTTATGTACACACTACAGTCCACAATCTACAGTCCTATAGATCTGCACTCTAAGTAAATTTCAGAAACATATTTACAAATCATAATTAATACAAGTGAAACTCTAATTAGTGAGTAGTTGAAAAGTAATATGGAATGTATTGAGGGGATAAACTAGCTCATTACCACTGATTAGTAAAATAATATAAAACAACTGGACCAAAACATTAAATTATGCATTGTTAATTACATTGTAAACAGTTTTATTTAAGTATTTCAAACAAATTATTTTATATTAGCTTTATAAATACTTGTACACTAAAATTTACATGAACCAATACTTTTTTTTTGATATTGATGGATCAAAAAGAAGTAAAGTAACTTCCATTTAACTTTTAATACAGGTATAGTACATAAAATATTGTTTTCAATGTATGTGGAGGTATGTATAAATAAAATTATGAAAAATAATATCATAGGACATGATCTATGAACAAATAGTCATACCTTGACATGATGAGACGTAATTTTGTTCTGTTCTGTCAGGCGAAGCGCGAAGGCGACTGACGTGTTAAGACATGTCTAACTATAGGGTTCAAAAGTACACTTGCAGTCATTCTACTGAGAAAACTACCCCCACTATATCTAAATAATGGCGTCTTAATTTATTAGGAGAAAAAATAAATGTTTCACAGTATTTCAATCAGAAATTGTATTAAACATTCTTCTGCTGTTTTCATCAAAGGCAAATAATATTTATGAGGTTTTCTTTCTTGCACTGATGCAAGTTCAGTGCAATAAAGTAAGAAATAGAACAATTAAAGTAAAAAGTTTAGTGCAAACATTTACTTCTTTATATTCATAGTTTATATTTATATTATTATATTTATATTATTATATTTATAGTATTTATATTTATATTATTATATTAAATTTAATTATATTTATAGTTTATATAAATTGATAGAGCTATTGACTTAAAATAATTCTCATATTATTACAACAATAACAAATTAAAAATAAATTTAATATCAAACATCTCGGGTATATAATATATAATGTCTCATTTGAGCATAATATAATCGTCTAAATGGGAGATGTTTATTAGTCTTTCATTCCTGAGGTAGTACAGATAGTGATTGATCCACTTAGCAATAGATAAGCCTTTTTTTTATGCCACACAATTAATGGTTTTACAACCATTAGTATAACTACAGCAGCAATAACATTATGAAAAGCCAAAGTGAAAATTTGGTTATACGAAATAACTTCCTACAAGAGAGTATGGCTTTTGCTCCAATAGCCCGTGCATCTCTTACATAGTTTATCTGACCTCCTTCTACATTTAATGCTTAAGACAAATTTTCCCATTTAGAACTTGAAAATATTTTAAGTATTTTAAAAACATTACAAAGTTTTTGTCTGAAATGTCAAAAAAAAATGTCGTTTTCAGATAATTTTTAATTTAAGATGTAGGATAATTTCATTCATTTTTTTTTAATTCTGAATAATGTTCTACATTTTTGGCCTTTAATAAAATTATACAAAAATAAGACAAACACATAGAAATAGGCAAAAACATTCTTATAAGATATAGAAATTAGACATAGGTACATCCTCTGTTTTATCTCACTAATTTGAAACCCTATAAATGATTTAACTTTTCTAAGAGTTAAAGAACAATTCTGTTAACATATTAAGAACATCCGGAGTGGCCTACACTCAACTTTACTACCTATAAGTAACTTAATATTAAATTTCTTGAGTATATAATATATAACGTCTCATTTAAGCATAATGTAAACATCTAAATGGGATATGATTATTAGTCTTTCATTCCTGAGGTAGTACAGATAGTGATTGAAGGACACATCAATATATAAGCTTATTTTTGTACATCACACAGCTGATGTAAATAATTTCATTAGTATAACTACAGCAGTAATCACATTTTTGAAAAACCAAAGTGAACATTTCTTGATACGAAATATTCTCCTACAAGAGAATATGGCTTTTGTTCAAATAGCCAGTGGATTTCTTACATCGTTTACTTGACATACTTCTACATTGAATATTAAAGTAAAATTTTCAAATTTAAAACAGGAAAATACCCTTTTTTTCTCTGAAAAACATCAAAAACATCGAAGAAAAAATGTTGTTTTAAGATGATTTATGATTAAAAATGTACGATAATAACATTTATTAATCTCTAAACGAAAGATTTCAATTTTGAATTATCCTTTACATTTTTAGTCTTTTATAGAATTATTATACTGGGAATTTTATGGCTTCTTAGTATTTAGGAAGATCATTTTCCTTCCCTTTTGTCAAATATCATATATACGAATTTTTTCTGAGTTAGTGTTATTCTTTTCCTGCCTCCTGTATTCTGTTATAAGTTTGCTATGAATGTACATTGAGAAAAAATATATTAGTAATTAGCCAGTTTACATACTCAAATCGAAGTCAAAGCCAGCTATTCAATATAATTTAAATCTTTTATAGTTGGGAGCTTCTAATTTTTGAAAATAATAAATATGAACTATTACACTAGAATTGTAAAAAAAAACTGAATATTTCTCAACAAACGTAAGTCCTCTTTCTTGAGGAAAGAGTCCATTCATTAAATTTCCATATCATGGAAAGGTACTACATTCACAATGATAATGTAATTGTAACTGATATAAGTTTTGCTCAAGAGTGCAATATATAGATTTATTAAAGCGTTTTATGAGACAAATCCATCATGCCATGGAAGACAAAGGTAATTTATTTATGTTTATTGCCGGTCATTTTTTTACATGTAACAATATTATTCCTCTTACATCTCGTATAAGTCAATAAACTATTTAAATTGTTCCTTTATAAATATCAATTTTATCTCAGTGGATTTGCTCAAAAAGTCAATGTAAACATTGTAAAAAAAATATCAAAAATTCGACAAGTATAGCAGGTGATCTCTTAGTCTAGAATAAACAAACAGTTTTTATAGCGTTATTGCTCTTTCCCGTAATTGAAACTTCATGAATTTTTTTTTTATGAATTGCTAATTTTTTGTTCCATTTTTGGTCAAATTTTTATTATCTTTTAATGAGCCGTTTAGCGTCAAAAAACATTTTCTGAAAACAGAAATCTTAATATAACGCCCCTTTGGTGAATGCAATTTTGAAAAAATTATCTCAAATCATTTTCCATACAATGTTCTATTTTTAAGCATAGTTTCATTTTGATCCATCAAACGTTATGGCTTGTATCACTCTCACAAGCTTTGAGATTGAATTATAAGTCAAAATTTTTACATTTTATTGAAAAACAAATATTTCCCGTTGTTTTAAAATTCTGAATATATTTTTCGTTTGTTTCATTTGTAACCTCAAAGATAATGTCAAACTTTCAAAACTGTAGAGTTATCAGTTTAGGAGAAATAATTGTTTTCTAAAAAACGGTTTTTGGCAAAAAAAAGTGACTTTCCCATCATGCATAATTCTTCTCAAACAATAGGGATCTTCTTCCCTATGGGGCCCATTTTTGTGTAAAATATCAACTTGATCCATCAAAGATTCTGGACCGTAGCGTGGTAATAAGCATTGCTAACACACTCACCCACCCACACACAGACATCATCGAAAAAATTTCATAAAACGACTTCTGGGACCTCAAAACATGTAATTCCATCAAAATCTCGAGATCGATTTTTTTCATGATCACTATACTTTACTTATAGTAAAGTAAAAATTAATTTGAGAACATCTTTAAATCAATAGAATACTTCAAACGGTCAACTTGAAAAAAAATTAAATAAATTAGTTTTGTAAGAATTATTTTGTTAAACTAATAGATAGCTTTTGCTGTTTTGAAATTACTTATATGAATAGCAAATTTAATTTTTTTTTTCAACAGTTTAAGTCAAAAGAAATTCTTAATTACTGAATATTTAGAGAATTTACAAAAAAAAAAAAAAACAATTACAAAACAAACTACTACTCTAAACACAGAAACTTGTCAAATTAATTATTATTACTATTTTTTTACCTGTGCAAACAGTATGTAGTCAATTTATACATATGGAAGCTAAAAATAATTCTTACAGTTTTAGTATATATAACAGAACACCTTCAGAGGATTTAGAAGTTGTTAGAAATTGACGAGGTTATTTCCGGATTGCCTCCGGGGACTTTTCGAAATGAAGGTAGAGGAGAGCAACTTAACCTGTCCATTAGGATTGACTTGAACAAATTATTAAGATGTTAGGAGGATGTTAATTGACAATAACTACCAGGTACTCAAATGGGGACTACCCTATGAAGGACCGTTTGCCACACTTCCCAGGCTTGTTTTTTTTTATTTTTTGTTTAAGTTACCTTGGCTAAATGAAAATAACGTTTCTATTTTTCAAACAGAATATAAAATTTCATTTTTAAAATAATAATATATCCTAGTAGAATCAAAATGTTATTAAAATTCATTTGTAATCAAAAACACAATTACAATGAAAGTATTACCCTTTATTATCAAATAACTATTCTAGATGCCATAGAATTAAGCTAGTTTTCTTAAGCTTGTTTTTTCCATGAGTATTACAAACTTGGTCTATATTACCCTGTAATCTTTAACCCCGTTATCATTTTGAAAACCTCTTATCTTTATCATTGGCATAATATAAAATGAGCAAATGGAGTCCAAAAATTTTTTGAAATATTTAGTTGTATCAATGATTGTTATCAGTAATAAATAAAGCTACTTTCTCACATGTAAAACTGTTGCACATTGGCTTACAACAAATATTTTTATTATATTTTAATGTATCTATCATGTAGATGTAATATCAAACTCTCCAGTAAATTATTATCAAATTCATGAATAACCAATTTAAATATTTCCTTTGTTTTATTGGTGCTATATTCAATTTGTCAGCTATAACAAACTTCAAATCATTGATCTAGGACAATGAGATATGTCATTGTTATCATTAAACGGAGGCTCTCAGCCAATATGTTTGTTATATGGCTTTTCCAGTTCAGTCTTTTATCTACAGAAACTCTAAGGTTTTCATGTACCCTTGAGAGCTCAAGTTTAGTATTTCGTAATATGAGGCCTTTGAGGGATACTTTTTTTCTTCTTGAGAAAGGTATAAAGGCTGGTTTAACTAGATTTATGTCCAGGTCTTTCTGGTTTACCCATCTTTCAACAACTTATAGAGCACGCGGTGTAAGCTCAAAGCAATACAATCAAGCATTCATCTTTAAATAACATGGTCATATGCATATCCTTGCATAACATAATATTGGTTATTTACAGTTGCAGATGAATATTCACAACCAGTCATCACAATAGGGGGGATAGTAAAACTGACTTAGGAGAGCCTCTAGCGGTCTATCAGTTGAGCTTGATGCTCCACTTACAATTATTATTCTGGCGTTACATTGTTTTAATCCAATCTACAGTTCATAAATTAAAACCTCTATATATTAGTTCTGATTTACTGGATTATAAAGTATGTTACCCAAAATTATAAAGCTTCTACAATACCCAAAAATCTGGAGTGGCCTACACTCTACTTTACTATAAGTAACTTAATGTCAAATTTCTTGAGTATATAAAACATAACGTCCCATTTCAGCAAAACGTAAACATCTAAATGGTATATAATTATTGGCCTTTCATTCCTGAGGTAGTACAGATAGTGATTGAAGGACATATCATTTTATCAGCTTATTTTTGTACATCACAGATAATTTATTATTTGCAAATAATTGCATTAGTATGACTACAGCAGTAATAACATTTTTGAAAAACCAAATTGAACATTTCTTGAAATGATTTATTCTCCTACAAGAGAATGGCTTTCGTTCAAACAGCCAGTAGATTTCTTACATCGTTTACTTGACATCGTTCTACATTGAATATTAAAGTAAAATTTTTAAATTAAAAACAGGAAAATACCATTTTTTTCTCTGAAAAACATCTTAAACTGCGAAGAAAATGTTGTTTTAAGGTGATTTGTTAATTAAATATGTACGATAATTACATTTATTAATCTCTAAACGAAAGATTCAGATTATGAATTATCATTTACATTTTTGGTCTTTTATAGAATTATCATACTGGAAATTTTAATCTTTAAAATAATAATAATAATAAGCTTCTTAGTGTTTAATAAGATCATTTTCCTTCCTCTTTGTCAAATAACATATATACGAATTTTTTCTGAGTGAGTGTTATCATTTTCCTGCACAATATTATTCCTCTTACATCTCATATAAGTCAATAAATAATTTAAACTGTTCCTTTATAAAATCAATTTTATCTCAGTGGATTTGCTCAAAAAATTTCTAAGTCAATGTAAACAATGTAAAAAAATACAAAAAATTCGACAAGTATAGCAGGTGATCTCTTAGTCTAGGGTAAACAAAGAGTTTTTATATCGTTATTGCTCTTTCCCGTAATTGAAACTTAATGAATTTTTTTTTTATGAATTGCTAATTTTTTGTTTTATTTTTGGTCAAATTTTCATTATTTTTTAACGAGCGGTTTAGAGGCAAAAAAACATTTTCTGAAAACACAGATCGTACTGTAACGCCCCTTTAGCGAATGTAATTTTAGAAAAAAATATCTCACCTCATTTTCCATATAATGTTCTATTTTTAGGCATAGTTTCATTGTGATCCGTCTAACAGTATGGTTTGTATCGCTCTCATAAGGTTTGAGATTGAATTAAAAGTCAAAATTTTTACATTTTATTAAAAAAAAATATTTCCTGTGGTTTTAAAATTCTGGATATATTTTTCGTTTGTTCCATTTGTAACCTCAAAGATAATGTCAAAATTTCAAAACTCTAGGGTTATCAGTTTAGGAGAAATAAATGTTTTAAAAAAAACGGATTTTGGCAAAAAAAGTGACTTTCCCATCATGCATAATTCTTCCCAAACAATAGGGATCTTCGTCTAAATGGGACCCATTTTTGTGTAAAATATCAACTTGATCCATCAAAGATTCTGGACCGTAGCGTGGTAACAAGCAATGCTAACACACGCACCCACCCACCCCACCCACCCACCCACCACCACCCACACCACCCACCCACCCACACACAGACATCATCGTAAAAACGTCATAAAACGACTTCTGGGACCTCAAAACATGTAATTCCGTCAAAATCTCGAGATCGAATTTTTTCACGATCACTATACTTTACTTATAGTAAAGTAAAAAGGAGACTAGAGTGAATACTTTAACACTTAAGAAATTTTTTATTTGGTAATCCAATGTTTTTGGAACTGACTCCGTTCATTTGCCTTTCTGATATGCCAGTTGTCTCTAAGGAAGATGCTTCTTTGCTAAAAACTTCTCAAATTACTAACATAAAACCTAATATTTCTCATCTTTAATGTAATATTTGTACCAGAGCTTATTTTTCAGGGAATATGAATTAGATCTCTCGAACAGTATGACTTGCTCACAAACTTTTGGATACCTACTCACACAACAACACACGAAGACATCATCAAGAAAAAAAGTCCAAAAGGACTTTGAAGACCCCAAAAAATGTAAATGCATCATAATCTTGATGTAAATTTTTTTTACATCCTTAGTTTACTATATTGAAATAAATAATATGGTTAATTCCCTTTTGCTTTTACGATTCAAATTTTCTAAAAATCAATTTAATGACTAAAATACTGTCAAATTTCTTTTACTAACACTAAAATAACTATTCTGCTTGACTTGATTTGGATGAAAAATTTTAAGTTCATGTAAACAACTTCAACAAGGACAGCAGGTAATGATACAAAGATGATTTTTTAGTCTTTACAGTTATGACATTTCCGATGAGCAAAATTCATTGAAATTTTATTTACTACTTACTATTTTTAGTTAATACTTTGACAAAACTTCATTGTTCTATACTTGGTCATTTAGTGTAAAAAAACACAGGAATTATAAAATGCACCATAACGCCCCTTTCTGTTTATGTAATTTAAACAAGGAAGTATTCAATTCATACACTAAAAGGTTCTATTTTTTTTAAAAAAAAAGTATTGAATTCATGCCCTTAAAGGTTTTATTTTAGGTAGAATTCCTCTAAGATCCGTAAAGCAGTGTGATCACTATCGTGTGCACAGGCTTTCAAAATCAATAATAAGTAAAAATGTTTCATTTTATTGCAAAAAATACATTTCCTATAGTTTTAAAAAATATTGATTTGATCTATCAAATGTTGTTGCCTGCAACCTAGCCACAAAATTTTGGATGCGCACCACCAACTTACCGAAACACATACACAGACAACAAACACACACTCAGAGGCATTATCGACAAAACAGCAAAAAAGGACTTCGCAGACCTCAGGACATGTAAATCGTTTCAATTTGTAGATTGAATTTTTCATGATCGCCATACTTCACTTATAGTAATATAATAGCACTGACATTCCAATTATTTTTAATCTAGGACCGTTAAAAAAGTCTTACTGTTGATACGAAGGGAATATTTATCCATCATTGTTGTTTAACGGAGATTACTCCATACAGTCTCCATTCCAATGTATGAAATCGGTGACTATTGGAACAATTGACTACAAAAATAGAACGTCATAATTGATCATTTTTATATTATATTCTTTTCAATATTTATGACATTATTGCCATACGAAATTCATATACAGACAATCTTTAGTGAAAAATATAAGTTTCCTAGAATCACCAAAAGATCGCATTAAAATTAGTACCTTTTTTGGAATAAAGTATGATAAAGCAACTTTTCCTATTCTTTTTTTAAAAAATCTTGGTAAGTTATTTACTCAGTGTAGTATTACATTGTTTCTAAATCTAAACCCGTGAACAAATTTAATAGTTTTACTTAAGTACGAGTATATAAGTTAAACTGTAAGTAATTGACTGAGTACACCAATAGTTTTGGATGGGAATTCGATTATTATTTCGAAATATTATATTAATTGCGTTTGGCATCTCTTTGAGAGTAAGAGATCAACTAGTTAAATGAAGTCAATTTGGCAGGCAACTCAAACTACTCATCATGATCATGAACAAAATTTGGAGTGGTCTGTACTCATCTGCAGTGTGAGAAAATTTTTATCAAACTCATGAGTGATTTATCAATTTATTAATTACTGTTGTGTTTAGAATTATAGCACTAATTATCATTAAACCTAATGAATGGGTTGACCTTGAAATAATGTTTAAACTTTGAGGCTGAAGCTCCTCCTGCTTAAGTTCTTAAATTTTAGTTTAATTCTTTTATAATCTTCCTTGATTGATGGCTAAAAACTGTGATTCAAATGAAATCATACAAAACTGTATGATTTTTATAGAGACTCCTTTTTTGACATCATACCAATTTAATCATCATACCACCAGTCCAATCAAATCATGATACCCAATAGTACTTTTTCCATTGATTTGGTAAAACTGGTTCGAAAACGCTAATCTTTAGTATAAATGTCAACGACCAACGACCAACGAATCTTTCCCCGCACTGTAGTTAGTACACGTTGTAATTAGCAGTACCATGTCACGGAACTACTGAACTGTAGTACTACTGTGATTGTGAGGTCAGTAAGTCTTTAAGTATGTATGTCAGTATGTAAGTGTATGTACTCTTATATTTGGTTTGACGGTATACATTAATTCGTGGTCTTATAGTCTCCTTGAGTCGTGAAAGAGTTGTCAGACTAGGTAGAGTTGGTCTTCTATTTTAACAACAACAATTTCTACAACGGATGTGGTTGGGGAATTCTTACGGATAGGCTCTGAACAAGGGGGTTTGGATGGGTTGGGACTTTCGTGTAAAGTAATTCGTGCCCTACACGTGTGCAATTCTTACAATTCAAATGTTATAAAATTTCTAGTATTAATACAAATTTTACAATAATCAACCAAAAATTTCATATGAAACATCTATAGATCACCAGTCTATTAGTGGAATAGTATACAGGTAAGATCACATACCAGAAATCAATTCATAAGGCGTAGTCTATAAAGCAAATTTTTTTTCTTTTATAGTAAAAAAAATAAATTTCCTCCTTTGAAATATGTTTACTTCTGATTACTTCGTTCGAAAAGTTAAGTTCAGTAATTCTACTTACTTAAGCCTTTCATACGGTATTTACTACACATATTTTTTTTCAAGAAATACTTTAAAACCCATATATGGTGTGCAGATACAGTAAATTTATATGGTATAGAGTACAGTATATCTGATATCACTTAAACAAGTTATTTTACTTAATATTGATATCCTTTCTGTAATTAAGGACTTGTGCGTTATTTAGTCTATAATTAATCGCACAGAAGAACTTATTCATGTACTCAAACACAAAAAATAAAAAAAAAGATTAGCCTACGACCACTTAAAGATCACACCGACTTGCAAACTAATTCACATTTCTATAAAATATTTAGTTCAAATAAATAATATATTTACAGATTAAGTGACAATTTTTGTCTATAAATTTTTTTTCAAAACCTTAAAGGAAAATATCATGATAATTTTTAACAGTAGTTCAGTCACAGTGTATGCATTCTAAATAGTTGATCTTTCTTGTTGTTTATTTATATTAACAAAGAATGTTTTAAACTTTTATAGAATTGAACAAAATGTCGAAGAGAAAAAAAGTAGATTCCACTCTAGTGACAAAAATTGAACATTCCTAATTGATATTAATCAAGTAATTATAATTTAACGACGAATGTGCCATTTTGATGGATAATGAATAAATCAACAACTTAAAGATTTGTAAATAATGGGAATAATAAATAATTCATTGAGGGAATAATGGAGCAATTTATATAATATGTTTGATGAAACCTTGGAAACTGATTCCATTAAAGCTCTCTGCAACTGGCAAAGGCAAAAACTTCAGTGTTTAGGGTAGATTAAGATTTTGATTTATTCAGACAATTATCGAAGTCAACATTGATTCGAATCATTATCAAGTCTTTTTAATTGGCCTTATCACTTTTTTTTCAATTGAGCTTACAGCAGTTAAGTATAATTCTCACAATTCAAATGTTATAAAAATTCTAGTATTAATACAAATTTTACAATAATCAACTAAAGAAAAATTACAATAATTTCATATGAAACATCTTCCTTTGCACTAATTCACTGTGTCATTGAATGTTTGTCAACCTATCATAAAAAGCCTGAAGATGGATAAAAGGACTTATATGTACTTTAATATGAAGTATGATTTATACGAAAACTAAACACATCCGGAGAGCTCGACCGGTTTCGGGTTCTTCTTGTTCCCATGTTCAAGAGCAACTGATTGTGGATTTCATGTTTCTGATAACCTACACTTGCTATCTAGATAAGTGTAGGCTATCAGAAACATGAAATCCACAACCAGTTGCCCTTGAAGATTAGAACCAGAAGGACCCGAAACCAGTCGAGCTGTCCAGACATTATACAAGATATGACGGATAATATAACTGTTAATTCTAATCAATACTAGTTAATTGTAGTGTTTTCAAACAACAAAACTGTTAGTAGGACAAATATATTCTATACATTTTGCAGTTGATTAGATAGCTCATTGTAAATATCAGCTAAATAAATCCGTAATATCTATATATTATTTATCCAACAAATCTCTAACTACGTTTTATGTACACGTTATTCCAGTTTCAACAAACATGGCGTTATACATTTGATTATATATATATATATATATATATATATATATATATAACAAGATTTCACATAAACTCGTGAAATAACAATCAATGATCAAACCAAATTTTTTTTACAGAACTAAATTTAAAGTTTTAAATTTTTAAAACCAATAAACAAAAACTAATGTCCTTAAATTTCTACTTTTCATTTGTAATTATAAGCATTCAAAATATAACAACCAAATAATTTATTTGAGCTTATTCTGCACAATTATTGAGAATTCAGTAAAAAAAAAAACAAGGATTTACACTATTTGATTCCTTAACAAAATACAGTTTGTATTAAATTTAACGAAGTGCTTCATTATACCACTGAATTAATTATAATATCCTGCTTATATTTTTACGAAACTATAATAGCACACTTACTAGTAATTATTGAAAGACCTTCCACTTAAATATATATGGCCCTCCCTAGAACGACCGTAGAATAACAATGGAATATGAATTGGGGAGAATGGAGATATAGAACTATAACTTAATTATGTTTTAGAATTGAGGGAGATCTAGAGTTCAAAAATAGCTCGATTCATTAGATTTATCAGCAGGTATTATTGATAGAGGGTGAATAACAAGTTTACATAACCTTGACCAGACAAAACAGACTCTCAGGGTCCTAATTTAACTTAACCAAATTCTTCTACTTCTATAAACTTATCTAAATCATAACTCTTAAACATTGTAGAGCAACATTTGACAAACATCATATTTGTTTTTTTTATTTTGCAAATTTTATGAAAATTTTTTCACAGCTTGTTTAAATAGAAATTTAAAACATATTGAGTTGCATTTTTAACATTTATTTTTATTTTTTTTTTATATAAAATTTATGATTTTATGAGCTTTTAATTTTATTTTTTTTATTTTATGAGCTTTATGATATCTTCACTCTGCAAGCTCCAGATTGATTTGAATAAGAGTTAGTAGCTAGGTCCTTGCTAGAAGAATGAGGTTCTCAAGGGATTGAAAAGGTTAAGGCCGGGAGGCTAGGAGTGCAGGCTGGGCTGACAGGTCGTTGCGTCACTAGACGCAGTGGCTTACCCGGAGGAAGGTTCCCTTCGCACTCCCCTACATTCCTCTAGTTTCTCGGACGTTGGGCTGAAGGCTAGGAGTGCAGGCTGACAGGTCGTTGCGTCACTAGACGCAGTGGCTTACCCGGAGGAAGGTTCCCTACGCACTCCCCTACATTCCTCTAGTTTCTCGGACGTTGGGCTATCAGGTCAAGGTCACTCTAATTCTTTCAGCTCATGTCTCTTCCTTTCCATTCTCATTCTGCCTACTAACACGCCTTCTAATCCAGTCCAAACAAATTTGCAACATTTAAAATGGCCTACAGCAAATATTTGATTCCTCAGAAGGAAAAAAAAATCACAATAAGGTTTTATCACATAGCATATTTTTTTTAAAAAACATTAGCATTCAAAATATTATCTTTTTGAATTTCAAAGACTTATTAAGAAGTAAGGACATGAAATCGAACCCACGACCTCCTTAACCAGAATATCTTCAGTGCCATATTCATAAATCGTTAAATTACATTTTTGGAGGATCATTACTCATAATTTACATTATGAGAACATTACATTAGACTTTTAAAAGCTAAAAAATACAACATAGCATAAAATATATCAGTAGGAGCAATAGTTGCTGTTGCGTGAATTAATCAGTCATATGAGCGATGTAGTATGGTGCTGCACCTAAAGGGCAACACGTTAACACCTCGGCCTGATTTGATAGATGTGCAATGACTGGAAAGTTTAGGTGCACAAAGATCAAAACATGTCAGATAATATTAACTGGATAAAGGAGTTGTAAAACATTCTCAGAGTAAACAGATCCGTAGGAGCAATAGTGAAAAGAAAGAAGTTAATACGGCGGAGCAGTGACCTAGTTACAAATTCGGATTTAAGGTTTCAATTAACTTTATAAAACTTCATAATAGGAATTTAAAAAATTATTTTTATCAGTTGGTTATAAAAACTATATATTTGAGAATATGCATAACAAAGAGCAAAGTATTATGCATATTCAATCAGTCATCAATCATCTTCACTTCTGATAATTTAAAGATGAATAAACTCTCAGCTTCTCTTACATGTTGTCTATAGTTAATAGCACATAGAACTTTAATATGTCAGAGTGTTATTTAACTGGGGTAGGCAGGGTTAACGTAATCTCTATCAGTACATATGGCCTCCGCATTTGGCTCATTATGATAATGAAGATAATGTATGTTTTTACTACATTGTATACTTATATTTCATGCATTGCATCCATGACATAACGTAAGTTTCTATATTTTCTATTGATATAAATATATATATATATATAAATGATCAAACCACAATAAGATATGACAAAAAAGACTCAGTGGTTAGAACATTGATTATTTCACGTGTTTATTGTGAAATCTTGTTACATATATATATATACCGTAACTCTTAGAGCATCCGACGAGGCCCACATCTGGTTGCTCAAGGCACTTACGAACCCAGATTAAACCTTAAGCAATAAAAATATTTTATATTATATTTTTATTGTTTATTGGTATTTTTTTATTATTATTTATTTATTTTTTATATTTTTTTTAAATTTCTTTATTTATTTATTTTTTAATTGATCTTATCCATGTTTTTGAATTGTTTCTCATCGCCTTACCAACTCTGTTATCTTCCTTTTTCATGCTTCACGGTATTTTTTTAGGTATTTTTCACGGTATTCCTTTTCATACTTCATTTATCTTCCTGTTGTTTATTTTACCTTCAATCAACCAGAACTGCTTGTCTTAATTTTAATTTTATTTCTTCTGTTCATCTCTACTTCATTACTTCCTGAACCGGGACGTTCAGGAATCCTGCCGGTTTCCTGCCGTTGTGTTTCCGGCGTTCTTGGTCGCCCATTCTCTTTTCTCTTGAAGACGGATCATCCGAAAATTTGAGTTTGTAAGTGTGCCTCTTTCTCTGTGTGTTGCTTTTCTTCATTTTTGAGCTGATTTGCATCCAGTTTGGATCGTTTTTTTTCGTATCTTGGTAACAAGATTTCACAATAAACACGTGAAATAACAATCAATGTCCAAACCGCAATAAGAAATGAGAAAAAAGACTAAGACTAACGGTCTTCGTCAGAGTCAAAACTCAAATGAGTTGAGAAAAAAGATGTTACCTACTGCATCATTTTTGAAAAATATAAATATATGGTACAATTATTTTAAAACTTACTGTCTGGTACATCAGTCTCTGATAACTAATACATTACTTTAGAAAGAATAAAAAATGAGAAAATAATAATGCATCCTAAATAAAAAGTCAAACAATATAGTGTCTGTTTTTCTGATACGAGAAACATTGCTTGAAACTTAACAAAAAATTGAACAGTTCAGTGTCACGTGTTCATTTAGACTACAATTGTTAAAATCGACATACTATTATTCTTTTTAAAATAATTTTTAATGTAATACTTAGCTTTTCTATTTCAAAATTTATACTTCTGCCTATGAAAACGGTTTTAAATAAAGACCGAAACGTTAGCAATGAGAATTTAATTTGAACCTGAAGAACTGACCGAGTCCCGATAAACTATAGTTTTTGTATATATATATATATATATATATATATAACAAGACTATATGCTAAACACGTGAAATACAAAACGTCATCTAAACTACAATAAAAAATGGGGCAAGATCTTTCGTTAAAATAACTGGTTTGGTTTAAATTATATCAGGGTATAGATTTTACACCTGGAATCATTAATTTTCCTTACCCATCAATTATTACAACTTACTTAACAAATGTTTGCAATGCTTTTTATCAAAATACACATCAAGGATAGAGATTTTTAACTTCAGTAGCCTTGATTAAAAATATGAAATTGAAACACGCTATTCTATCTTAATATTTAAATTAGTTCTATAAATAAGTTGACAGAATCTATTAACTGCTAATTGCTAATCTCCACGTGTGAAAATAAATTCAAATTTATACAAAAAAAAATAATACGCTTGTTGAGAAAATAATTACAAGGCTTTGTATTTAAACTAAATTGATGAAACCTGGAAGCTATCTAAAATGTGCATCTATTGTGAAATTTCGGTAGTAACATTATAATTTATACAATGAGAATTTTAATTCTACTTTCTTGGTATAGTTAAAACATTTAACTTAATTTATTAATAAATATATTACTGATTTTAAGAGCAGATTAACGATTGATGCACATTTAATAATATAAAAGAAGTAATAGAAAAGATGGGGAAAAACGAAGACTGTGTGAGTGAGTGAGTGAGAGTGAGAGAGAGAGAGAGAGAGTAACTGAAAAATATAAAAGAAATAAGTGTTTAATTATAAAATATAAAGGAATTAAGAGAGAAATAGAAACTGAGAGACAGAGAGAGAAAGGAGAATTTAAAGGAATATTGAGTGAGAGAGACAGGCTCAATGAAAGTAACAGGGATACCATAGTACAGAAAAAAAAACAAAGAAGAAAAGGAGTAAACGGGGTAAAGAGGAATACAGAAAGAATGATAAGAGTCATAGTGAGAGGTATAAGAGAAAGTGAGAGGTGGGGAAGGCTAGAGAGTGAGTGTGATAGAAGAAATGTGGAAGGGACAGATCAAAAGAAAATAGAAAAAAAAGGAGGAAATCGATAGAGAGGAAGGAGAAAGAGTGGAAAGAGAAAGAGAAGGATAAAGAGTAGTAGTGAGAGTGGGAAGGAAAATAGGATTGGTGAAAGAAGGATAGGAATTACAGAGAATAAGGGGAATAGAAAGATTGATACATATTAGAAGAAGAGACTTTATCAAGGTATATATTTTATCGCATAGTTTGAATTACAACGTGTTTTACTTGTGTTCATAATAATACTCAAATGTTTGGATAAGTATATAATAATTGTAATAAAGTTAACAATTATTTTCATATATAATTTTTCCAAGTATATAATATTTATATTAGCCTTTTTAAAATTCAAAAAAAAATTCCATTATAAATTAGGCACATTTATGAGTATTTGAGTCATTCAGTAAAATTAGTCCCCTTCCAGCATGTACTAAATATTATTTTCAGTAAACAATAAAATAATTCACTTAAGTTGATGTATAACAAAATTAAATAAGAATGGAAGTCGGAATGGAAATGTACTAATTAGAAAAGTTTTATGTCTATTTAGCATATTCATTAGCTTAACTGAGACGAACTTTATTTCACTTCTAATTACCCTTTTCAATGTTTATTCTTATTTTATTTCTTACTGCAGTAAATAATATTTATAATAGTCGAAAGTTAAACCAAATTCCTTGTTTAACAATCTGCATGGGATTGTTATATGAAGAGTAAATTAAATCTTCTTGGATTAAGTTGTTAAAAGAAAAACCAAGCTCATTTTCATAGTGATTTATAAGGTGTAACCCCCCCCCCATGTGTGCACGTAACATGACTTTGGTTCTGATAACACATTTGTTATCGCTTCTGGTCTCTAGTCACTTCCAACCATCAGCACAAGGATTTTGTTAAGCCTTATGTAAGAGGTTTGTTTCTTAAAAATATTTACTAATGACGTTGGTAGTAGCACAATTCTATTTCTATATGACAAGAAGGAACAAATATGCCATAAAAAAGAGATCAAATAATAAAAAGAGAAGGAAAACTATAGGGTCATTCATGCTCATCGTCTAAAAGAAATCAAATAATGAACATTAACTCATTGATATTAATCTTACTCCCATTCCAATCAATCTGAGTATAAATTATTAAAGATAAATTAATGTTTACTTACTTAATAATTAATTATAATATTTATTTATAAATTATAATATTATTTATGTTATTAATTATTTATTAATTAATTAATAATTTTATATATATATATATACACAATTAAAAGAAACGGCCCAGCGGACTTTTTTACAATAAAATAAAAAACGAAGGAAACACACAGAAAGACACAGACATAACTCACATCGATATTTCGACAATCGTCGTCATCAGGAGGTGCGAAGAGCGAAGAGCGAAGAGTCCCGCAGGAAGACAGGGCGGTACTCCCGCCGACGATTGTCGAAATATCGATGTGAGTTATGTCTGTGTCTTTCTGTGTGTTTCCTTCGTTTTTTATTTTATTATATATATATATATATATATATATATATATATATATATATATAGACTGAGTCGTGGTCTGCCTGCGGAGCTACGCGTTTCTATTCTCCTGATGACGAAGCCATCGAAATGTAGTAGCGAGTTTCTGTTTCATTTCTGTGTGTTCTTTATGTCAATGTAGTTTATTTAGTTCGTGGAATCGTTTCGTTTAATTGGTTACATATATACAGGGTTGGCCAAAAGTCACCCGACAGTAAATCAAACCCATTTTATTATAAGGATTTTATTAGGGAGGAATTTAATAAAACTTGAACATGAAGGTTCTTTAAAATTGCTCAAACTGACGTCCTTCTTAAGCGACATTAATATTAATTAATTAATATTAATATTAATTAATTAATATTAATAATATTTAAAACAACATAAAATAATATTTAAACAACATAAAATTGTGAAAACATACGAAAACCTTAATAAATAACATTAAATAAACATTGGTTTTCGAAATTTTATTTTAGTGTCGGGTGACTTTTGGCCAACCCTGTATATATGTATATATTTATACATTTGGAGCTGTAAGTGTAAATGTAGGTTTGATTTTCTATTTAGTGGTTATATATATATATATATATATATATATATATATATATATATATAAATGTTGTGTAAGTTTGAAGTAATGTAATTATAAGTGGTTTAATGGAAACATGATCAAAACAAACCTGTTGATGCAAATGTTATGTTTAGGTTTTAAGTGAAGTTACAATGTATATTTTAGATTGTATAATTCGTTTTAATAATAGTTATTAGTTATTGTTACTGTTAATGTGAATTAAATTGGTATTATTGTTTATGATTTTCCTTGAAAATTATCACTATAGACCGAAACGTCTGACCCCTTGTGAATATTAAAAATAAATGATTTGGAGAATTGGTTTATATTTTACCAGAGAAGTGGAAAACTCATGTAAGACAATTAGAGAAAGTAAGTAGGAAATGTCAAGATTAAAAAATAAATAAGTTATTTAATGAAATATATATGCAGTAAATAGAAAGACACACTCACAGTCTCTAATTTTCGGTTTTTGAAGTTCAGGTTGTCCAAGTTCAAGTTTATATTGACTTACAGTTCAGTGATGTTTAATAAGGTTTATTTTAATTGCAGCATATACAAGTTCCAAGTAAATCAAAATTATATTTTGTTGTAAATTTTGTCTTACCAATGTAAAATATACTGGTATCTCACGCATGTATATGAATATATATATTATTAAAATAAGCAGCAGCTTCTGCATTGACCAGTTTCTTGTTGACACTCTCTAGTTTTCGTATCACTTTGCGGTGAGACTCTGGTAGCTTCCAAAGAAGGTTAGCAAAAGACATTAACACACACAATAAACTTTAGGTCAAACACGAAAACACTTGAATAAACCACTTTCTTTAAAATGCCGTTTTAAACACGAAATTAAATTAGTTTTCGTGATTAAAACGGCATTTTAAATAAAGTGGTTTATTCAAGTGTTTTCGTGTTTGGCCTAAAGTTTATTGTGAGTGTTAATGTCTTTTGCTAACCTTCTTTGGAAGCTACCAGAGTCTGACCGCAAAGTGATACGAAAACTACAGAGTGTCAACAAGAAACTGGTCAATGCAGAAGCTGCTGCTTATTTTAATAACATATGCTTAATGGAAGACCTGCTGCCATTGTACACGAATATATATATATATATATCAGATTCAATAATATATCGACCGTTTGATAGAATAGGTGTGCTCTCTAATCGGGATTCAGTCAATTTTCTAGGATAAAAAATCAAACTCTCGGTGCCCACGTTTCGGTTTTATTTAAAACCTTTTTCATAGGTAGAAGTACGAATTTTTTAACTAAGAAAATGAAATTTCCTTACTAAGTAAATATATATATATTACTAATTACTAATTTACTAATTTACTTAGTAAGTAAATTTCATTTTCTTAGTTAAAATATTCTTACTTCCGCCTATGAAAAAGGTTTTAAATAAAACCGAAACGTTGGCACCGAGAGTTTGATTTTTATCCTAGAAAATTGACCGAATCCCGATTAGAGAGCACACCTCTATATATATTATATATATATATATATATATATATATATATATATATAAAGATTTCACATAAACTCGTGAAATAACAATCAATGATCAAACCACAATAAGAAAATGGGAAAACAAGACTAAGATCTTTCAACCGTAACAAGCGGTCTTCGTCAGAGTCAAAAACCCAACTACACGTCAGTTGGGTTTTTGACTCTGACGAAGACCGCTTGTTACAGTTGAAGGATCTTAGTCTTGTTTTCCCATTTTCTTATTGTGGTTTGATCCTATATATATCACTCAAAATTCGAAAAAAGGATCCAAACTGGACGCAAATCAGCTCAAAAACGAAGGAAAGCAACACACAGAGAAAGAGACACACTTACAAACTCAAATTTTCGGATGATCTATCTTCAGGAGAAAAGAGAATGGACAACCAAGCACGCCGGAAACACAACGGTAGGGTTTTTCTGCCGTTGTGTTTCCGGCGTGCTTGGTCGCCCATTCTCTTTTCTCCTGAAGAAGGATCATCCGAAAATTTAAGTTTGTAAGTGTGTCTCTTTTTTTGTGTGTTGCTTTTCTTCGTTTTTGAGCTCATATATATATATATATTAAATAGAAAACTACACTTACAGTCTCTAATTTTAGAGATGAATCTAAATTGATACGTATATACTCTAATTTATACGAATATACGTATCTCACGTATGTACTCATATATAAGACGCATGTCATCAACTTACTATCTTTACTTCCTTATTTTAGCTTAACTGAAATTTGATAGGACTAACGAATATTCTTAAATAAATAATAAAAAACTAATGTTCATTTAAATATAGGTAAAGCCTTTAATATTCGATTTTGCAAGCAGCCTATACCGAATGAATAATTATTCATTTTTTAAAACTAACTTAAATAATTACTACTTATTAGGATAACAAATTACGTAACTGCTGTGTATCCAGTAGTCATATAACTCATGAATAATGCAAGCTGTTCTTTTGGGACTTAACTTTAACGTATGTTTAACTTTAACGTTTTATATTTCCAATGCAAGATTTATGGTTCATAATTTCATTTTATATGGCAAAAACCCAACTTAATTGTGCTGTTACTATTGATAAATACAAAACGTATAGACTGACTGATATCAGGAACCATGAAAAATTTACTTGTGTAAGGCATCAGTAGAACCGCACTCTTGGAGTAGAATAATTTTAAGAGATTATGAATGCCGCATTATATATTACAGAAATGAGTTAGTAAATGAACTGTTGAGTTGGGTAGGAAAGCGAATGCATAAGTTGTACTTACATGGGAGTGGTGTTAAAAGCGGGAGTGGTGTGGCATAACTAAGGCAGGAGGGCCTCGCGAGAGGGGTGGAGGGCTATATCGCGGCCGACGGCCCCGCCTTGTCACTCGTGACTCCACCTCGCACCACAACTGTCACAGTCTTATCAACACTCATTCAAGCACGGTCTTCTTTTAGCGCTTCACTCTGGCATAAACAACTGTCATCCCTGCCCTATCAGCTCTACATGTTTCAATAACTCAGTAAAACAAAGCTAAATAAGGAGGAAGAAACATCTAAAAAAAAAAACTCTTAAATTTTTACGAGTTTATTGTTGATAACTGAACTGTAGAAGAAATGAAGAGGGACGAGTTCTCTTATCACTATCACCCTACATTCTTCATGTGGGGGGAGGGGAAGAAAAAGACTAGTTCTTTTAAAAAGCCGGATATAAGGCCTTCAGTTTTACTAACTATTAAATATTTCTAATTTAAATTAACTTGAAATGGCAAGCTTTCAGACTCCCTTTGAAAGATTGCATTGATAACGTCAGTAGTTTATACATTTAAACACAAAAGAAAAGACTGGGTCATGAAATATCCAAAGTAAACTTTTTTTTTTCGGTGGTATGTTAATCTGAGAAATATAACAATGGATGCTGTTTAGATTCTACTATTAAGAACATTAGCCGTCTCGTTTGAAAGATTTTGCCCTTTCAGTGACACATTTTGAAACATACCGACAAAACTGTTACTTTGTAACAATTTATCCATACCTTTTTTCTCTAATTAAACAGAAATTAAAATTAATCCTCCTGTGTTCATTCATTAACTTTCACACTGACTTTCCCATTGAGTCAAAACATTGGACAACATCCACAATATTAATCTGTTCACGAGATAACCAATCACACTTACATGACTACTACACAATTCTTCTAAAATATTAGTAGTTAATTTTTTCAGATAAGTTGTCCTAAAAGATTTAGTCTTCTTTTATGTTTACTAAAAGTATCTTTTAGCTTTTTTTTTTATCTTTTAGCTTTTAGCTACCTTCCTTCTTTCGTATAGTATTATTTAAAAAAAAAGTTTAATTTAAAAAATTTAATATTACGACTACATGATAAGTTTATTCTGAAACTTAAGTCTCTTTCTTCAAACCGTATATAAAGGATTATTTTTTGAACTTTTACAAGATTTGTTATAAATAACATAAAATGTTTTTTCTCAACAGATTTTGAAACTAATGATTTTATTGCTAGTTTAGCTATTTTTATTTACTACTTAACAAAATTTCTTTTATTATAAGTACGAAAATAGTTGTTTCAAAAACTATAGTTTCAAAATATATATTTTCAAAACATAGTTTCAAAAACTATGTATGGAGCGATTGAGAGAGACCTGATTGCTAAAGATAGGGGTTCATAGTCTGACGGTTACTCTTCATTCCTGAGGATTGCCAATGTTTTTATTCAAACCTCCTGAACAGTCTGAGCACCAACTAGAAATTACTTTAGAAATAAAATAACTAATAACAAAATTTTAACTTTAATATAATTTCAGGGGTTTTTTTTTATTAAAGATCAGAATTCATATACATTTTTCTAATTTCATGCATTTTATTTTTAAAAGAAAAAACTACCCTCTAACCCTCTAAATATCGATGTTCTATTTATCAATAATTTATGATCTGCACTTGAAAATACGTTTGAAATCAATGCCTTCTATTTTAAATTTTAATTAAAAATCTAAATATTTGATGAAAAAATTAACGGTCAGAACTGTAGAATAATGATTAATATTTTATGTGTGATAGAATTCTAATTATTTGGTAAGAATCACCAATAGTTTACCAGGAAAATATAGCGGTTACCCAAATTTGTCAAAACTAATAGTTATAGATCGAAATTGAATTCCCATCGTTGGGAACTAATAGTCATGTAAAACTAAATTTAATGAGGAAAAAAGAATAAGCTGACATTATTAAACTTTAAGACGATTATTTCCAAATGAAAGCAGATTTATAAGACTAGTTGAGTTGAGTCTGCAACAATAGTACTAGAAAGTCATTTAACAGAAACAGAAGTTTGATTTTACTGAATAGTAATAATAAGTTTAGAAGGAGTTTTAAAGGGCCTTTGAATTGGTTAAAAGTTCAAATTAACTGATAACAGCAGCAAATTAATATAAAGGTGAAAAAGTATTGAAACCTGTTATGAGAGAGTTTAGCCCTGGGGAACGTGAAATCAGGACATCCTTTGAGACCGAATTCGTCCAAGCCACAACGCCCAAATACTTCAACAGTATCATTATTCAATACCTCCCAAAAAAAAAACCACCGATGACTATTTCCTTGCACTAAATCTAAAAGAGTCACTTCACCTGATATTGAACCTTCTTTTGCAAATTTCAGTTGAAGAGAAAATGGGAATGATTTGTTACCAATTAGTTACCCTTAAAAGATGATCATGAAAGCTCTGCTGAGAGTGTGCACAACAGAAAAATCAAGTTACTACAAATTATATAGGTATTTAATAATATAGATATTTGCCAATAGTTTTTGACATTTGCACATACCACATATGCCGCCAAGAGAATAGAGTTCTAACAACACATGAACTAATCATTGCATCATTCTTAACAAATAGAGGGGTTACGTTTTGTTATCGAACCTGCTTTGGCATTGAAATTTAGTGAAATCAGAAACAGCAGAATTATAGCTTTCTTGACGTTATGATAACAGATAAAATAAACATTTTCAGAATTTCATTGACGGGATTCTGTAAGCCGTAGATGAAATTGAATAATAAGATCCTGACGTTGAAGCATATAGCATTCAAGGCGTCCTCTTTGGTTTTTTTTTTTCATCTGATAGTCAACGGGTGGTTTGAAATGAGAAGGGCGATAGAGTTTCAAGTAGCAGCGCTAACACTTTCAACACAGAAAAGTCGCTTTACAATGATTAGGTTAGGTTAGCTTGTACCTATTGGTACGAGTGCGTGACGTCGGTCGTGGATGACCCACCACGACCTCGGGCACGCTGAAGACTGCCAACGCAACGGCTCTAATGTTGTCTTGTTGGTATTCCGTGGTATGAATAAAGATCACCACGTTAAAAACAACGATCTGCTCTTCTTTGTGTGCTATGGCTGAAAGGCTTAGGTAGATGGTAGGAAGTCAAAACAGGTTAGGTTTGCTGTGACCTGAACTGTTATCACTAGACGGACCCCAGTATGACATCAGCGCTTTGCTCCTGGTGATTAAAGACTACTTCTGCTCTGGCAGCCACCGAGAGAAAGACCAGACTTACAGTAAAAACCATAAATAGTAGAAAGGGTGCTAATTATTAACAATAGTGCAATAAGCACTTTGATACTATTTTACAGAAGTACAGGAGTAGACGGTACATAATAATTATAATGTAGAGCATGACTGGAGCAAGTAAAGGACAATCTATAATACATATACACAATCTATAAGAAAAGCTAAAATTGCAAGGAATAATGGATTAATTATCTAATTTTATTGATAATTATTAAAGCTGATAAGTCTTGTATAAACGAAAAAGACCAACCCAAAATCAACATATATTAAAATAGTTGCAGCACAGATGCAAACCGTTCAGGAAATGAAATATAATAAAAACCATAACATAAAGAAACAATTGTGATTGGAATTAATAGTTGGAATATGGGAATAACTGAGCATGTCAGATCGTCATACAAAAGCTTCTAAGATCACATCATCCAGAAAACCTACAATACATCAAGGTTCAAACGTCTATAGAGAAATAATACTAATTGTAAATAGCTTTCTGACTTTTCTTTTAATACATATAAACAAAATCAGCATTGTTTCTCTTTTCTCCTGAAGACGGATTACCCAAAACTTTGAATTTGTAAGTGTGTTTCTTTACTCTACATGTTACTCTTCTTCGATTTTGAAAGCGTATTGTGTCCAGTTTGGATTGTCTTTCCGATTTTTAAGTTATATATATATATAAACTAGAATTTTCAAAAGAACACATAGAAAAGAAATCACTGAACTCACTACTATATTTCAATGTCCTCGTCTTCAGGAATAGATGTGAATCGCTCCAAAGGTTGATAACGACTAATATATATATATAAAAAGATTTCACATAAACACGTGAAACAACAATCAATGATGTTTTGAAAACTCAGTTGGGTTTTTGACTCTGACGAAGACCGCTTGTTACGGTTGAAAGATCTTAGTCTTGTTTTCCCATTTCTTATTGTGGTTTGATCATTGATTATATATATATATATATATATATATATATATATATATATATAACAGATTCAATAATATATCGACCGTTTGAGAGAATAGGTGTGTTCTCTAATCGGGGTTTGGTCAATTTTCCAGGATAAAAAATCAAACTCTCGTTGCCAACGTTTCGGTTTTATTTAAAACCTTTTTCATAGGCAGAAGTAAGACTTTTTTAACTAAGAAAATGAAATTTACATCATTTAAAGGAACAACAATGTTTAACCGGACAAAACCTTCGAGACTCTAGTCTAGTCGAAGGTTTTGTCCGGTTAACATTGTTGTTCCTTTAAATGATGTAAATTTCATTTTCTTAGTTAAAAAATTCTTACTTCTGCCTATGAAAAAGGTTTTAAATAAAACCGAAACGTTGGCAACGAGAGTTTGATTTTTTATCCTGGAAAATTGACCGAACCCCGATTAGAGAACACACCTATATATATATATATATATATATATATATGGCAGCAGATCTTCTCTCAATCATATTTTATTGAAAATGATCCTTTTTATTGATATTTATAGTTTACCAAATACGATAAGGTAAATGGCCAGGAGGCTAGAATCTATGAACAAAAAGGTCGTGAATGCAGAAACTGCGATCATTTTCAATATATATATATTCGTATGTATATGATTAGATAATTTTAGCAATATATAAAGAAAATTGAATTCTCAATCCTATATTTATAAAATATTTAACTTGAAAAGTCTATCAGCCGACAAATCATTTTTGAATACCTAAAGAGTAATTCGAAAATTTTATGTAACTTCTCAATATCCAAAAATAGAAGAAAATAAAAATCAAAAAAATAATAACAAAACATATAGGAGAATGAAGAGTCGTCGTCGTTTATAAGTCCAACCATGTATATATCAAACATTGAAATATAAAATGCAAAATATTTTCATTTTTATAAAATAACTGAATAGAATATACAATAAAGGAATATATGAATAAATGTCGAGAAAAAAAAAGGATACTGACTTACTGTGGAAGAAAAAGGAATATGTATTAAGGAAGAGGAAGGTATAGAGTGCGAGTGGCATTTGGGTCTGTCCGGCTATTAGGTAAGAGGGAGAGGCAAGGCCGGGCTAGCTAACCCAGTCCTTCCACCTAGGTCACCAATATTTCAACCAGTAAGTCTTTCCAATGGACAAAAAACAATCTCGTCTATTTTTTTTTTGAGGGATAATTACTTACGGCATTTGGGTCAAGTTTATAAAAGGTCACCAAGAATCACTTCCATTATAACTAACCTTTTTCGGTTCCAAGTATATATAAAAAAATAATAACTTCTTCATTACAAAAAAAGAAAACGAATTTTTAATATTAACTATAGTAAGAACGTCTTTATTTTATTTATGATTCATATATTACACCCGACTCTACTCAATGTTCTTTTAATAAATATGTATATGATATTTAACATAAATAATCCAAATATGGATGTAATAATTTCACTTCCTTTAAATCACTGATTAGTCTAATTGTAAAATACCTTATAAATAATCCCAAACTAGAACTGCAAGTAAGTTAAATCAGCCTAAAAACCCATGAACACCATGACGATGCTAATTATATCTGGAATGAAAGAGTGCAGGAGTTGCGATACGGTTAACCTCATAATAAAACCTACTAACTAATTAGTCAATTATTGTATACTACAGTATGCATTATACATTTAAAAATTAAACCTCGGACTGTGGTATAAAGGATATAATATGCAAAAGCACTTTACTTGCTACAAGGAAATAAAGGTACAATCCTCAAAATGGTAAAATTATTACAAAAAAAAAACAACCGTTTCTGTAGGAATAGTTTGGCCAAAAGAGTCATAAATTAAAACTCACTAAAATTAAAAAACTCACAAAATTAAAAAGTCAATTAAAACTCACCCCAAAAAAAATGAAGTTCGTGCAAAAGACAAAAAAATAATAAACACATGTTGGTTATTTTTTTAACTAAAAGAAAAAAATATTGTTTTCCTCTGATCAAAATTGTAAAATATAATAATAGAATTAATATACATTATTGTTTTTGAAATAAGACAAAGGTCTGTATTTTTAAATAATAAAATTAATTTCAATTAAAAAATGTAATAAAATATTTCTAATAGTTTACAGTAACAAGGAGAGTTTGTCAGAGAGACATTGATAATCAAAATTGCAGGTTGCACATTTTTTTTTTTTAGAAAAAAATGCTAAGGGCAATATGACCAAAGTGATTAATTCAAAACTGATTTTCAAAGTATTAACAAACCATATTTTTTAGCATTTACTTTTGTCAAACTTGAAAACAGTATAGTAAGTGATAGGCTTAATTTTCAAAAACAATTAAATTATAAAATAACAATCTTAGCAATGTTATTACATTTTTGGAATTTAAGCAAGGTGAAAGAGAGAGAAAGACTGGGATACGAGGTGCCAAATATGGCCTTCTTCAGAAACTCTCAAGGTTAATATATAACTATTTAAATAAGGATCTGATTCTGAATTTGGACCTGTATAAACTATTGAAGCTAAGCTCAGGTCCAAAGGTTTTTTGAAGTTAGGCTTCAAAAAAAATTTTCAAATATGATAATTGGATAAGTTAAGCAATTGTTGACAAGTCCATTATCTTAAAGAACTTAAAACTTCAAATTTTAAAGCTAAATTAATAATCTCCTAATAAACTGAAATGAATCATATATATATATGATATATATATGATTAAAATCATATCATATATATATATATAGGGTGTCCATAAAGTCCATGTGCAGTTTAAAAAAATTATAACTTTATTCGTATTTACGATAGAAATAATCTGTAAAAAAGATTAGAAGAGAGTAAACCTACATTTGTAAAGTTTTATTGTAAAATTAATTTTTATTTTCCAGAGTCCTCCATTATTAGGAGTATAAAGAGTAATACAGCTTTGCAGTTTACGGAAAACATGCGCCAACTGATTTACAATAATCTTATTATTGTAAAATCTTTTAGTTATTTTAGCTTTCAAATCTTCAAATGAACAAGATTTAGATGCATGCACAGTTGTTTTCACATACCCCTATAAGAAAAATCTAATGGAGTCAAGTCTGGCGTGAAGATGAATGAAATGGTTCACCTCTTCCGATTCATCTGTTAGGAAATTCGTGATTTATCTGTTTGGAAGAGGTTACCACACAATGAAGGTTAAGTGGATAAAATTTCAATAAAACTTTAAAAAATATAGATTTCATTCTTTCTAATCCTTTTTACAGATCATTTCTATCCCAGCTACAAAGAAGGGTATATTTTTTTTAAAACGCACACGGACTTTATGGACACCCTGTATATATATATATTGTTAAACGACCTTTGTATTGTGGCATGAATAAATTTCATTGTTCATCTTTCAATTTTTCTCAGCTTTGTTTTAAATTTTTCTGGTACTAAATACTCTAGTTCTCCAAATGATTTATTATTTCTAACTGACATGTTTCTGTCTCCTTGACCATCTTCAGAGTTAATCATATTTATAAAAACTTATTCCTACTAACTACCACTATATTACACTATACATTTCTTAAACCAACATTATAACCTTCTATAACATCAATAAATAATTCTATGACCAAAATATACAATTTGTTTGAAGCAGTTTTAGCCACCTGTCATAATATATACATATATATACATCACAATTAAAAGAAACGGTCCAGCGGACTTTTTTACAATAAAATAAAAAACGAAGGAAACACACAGAAAGACACAGACATAACTCACATCGATATTTCGACAATCGTCGTCATCAGGAGGTGCGAAGAGCGAAGAGCGAAGAGTCCCGCAGGAAGACAGGGCGGTACTCAGGGTACTCAGGTACTCAGATGAGTACCGCCCTGTCTTCCTGCGGGACTCTTCGCTCTTCGCACCTCCTGATGACGACGATTGTCGAAATATCGATGTGAGTTATGTCTGTGTCTTTCTGTGTGTTTCCTTCGTTTCATATATATACATCATATCACCAAATGGTTCAATGGAAATGGGAAGAAATCTCTTATAGAAATATCAGATAGAAACGAATATTAAATTTTAAATTTTTTTCATTGTTAAGTACTTCAATAAATTTGCATTTAGTGGCTTCTACAACATCAAAAAAATCAAAAATGTAAGTGTTGTTTGAAATATAGAAATGTGTTCTAACTTGAAAAGAATTTATGTGTCACCATTTAATGAAGTTTATCATTGTTTATTTGAACAATGAGGTTTATCAAATCTTTAATGACAATTATACCCTTCTTATTGTTGATAAATGGTGCGATTTTTTATTGTTTAACATCTGTTATCAAATACATGCAATATTTTAGACACTTTATCTTAAACCGATTAGATGAATTAATTTTAAGATAACTCAACGACTTCCTATTTGTTAAATGTTAAATATCCTTATTCTCTGAAACTGATTACTAATAGTGTATTTGATTAGATTGATAAAACAAAAAGAACTGATAATAAAGGTATGTTTATAAACAATCAAGAAATAAACAAATATATTAAGAATAACAATGGTAATCGAAGTTGATATAAAAACGAGATAAAACTGACCTCTTCCAGGTATTAGTTAGGTAAAGGAAAGCCAACAGGCGGGGAGGAAGAGGAGAGACTGATAAGAGGAGGAATGAAAGAAGCTGGAGGTTGCATTGTTAGGAAGTAGGACGGTCACGGTGACAGCTGGCGCAGATAAACGCGGAAGTCAGCACCATGATACACAGTTCATTATAATCACTCCATTTATTGTTTCTACTGGCCCAGTTCTTCAACCAAGGACATCATGTACACATATTGCTATATTTCATTTAAAGTTAATCTTAAATCGCTAATTTAAGCTTAATTTTTTTTAACATTTTTATCATTTAATAATTGTTTGAATCAAAATAAGTTGTTAAAAGTGGTTTTTTTCAAGAACACGTTAAGGGATTTTTATACGATCAAATTATTAAAGGCATAGGCTTAATTAAATATTTGAATTATCTACAATTTACAACACATTATGTAGATTTTTTTTTCTAATCTTTGAACCATTGTCAATATTTTAAAAATTGGAGAAAAAAAAATATTCAGTATAACATTTAAAGAAGAAAGTAACGGCTGTGAATTAATAGAAATGGAGCATGCAAAAAAAAAAGAATTATTCAAATATATTTGGACTTTCTGAATCAGTTATAGATTGCAGTGGACTTTTTTTTACGGTGTTCCAAAGTAAAACGCGTGTACAGTAAATGAAAGATCGGGCCTAAAAAATCCAACCCAACCCGACCCAGGTCTGCCGGTGTTAAAACCCAAATTAATTAATTAAAACCCAATATATATCCCCGGGTCGGAGTTTATTCTCCACCAACCAAGCAAATCTCGGTCATCTGTTTTATCTAAATTATTTATTTTATAACAAACATTCCTTAGTTTAATATCCATACATAGTTTTAGTACACATAATATATAAATATATATTTGTTTTAAAAAAAGTTAGCGATAGAGAAGCCCGGGCCCTACCCGGCCCGAATTTTGGGTCAGACTTGGGCTCCAGCTTAGTATTTTACCTCTAATGTACAGTGCACTGAAACAATACGCTGCAACCCGAGATATGCAGCAACTCGAACCCTAGCTTGGTGACTCTTCTGCTCTTACCTCTGCCATATCTACTATCTCAACAGAACTAGTCCATAAAGTTTGCAAAGAGAGGTCCCTCCGAAATCTCTTAGAATGATTTAATTATGGGAATCAACATTTCAGATGTTTAACAACTGAATCCTATATAATTTCAATATTAAAATTCTTGAATTTTCAAACGTAATTTCCTTGTTCTCCTGCTTAATATAATTATGGCAAACAACAAATAACAAAAAAGAGATTAAATAAGTTTTCTTTAACAATAACTACGAATAAAATATTTAAATCCAACGTACTTTAAAGTATGTTTTGTTTTTATAATAATACTGCAATACTAACAATGAGAGATCTGGCTTTGTGGGCCAGAGTAAAAAGTTAAGTTCAAGAATGAACAAAAGATTTACTTTATACAAATAAAAACCAAATCAACAAATATACCAAATCAAACTGAAACAATGTATCAATGAACTTCAAAATTGGAAGGATATTATATACCCAAGACTTGCATAGTTTACAACAACGAAACCGCATACGAACACGAATAATACAAATACGCTAAAGCAAACCCTACTGGTACTCACAAAAAGTTGCTGTTAATATAAATTTTAACCTTTGAACTTTTAGTAATAGCATTAACATTAAATCCTTAAAATATGCATACATAAAAGAATTACTTACTGGAGAAGAACCTTGACGGATGGAATTCCCTAGGTACCTACCAAACACTGGTATGTTTTTCACCACTTGTCTTAGATGGTGAAGACCAACATTACAGCAACCAATATAAAATTACCAGATTCCCAACAAGAAATGAACAATTTGTATAAAACTTGGACTATATTGATCTATACAATATAGCCTTCTTGGAGTAAATGTATCAGTCAAACTAGACCCTAATAAACAATAACTCAGTCAATAAGAATAGAATATCCGTTTTAATAAGAACTGCAAGATCATAAAAAAAAAAATAAAACAGCTGATTTTATTCAGCATTCGAAAAACCATTTTTAAAATATTTAGGCAGGATAATTTACTTGGAAATGTAAAATAGACAATGAAAGATTTTTAAACTATTGTAGAACAATATTTTCTGTCATATATGACACATATACAGTATTATAATTTACACTCACATTATGGCTGATAAGCGATTTCTCTCCAGAATATGTTGCCTCTTGGTATGGTAAAGTGAACTACCACTTAACGGGTATATTACTCAATAGTTGATGACAGCTAGTACATTGGATACGTCAGGGAAATATTTTTCATCATTACTGATTAAACTTTAACTAACAGGTAGTGTATAGCAAAGTAAAATTCTAGTATTTATTTAAACTTTAAAAAAGGAACTAGTTAAATAAAATATTAAATTATGTTCTAACAGAGTGATTTTTAATAAAAAAAAAAAAATTGTAAAGCTCTCGGAACAAGATTAAGAATGACAGTTTTTTCTGGCAAGTTAGTTTGTTCAAATTAATTTAAATCTCAACGAGGATGAAACCCATTACAATTATTTCTTTCTATTGTTTATTTAATGTTGATCCCAGACACATTCAAGTTAAAAAAATTTTTTTTATGAAATACTCGTGTTTTCTGTATATTGACAGAGTAAAGTTTAGTAACTTTGTCCGTCTTATACCTGTCAATAGTAAACTTCTCTTCCAAGGTCAGAGAAGTCAAAAGACTCAGTTCAAACTCCTTTATGAGATTAAATAAAGTTTTGATAACATTTAAAAGCAGTTTTCCAGCTAAGAAAACTACATTTTTAAACATATTTCGCACATGTTTAACCAAAATAAAATATATCATTGTGCAAAAAAAAATAGAATGTATTTCCTTATTAAATTGCATATTACTTATTAAAAAATACATAGTTGTAATATTTAACTAAAGATAGAGTAAAAAATATAAAGAGGATAAAGAAAACATATAAGAATTAAAAAAAAATTAAACGAACACATAAAAAAAAGGAGTTCATTATGAGCCTGCGAGTGATGCTACCTACACGCACTGCCAAGGCAAACAGGTTTAAAAATAGCAGAAATTAAAAATACTGTATTTTTTTTACATCTGATCAGTTTTTATAAAATAAACAGAAAAACAAATGAGGCATAAATGTCAATTTATAAACCTGATAACTGGTTCTTAACCACTTTTTGTTTTCTTTGATGACAACTAACGGTCTAAACGTCATTAACATAAATCATGCTATTTTGTTAAGCATATTTCTAAAAATCATGAATGTTTACTAAAATATCATCTTGGAATAATGTATTTTTCATGTATTAAATCCACCATATATAAGTTAATAACCAGAACTTTGAATTCTATTATCAAACTATATAACGTTTTGCAAATGTGCTAAAAACCATCCAGCTAATTCCTTTCTAATTAAAAATTATCTCTTAAATTAAATTTAGAGCCACAGAAATGATGTTTAGTAGATATTTTATTGTACCTTAAAAATCAATACGGAATAATTAAAGCATTTTTAGATTTTAAACTGTATTTATCTTAGAATTTTATTCTAAGATAAATATAATCACCTGGAAAAATAAGAATAAAACATTCACTACCATAGCGAAAAAATCTGGAGTAGCCTGCACTCAACTACAAGTAGATATACATCAAACTCAGTGATAAACAATTTAATTGTGATTTTATTTTAATGTGGATATCATGTTGACGTATTACTAAACTCTATGGGAAAGTTTTATCACACTTATATATTGTCAATTTTATGACTTCATTTGTTTTAATATGACTAAATCCATTTTATCAGTTATACGAAAAATAGAATATTGTTCTAAAAAAGTCTGATACGTTACTGCAAATAGAACGCAATAGATGAGCAATCCGTAATTGTGTGGTATTTACTCATACTGGAGTAAATGGTTAATACTCGTACAATGTCTTCACACAAAAGAGGTCTTTTTAATCAAACTACGCGTTTCAAACATTTTGTGTTCGAAATCAGGTAAACTTCCAATGGAAGCAGTAGAGCACAGACAACTGTTGAACATTGACTCTATTCTCGAGTCAACGTTCGACGGTTGTCTGTCCTCTACTATTTCCATTGGAACTTTAACTGATGACGAACATGAAGTGTTTGGAACATGTAGTCTGAATAAAAAAATTTCTTTTGTATGGTGACTGTATTATCTATTTACCCCAGAATCAATAGTTGAAATTTTTTGTGTGATATTACTTTTCTAATATTGTAAGTTAATAAATTATTCATAGTAAGACAATCTAAAGGGGCCAGGTTAGCTTAGTGGTTAACGTACTAGCCTCTGAACTGGTAGGTCCAGGGTTCGATACCCATCTGGCCCTCGATTTATTCACACGGGAGGACGTAAGTCAGTAAGTCGTCCCTTGGAGAGGAGGTTAAGCCATCGGCCCCAAGCCTGTACGATGTCATGTACTCGTTAAAGATCCTTGCTCTAAATACACTTGAGTTAGGTATAATTTAGGACTCCCAATGTAGAATCACTGATCAATCAAAAAGACCGTAAAGGGCTGACGTTTTTAATCCGCTAAGGGATTGATTTAAACAATAAAAAAAAAATAAAAACAAAAGCAATCTAAAAGGAAATTTTAGGTTTTTTGAATCATCGTAAAAGTGGCTTAAAATTAAAAGCCGTAATGTCATAAGATAAAAAACAGTGCTTGTATATTACTAAAAATCAATGTGGTTCATAAACACAACCATAACTATATGTAAGACATCAAGACTTGTTAAAGGGTGTGACATGTGAATTGATTATAATTAGACAACTATCAAACATACACTGGAAATTATTATAGAAAATATCTGGTGTGAGACACCATGTCTTTCAATGATCTAATTATAAATGGTTTCGATTTGTAGAGGTGACCCTATTTGTATCACATTAGTGTCCCTTAATTCACCCGATTTGGAGTTAATTTAATATTAGTATGTATATTATACTACTTGTTAGAGGTTGCCTTACCCGCTATCTGGAGTCACATCTCCAACCCTTAACAAAAACTATCCTGTCAGAGACGACTGCTCTGGTATTCATTATGCTTAGCCTCCTATGAACTGGTATAGAGCTTCTATCAACAGCTACCCTCAGCTCTCCATAATCATCCATGCTAACAATCATGGACTCCACATCAACGATTGCAACAGGCTACAGATTCGGCCTTAAATCCTATCCGATAGCAAAGGTGTCCCTGTGTGAGTTCCAGAGTAAACACATATTTGGCTACTCAATGCAGTGCACCTGATCTAAATCCAAAGATATAGTCATTCCTTCAAATTACCTTTTATATTTATTTTTGTATGTAGAAAAGATAATTAGGAGCCATTTTCACGCTAAACTTCACACTGGTGTATGGTAATTTGAAATATATTTGATGAAAACAAAAAGGAACAGCAAATTTATGAAAAATTATATAGAAATGATGTTTATGAAAGTTAACTAATGAGACATGTGAAGACATTTGTTAATTTGCTTTGTTTACTTCCCTTCTTTTAATGAAAGCTAGCTTTAGAAATTTCATAACATGGAACATAAATGTAGTAAATATTCAAGAAACTAATATTTTTTTTAATAAGATTGTAATCCTCTTATATTTTTTTTACTTTTACTATAGGGAATAGTAATAAAAAAAAATTATTTTGAGATTATTTAAGAATTTATGAGCTTTTGAGGTCCCTGAATTCATTATTGTGTTTGGTTGTATGTGTGTGGGTTTGTATCCAAAAAACTTTGTAATCACTCCATAAGTCCAACTGTTTGACAGGTCTTGAGCTATCTGGTCCTTTGTGTGGAAATAAACCCTATTGTTATTGTTCAATATTGAACAATGGCAAACCTAGTTCATTGCAATTTTTAATAAAACTAGAAATAATGTTTTTCTCACCTTCTAGCTAGTCTGAAAACTTCAAACATTTTATTTAGTATTGTTTCTATAAGAATAATTCATTATAATAATTTCATGAACTTTAAGATGAGTTTAGCTCAATTTTTTAAAATCTCAGTGAAATTATTTATGGTTTGACATTATTCATTACAAAGAATTACATATCCAATGAGATCGTTTAAAATGAAATATTTCCTAAATGTATAAAATAAAATATCATTTATAATATTTGAAGTTAATTTATTATCTTTTTATAATCACTCCTAAATGATGAACAAAATAAATTAACAGAACTAGACGGAATAAACTTCATTAGATGTCACCATATATTTTATTTAATGATAAGATTAATAATATGTTTGAATGATTGTCACTAATCTTGGTTATTAGTTATGATTTCTGGCCTGATTTTTAAAATCGGCACTTTTATTTAATAAACATTAACATTTATATTTGTATTAATATTGCAGTTGCCCTTCGCTATTGAATCATGACAATTTAGGGTATCATAAGTTCCAAGCGTTCACCATTTGTTTACGGTGCCAGTTACAGTTTTATTGGGGTAGCAATGGAGTGATTATGCGCCTCTAATATCACTCAACTCCGACTTTCAGCCTTCGCGAGGTTACCCTGTTAACCTGCTATATGCAGGGACAAACGAAAGAGGAGAAGAAGCTAACCAGGAGCTGGGCCTCTCCCTCTTCGTTTCACACCCTTCCAATTTCCCAAATCCTCTCCTCATATCTCAGCCTTAATTCAAGGCGTTATACGATCCGTGCCGAAGGATGGATGATACAGGGGTTACTGTATTACGAACGGAGCCTCAAGGGTACCAGGCGACCCCCTCGAGTAAATAGCCTGACTACGGTATGCAGTGCTCTGCAGGAGCAGATAAAATACCACAAAGCTTCAGGGATTCTCCTGTATGATACTAAGGAGAAAAAAGTCCAGAGACTATCCTCCGGAAGCGCAGAGGGTTTAAAAGCGCTAACTAGTGTGAGCCAACCTCCCACAAGTGCACCTAGGACCTGAAGAAGACTGTCCCGAAGAAGGAGAAAGGAAGTCACTTTTTTCCGAAATGTAAGGAGCCTGAATGGGTATTATCAATGATGGTTTGCGCAGATTCTGCAAAAAAGAGGAAGAAACACCGTTGCACCTGCTGGCTGACTGTCAGGTAACCTTGCTCATAGTGGCAGATGCTTCGGGACACTCAACAAAACCATAGAAAACTTCTACCGCTGGACCCTGCAAAAGTGCTGAACTTCTTGGAGATGTTGAAGCTAATTGCTGGGCTACTTTAGTACAGAAAGAGGGGGGGGGGGGAAGTACAATAGTTTTTATGACGCAGTGCTATAGTTACCCTCAGATAATAATAATATATTTTTATTATAAGTGGCAGTTTTCAGTAACCAAATCAAAATGAATGGAATCAATGAATTGATTTTTCATTATTTCTGATAATAGGTATTCTTGCCATAAAGTTGAGTGCAGACCACTCTTTATCTTTAACCAAATCAAAATGAATGAATCAATGAATTGATTGTACATTATTTCTGATAGTAAGTACTCTCGCAGTAAAGTTGAGTGTAGACCACTCTTTATCTTTTTTAATTATATTAATTCATTGCATCGATTTTATAAAAATGCCTCATAGAAGAATATTTTACAGATTTTGTTATGAGAGTGAGATATGTAGGACTGGGCACATGGAAACAGACATTAAACACTATTTTTTCCTCACAGATGGTTGACTATACTTAACGACACCCATATCTCTCCTCAACATTTTCTTCTTCCACATTGTAACACATTTTTTTTATCAATTCTAACACTCTTCATTTGTAATCATATACTGTTTTACTCCAATATTAAAAATGGAATGAAAAATTGTTATAAAACCAGGACCTGTAATGATTACAGTCCTACTGTAATGAACATCCAGGATGAAGCAGAGGTAAAATTGTCTATAGCAATGTTAGAAAAATTACATGAGAATGAACAAAAATGTTGAGGATATATATTTGTATATAGCAGAAATAATAAACATTTTTTCAAGAATTTGCAAAACGTGGAGTGAGCTGTACTCAAGTTTACAGAAGTAAACCCATTAAAAAACAAGTTTACAATCAATTCATTTTGGATACATTTTAATGTGGCTGTCGTGTTGAATATTATCAAGTTCTATGATGAAAGTATTATTAAATTCACAACTAATCAGTTAATTGACTTTATCTTAATGTGGATATATCTATTTTATCAGTTATAACAAAAAGGGAATCATTGTCTTAGAACAATCTGACAATTTACCATAAATGGAACTTTATATACTCTTGATTTTAGTGTAATATCTTCCTTTCCTAACGTCAAGTTCATGGAATATTTATCATACAATATCCTAACTAAAGCAATACTTAATACGAAATGTAAAGGCTTTTGAATTACCAGAAGAGTAGGTTCCAATTAGTACTCATTGTGGTATAATGTTTCCATTTTAGTCAATACCTTTCACTTGTATTAAAATTACATGAACACAATAAGGTTGTTCCTTTCACTAATAATTATATTTGTGAAATGGTTCTACTGTGGAATATTTAAAACATTTTCATCAGACATCAAAGCAAAATAACCTGTATGTGAAAAATGTATTCAGGAGACCACAGATCCTGTAAAACTGTCCAATTCTTTTTTTTTTATAAAAACAGATTATAATTGGCTCAGTAGATCTCAAAACATGAAAATCCGTCAAAATCCTAAGCTCATTCTTTTTTTTTCATCATTAGAGTATAATATACCACTTATAAGGAAGTATAAAAATACACTATCATTAGGAATAGTGAAGAAAAATAGTATGTACAGATGTAATTATAAATATTTAGTAATAGATTAAATAAAAAGAAACAATTTTAAACAGAGATTTTTAAAGAATTGTAAACAAACAACTATTAAGTAATGACTCAAAGTTTCGGCCAATCCGTCTTCAGGAGAAAAGAGAGAGGGGGACCAAACACGCTGTAGACGCAACGGCAAGTAACTCAAGAATTTATTTAAGATATGGTAGTCGAGTTAGAATATATATGGAATAAATAAAAGAAATGTTACAGAAAAATGAATATGTTTCATTCAGTTAATCTTTATACACTTCCTTCAAATAAACTTTGAAGGTAATGTACATATATATTTGAAAAAATATACTCTTTTTTTCTGAAAGAAACATTCTGTTCCGTAAAAAAGATGGCAGTCCAGGTAAGGACTGCTCCTTCATCAAGAAGCAGTTTTTAAACTTTTACGAGACAAATATACTATTGACGTCAAAAAAATAATACAATTTACTATACATATCATATATGAGTGAAAGTTTTCATAGCTAGAAAGTTAACTTTTTAGATTCATAATTTGTCTGAGGAAAAATTTTCTTCTTAATTTTGAGGTCTGTTTTATCCAGTTTTGAAAATTTTCCAATTTTATTTGTAATAATTTTTGGCTCTTGATGTTGAACATGTGTTTCTGACAACGCTACATCCAATGGTAGTAGTTTATTAATCATGAACAGAAGATAAACTATTTCATTACTGTCTTCAAAATTCTGTCTTCAGAGATTTTATAAATAAGCAATAGATGTAAAAATAATCCAGTTTCCTATTCAATTTATAAGAAACATTCATATAATTCTTTATATGAATTATTATTATTCCATGCATTTTCAAATCTCAATATTTATGTGAATATTATAAATTTAATAGAAAGATTAGTTCTGTAATTTTATTCTTCAGTCATTATTTTTTGACTGACTAAAATCAGCAGACTGCAGCAAATAGGTTTCAGGACTAATTTCAAATTCAGAAGAGCTTTTTTATTCACTGCATTAAACTCTTTGAAGTATTTCACAATATTGATTGGGTCTTTAAATCAATCAATTCATATTTTTTTCTAAATAAAATTAAAAACACTTTGAACTTATTTACAATAAAACTTAGGGAAGAGCAATTTTTCATCGAAATCATATTACTTACTATTAGTGCCCATTAATTTTGTTTCTACAATAATTTTTACCTACTAAATAGAAACAACAAAACTTATAAAGTAATCATCTTTACAGGATTAAAAGAAAACTAAATGACTGAAACTCATTTTTTACTTTACTATAAGTAAAGTATAGTGATCGTGAAAAAATTCGATCTCGAGATTTTGACGGAATTACATGTTTTAAGGTCCCTGAAGTCGTTTTATGAAGTTTTCTCGATGATGTCTGTGTGTGGGTGGGTGGGTTGGTGGGTGGGTGGGTGAGTGTGTTAGCATTGCTTGTTACCACGCTACGGTCCAGAAACTTTGATGGATCAAGTTGATATTTTACACTCAAAGGGAAGAAGATCCCCATTGTTTGGAAAAAATTATGCATGACGGGAAAGTCAATTTTTTTGCGAAAAACCGTTTTTTAGAAAACATTTTTTTTCTCCTAAACTGATAACCCTAGAGTTTTGAAATTTTGGCATTATCTTTGAGGTTACAAATGGAAGAAACGAAAAATATATTCAGAATGTATGTTGGGAAATATATACATTCATAACAGAGTACAAGACGCAGGAAAAAAGATAACACTCACTCAGAGAAAATTGGTATACATGATTTTCGATAAAGGGGAAGGAAAATGATTTTAATAAATACTAAGAAGCCATAAAATTTCCAGTATAATAATTCTATAAAAAACGAAAAATGTAAAACATAATTCAAAATTGAAATCTTTTGAAATAATTAATAAATGTAATTATTGTATATACTTAATTATAAATTATCTTAAAACGACATTTTTTCTTGGATTTTTATGATGTTTTCAGAGAAAATAAGAGTATTTTTCTCATTTAAATATGAAAAATTGACTTAAATATTCAACGTAGAAGGAGGTCAAGTAACCGATTTAAGAAATCCACTGACTATTTGAACAAACTCCATGTTCTCTTGTAGGAGATTATTTCGTATCAAGAAATTTTCACTTTAGCTTTTCAAAAATGTTATTACTGCTGTAGTTATACCAATGAGATTATTTGGATCAGCTGTGGGATATACAAAAATAAGCTTATATATTGATAAGTCGATGAATCATCATCTGTACTACCTCAGAAATGAAAGACTAATAAGCATCTCCCATTTAAATGTTTACATTATGCTTAAATGAGACATTATATTATATACCCAAGAACATTGATATTAAGTTTACTTATAGTAAAGTTGAGTGCAGGCCACTCCAGATTTTTTTATGTTTAATTTTAACAAGTTATGATTCACTTGAAATTTAGCTTAATTATTTCACAATGTAGAACTAAATTTCGGTATTTAAAATTCAATATCGATTTCTTGAAGATTTGATAACTAACTACTCCGGATTATAAGGTGATGTTTCGCAAAATTGTTCGGTATTTTCAAGGCTAAAAACAACTTATTGAAAACATAAGTACTGAAAACAAAATACACCCACAAAATACCAACAAACAGAAAACAAAGAATACCATAAGCAATAAAGAACAAATAAAGTAAATGAAAACCAAAAAATAGACAATGTTATTGTTTTTTAATAGAACAAATGTCTTATTTAAACATAATTACTTTTATGAATTATTAAGGCAAAAAAAATTAAACAGATAAGTTGTTTGTTTTCTGTTGTTTCATATCTTGTGGATTTATTTGTTTTCAGTACTTATGTTTCCAATAAGTTGTTTTCAGCCTTGAAAATACCAAACAATTTTGGGAAACATCACCTTATAATCCGTAATACTTAATTCTTTGAACCGTTTTGATTAAAAAAGCCATTTTGAATTTTAAGAATCAGTACTTTTACATTTAAAAAAGCCCTATGCCCCAATAGCATTATGAATATTGGAATATTGGATAGCATCCCTCCAACTGCAGGTGTAATCAGGTACTTGGGGCTGGCTCTTCATTGACAAACGGCTAACCTGGAATCCTCATACCAGACTGAAAAGACTTGACCTAAAACGCCGATTCTTATTACTGTATAGAGTTCTCGGGAAACACTCAAAATTGATTCTCCACAACAAAGTGATGTTATACAAAACATTACCAATCTGTAATCTTCTATTATAGATCCAGACCGATCTTGAATTATGGGGTTGTCCTGAACCTTCAAACATTCTTAAAATACAGTCATTGGGATCCAAAATCCTCCGCACTATCGCTAATGCTCCTTATTATGTCACAAATGACACTTTTTATAGTGAGCTAGGAATTCCATTTGTATAACATTTAGACTCTGATTCTTATAAGGTCTTTCACATCAATCTTTTCTGTCACCCAAATCCACTTGTACAATACCTTTCTTCTTCCTCACCTTCCCAGAATTCCCCAAAACGAATCAAGAGAAGATGGCTGATAACGGCTGATAAGAACGATAACCTGCTACAACCAAGAAACGAAGTGAAAAATTAAACCACTGGGTTTCATTGTTTTATCATGCGTCTCGAAGCTACTTGTGTTACTCTCACCACTTATGCTTATTACGCAAAATATGCGTAGTTGTATATTTCTAGATAAAGATGTTAAAAAAAATCAATGCTCTAGAAGCTATATCAATATCGGTATTTAGCTCTAAATTTATTAGATAAAAATCGGCATTTTAAGCAGAGAAGCCCATAAAATTAGTTATTAATTATCAAGTTACCGGCGTGGGTTAATAGTTTTGTGTGGTGTAAATAAAAGTTGTGTGACGTCTCCCAAAAGTTTTTTTTTTGCTATAATAAACAATAGGCTTTTGCTCTAGTTGTTGAAGAGCTCAGAGCTCTATGTTAACCACAAGTATTAATTCTTTTGTTGCAGTCACCAATAATAGTATTTATAGGAGATTTGAAAGGAATGCTGCAGTAGCCATTGGTAAGGGCTAAATTAGACTAGAACGTGGAGTACGATACCATCGAGTTGCCACTGTCTCCATACAGGTTAAAGCCAGGTCACGATTCGCATCTGCGAAAGGTGCCTGCCTGCAAGACTCTAGTTTCTCCAGGCCTGGCGGCCTCTTTCTGCGCAGATGTCTATCTGTTAAAAGCACTTCTTAATTACTCTTACACTTAAAATGACACAGTCAGCTCCTTAAAAAAAATGTCGTCTCCTCTATACTTAACTTCGCTCTAAGCAATCCAATTGAACACATATTATTCAATTAATTATGTTTAATAAGCTTACAATAATATACAAATCATATTTAAATTATAAATTCTTCATCAGAAAGAGCTGATTAAGAAGTGATTAAAAGAAATATGATATTGTAGACGACACGTTTGAATTATTCGCTGCCATCCCACTGGTATTCAAGTTTATCGTTTTAAAAATCTTTGGTTTCAGGTGTGTATTTAATCGGCATTCGTAAAAGTTAAGGTGATTAAAGAAATAATTGGAGTGGATTTCGTTAGAAAGTTTAATTTGTTCATAAATTTACATAACACAAGATTAAGATTGAGATGGGACAACTAAACTTTGTATCAAAGGAGAAATAACAAAGGTTAGAGACCGTTTGCCAATACGGAAACTTTACTGATCTGTATACCCTACTATTGTACCTCAAAGTCTGTTTGTATCAAGAAATAAATATATTACCAGCACCATACAGAAAAACCAATTATTCCGAACCTAGACAGCTGGTCTTTCTACAGAATAATTGTAGATTATAATTTTGATGTACTCTTTTCAAAAAAAGAGTTCATCAAACAACCAAAAATCTTTAAGAAATTTACAGTGATATATCTATATTTAGAAATAATGCGTCATGAAAATGATACTTTATCCTACATTATATCAAAGGAAATACTGATATTCTCCCGATCTTTTATGTATTTTAAAGTGGGTTGACCAAACTTTTGGCTCTTAAGAGTGAATATGCTCTAAAGATATACCTTAAGGGAACTACGATTTCTTTTTAGAATCCACATTCTTAGAAATTTGTGATTTTAACAAGATTTTTTTTTTGAAACCCATAAATTTGTTTGATCATTGTAAAATTTGCTTATTCTTCAAACTTTTGAATTGACTGAATTGATAAACGTTTCAATAAGACTGAAATTAATACATTGGTGAATAGAGTGTCTTTAGTTCTACTACAGCTGTAGTTGTTCGTAAGGATATCTACCACTTCCATTCTCCAGTTGCACCAAGAGAATATTTACTTCACCAGTTTTGTAAACATCTGTATTCGAATGGGTTGTGGTAGGTATGATCTTCTACATTATTATGGAGACGTCATTCTATAGGTTTTCCCAGATGTTAGCGCATTTCGCTTAAAATTAGGAGAATATTCACTTTCTAATTATAGTATAAAATCTTCATTTTGTTCTTGGACTTCTGTAATTTTTGTTATTTTTGATAGTATGAAGTGATTCAATCTTGATAAAGTATCGGCAACCAAATTGTTCTTACCATTGAAATGTTTGAGATCTGTTAAAAATTTAGATTTACAGTGTAAGTTTTGTCTCATAGAATGCGTAAGTAAATGGTATATGAAAATACAGAAATTTCGTCCGTATCAATTAGGTGTTGAAATGTTTAATTGTTAAATGAATGTGTAACAGTTCACTATTGTACACACTATAATTCCTTTGAACATCATTGGTTTTTTTTCAGTAGAACGTGATAAGCTTTCATTATTTCCTTCTATTGCCGAAGGAATATGTATTTTATTGCTCTTAGACGGTATCTGAAGCGTCAGTAAAACGCCCTTCCATTTCTTCTTTAGTTTACTCAAGATTCATAATTACAGTGTAATTATGAATATATCTTTTTCACAATCGCATCTAAAAATATCTTTTTTGTTAATCTTGGAAAATGTAATTTTATTTTTTTAAATGTATTTGATTCATGGAATAGAAACCGATCAGTCACAGTTTGGTGTTTTAGTCTCCTAGTCTCTTCTAGCTTCTAACAGAAATAGAAGGATCCCAGTTTTATTTTAATGTAGCTACATGCATTTTAATAAAATGTATTATTTGTTTACATGTGGCTATGATGATTTTATCATTTACAAGAGACGTCAAATCATTGATCAATCTGACGAGTTATAAAAATTACTAAACTGAAGGCCTAAATCTCATCGGATCCGTACACTCCGCGTATATGCCAGTCATATTGTACATCCCATTGTTACAACAAAATTGAACTTCAGATTTTAAGTTTTTTAATGACCTTCATAAATTTACATAGAGAAATACTCACTTCTATGGTTTTAGGTTAGATTTGATAAAACTTTATCCTCTCCAGAGCAATTGGCCCACATGAAGGCCTAAATCTTTAAATATAATGTGATCAAAGGTTTCTATCTCTTCTTGACAGAGACTGAATTCTTTCTAGGATGTCAAATACAGTTTCCATTCATAGTAGTTATTTTGAGAAATTTTTAATAGATGTTCTACATATGTTTTTAAACTCTCCCGTTGAAGATATAGTATTCATTACAAATGTAAGTTCAGTAGAACTAAAATTTTTAAACTAAATTTGACCCGGTTGATCTTACTATTGTTAACTGTTTTCTTCTTAGTCTATTCGTTAGTTCCACTGCTGTGAAAGATGACATGTGTAGTACAAAATTGCTCTACTGTAAAATTTTTTGTAAGGTTTTAAACATTCCAAATTGTTTACTAACTCATTCACCCCAGGTTTTTACTTGTTTCAAGGTCCCTACATAAAATAAAATTATTTACACTGTTTTCATTATTAATTTATAATTCGCCATTATTTCTTTCTAAAGGCGTTTTATTGAAATCAGAAAACATTCATATCAGGTGATTATTTCCGTTTACTTCTAGGCCCCCCGCAAAATAATCTACGAAGGACATTGTATTTGACCAATATACAACTCTATTAATTTTTTTACTATGTCATTTCCCATAGGCTCCTTCTCATCATGTAAAATAAACAGAATATTCATCAGATTTGATATAAATGCCTAAATGGGAGATGCTCATTAATCTTTAAATCCTGCAGGTAGTACAGGTAGTGATCCAGTTATTCCTATTCTTACTTGATTTTTTATATCGCACAACTGATGTCAAAGTGAAACTTTCATGATAAATCTCCATATTCTACGAAATAATCTCTTACAGGAAAACATTGCTACTGTTCTGTTAGCCAGTGAACCTGTTAACATGGTTTTCCTAATTTAATCTTTCTGCTAAAGAACCTCTAGCAGTATGTCCGTAACTTTGATAGTTCTAGGTTAATCTATTTGCTCCTTTAAACAGGTATAAGAACCGTTTTAGGTGTTATACCCAGACATTTCTCCTATAACAAACTTTCAATAATACGGGGAGCATGCTGCATCATCTGAAATGCAGTACTTTCAAGCATTATTTGTCCTCTTATGAAAGGTCTCAAGCATATCCTTGCGTTTCATAGCCATCATTATATAGAGTATTCAAACACCCACAACTCGCCACTCGAATAGGACTGATAGCACGCCTACCTGGGTACATTTTTTATTGTTCACAACTTAAGTTATGATAGTCCTATACCTAAACTAACAATAATAGTGTAAAATATTCTATAGTATGTGAATTAATTGTTGGACAACCAGATCTCATATCATGGAAATCAGAAAATATATGCTTGATTGTCGTTGATTTTTTGTAGGTAACTGCTTTATTCTTCTTACATATCATAACATATTAACTCATTAAAAATTTCAATTCTTTATCATTAAATCTCTAAATAACAGTTTCATTTCACTCAAGTCTATGTAAACAATTTAAACAAATCCAACAAGTAAAGCATGTGATCCATTATTCGAATATGCATTTTCTGTTTTTATTGCTATAGTGCCCTTTGCAGTAATCAAAACTTTATGCTTCTTTTGTAAATTGCTAATTTTGTTTATTTTTTTCAAAATTTCACAATTCTTTAATTAGCGGTTTAGCATTAAAAAAAACATTTTCTGAAATCATAAAATGGACCTTAACACTCATTCTTGTTGAATTCATTTTTGAAAAAAAAAAACAATCCTTAGCTCTTTCTCATATAATGGGTAATTTTTAGGTATAATTTAATTCTGATCCGTCTAACAGTATGGCTTGTACCTTTCTCACAAGCTTTCATATTTAATTATAAATCAAAAAGTTTATATTTTATTTAAAAAAATACCGTAAGAGTTATTTTAAAAATTTGAAGATTTTTTTTAATTAATTCTTCTCTGATTTATATGATAATGCCAATCTTTTAAGGCTCTAGTGTTAGTAGTTCAAAGAAAAAGATGTTTAAAAACACATTTTGGACAAAAATGTGTCTCCGCCATCATCAGATATTACCCCCAAACAATAGGGCACATCTACACAATAAGGCCGACTCTTATGCACAATATGAATTACTTTTATCAAACGTTCTGGAAGGCAGTGTCCACAAGCTTTTGTATTCACATCCACCCCCCCCCCCCTCCACCACATCATCGAAGAAACGTCAAAAAAAAGGACTTCTGTAACCCCAAAACTTGTAAATCTCTCAAAATCTCGAGATTGAATATTTTCATCATCATTGTACTTACTTATGGTAAAGTATAGATAAACCATAGGTAAACCCGTCATCTTTATGTATTTTAATGAGTCTTGTACTCTCTTATTAAGCTGGTGATGTCATTAGAAAATCCTTTACAAACAAATTATGGTAAAAAGAAAACTACGGATAAATTATTTTTACTTTATTTGAAAATTAGTAGAATGCATTGCTTTTGTCTGTATTTATTTTAGATAAAAATAATAAATCTGTTTATTTGGTAACATAATCTAAAACTAATTACTTGTATATTACAAATAGAATTATATAAATCTGTCTTCGTAAGTTAAACGAGTGGTTTCTTTTCGGATTTCTACTGTTTTTAATAATAACCCGTGGAAGTTGTTTTACCTGTCCTTTAAGAAGAATTCTTAAAAATGGGAGAAATCTAAAGTACTAAATATATTAATCGGATTGATGCAATTCTAATTTATTTCATAATAATGAGTAATTGAATATAATTTCATATAACTATTAATTTTTCTTTTACTATACTTATTTTCTAATTTATTTTATTTAATTTTATTAATACAAATGTTAAGTATTTTAAATTGGAAATCTGTTAAAAATGAAGATAAAGTATTCATTTTAAAAGTTTTATCAAAATTCTACAGTTTTAAGATATTTTAGTTTTAGTAAAGTGGTGCACTGTGCTTAACCGGTTAGTGTTTCAAATTTAAGACAAGTGCATTCATTCTGCTGGTAATTGTCAACAAGATGCAAGCTCCAAGCACTTCGAACGGAACCCTGGTAAGTACAACTTTTCTTTATGATGTACTGACATCACTGTATGAATATACAGTGAAATTAAGTCGTTTCATCATAAACCATAATGTTCATTGTTATTATATTTAATGCATGAAATTATTGTAGTTAATTTCCTTATTATGTAGGGTGGATTAAAGTTATGAAAATGTTCATTGTTAAATTTATAAATACTGTTAAATTGATTGTATTTTAATCATATTCTCAAGGAGTTGTTCATAATTTATGTAAATTGAGTTAATTCTTGTAACTGCTACTAATTTTTGAAAATGTAAGTATTAACGGTGGCTTTTTTAGTGTTGATTGACTTGGTTCATTTTTTACAAAGTGAACATTTTTTTCACAAATAAGTTGGATTGATTCCCCATTAGAGGCACCTTATTATTTCTCCATTATTTTAGACAAGAGTACTGAAAAAAGTTTCGTTTATTTCATTTTAATTTAAATGCTAAAGCTTTTATAAAGACCGAATACAAGTGATTTATTAGTGTTTTGTGTTGGGTACTTTATATAAATTTTAAACTCTTCTGCTAAATGAAAGATTTTGGCATTTTATCCGTAATTACTTAGCTCTCATGTAAATCAGAAGTCTTTATCAGGAAGTAATTGAGTAATACATTATACACTGTGTTTATGATAGTGTATTTTTACTTCATGTTTATTTCATGATGAAGTAATCACTTCTATAAGCAAATTGTAGATATTAAGTAATTTAACAAAATAGACGTTACCATTTTTTTTATTTATTATATCATATTTTTAGAGAAGTACTGTACAAATGACAAATACTGTGACTGTCTTGAATAAATTTTCTTCATAAATCTAAACGCTGAAGAAATATGAATAAAAGTAAACTTTGGACCAAACCTCCTATGATTTTATCAGCATTGTTGAACTTTAACCAAAACATTTCATTATGTGACTGCATTTAATTATAATTTATTCATTGTAAATATATACAAATGCATACATAATATAACATACCATGATGGTTTGTAATGCGCCTCAAGTTGTACCAGTTGTTTATTCTTGTCACTTGTTAACATGATATCTGAACAGAACCAAACGTTATAATGCTATTATATTGTATTTTAATTATTTAAAAGGATTCGTTACAAAATCATCAGTTATATTACTCCTATTTGTAGAAGCTTTTTTTTATGAATGAATTTTACAACGTACTGTTTTCATTTTAATTATGTCAGTACTTTATTTTTAGGTCACTGAAGATGATAAATATATTGTAGGTAACCCAAGAGATAAGGACATACCTCTTATTAGAGAAATGATTTCAACCATTATTCAGACAACAAGTGAGAGGAAATCTGAAGGTACTCTTGACTGGACTCTTAACGATTTTGACATTGGACGCCCATTAGGAAAGGGTCAGTTTGGAAGGGTTTATCTAGCACGAGAAAAAAGAACTAAATTTATAGTCGCCTTGAAGACATTGTTCAAAGAAGAAATTGAAAATAATGATATGGGAGTTCAAGTTATGCGGGAAATAGAAATCAGTACACACCTCAACCATCCAAACATACTTAAGTTTTACTCACTTTTTCATGACACTAAACGGATATATTTAATATTAGAATTTGCAGCTAAAGGGCAGTTGTATCAAATGATGCACAAGCAACCCAACGGTAGACTAACTGAGAAATTCGCCGCCAAGTATATCTACCAGGTGGCGAGTGCTTTAGATTACTGCCATAATAAGAGGGTAATTCACCGAGATATAAAGCCTCAAAACCTCTTAGTTTCATTGGATGATGACATTAAGTTAGCAGATTTTGGATGGTCTGTACATTCGAAAAACTTTCGAAGGAGAACACGGTGTGGAACTGTGGATTACTTTCCTCCAGAAATGGTCAATGGCGAGTTCTATGACTCTGGCGTCGACAATTGGTGTCTTGGGGTTCTCTGCTACGAACTTTTAAATGGTTATCCCCCATTTGAATGTCCAATTCAAAATAAAACTTTTGACAAAAATTCTGGGAGTACAAGTGACGTATACCTCACATATGTCTCCTCTCAGTAAAGACTTGATTATGAAATTACTTAAGAGACAGTCGTGTGAACGATTGCCCTTAAGTCAAGTTATGACACACCCGTGGATATTGAAAACATAAATTATATTTAACAACCAGTTCTCAACTACTGATTTTTACTATATAGCATAAATAAACTCATTAACCAGTTGTGTATCATGTATTTGTACCTTTAATTATAATAACTTTCTGTAATTAAGTATTTTATTACTCTAGTTTTTATCATGATTAATAAGTAAAAACATTTTTTTGTCCAGCACAATGTCAACTTACTATGTGAAACGATTTATGATATTTTAGGAGGTCATTTATTTAATAGTTAGTGATAAGTGGTTTTTGCTTCAATTCACAATATATTATCGTTCGGAGAAACTCTTCTTTTTCTCATTTAATCTTTGCCTTTACAATATAAGCCAAATCTTCTCAAAACCTTTAGAGGAGGATCCAGTACCAGTTGTTTGATGAGTCATCGATGCTACCAGCTTCAGGATAGCTATTGACCTTGTCTACTTCTGGAGTCACTTGTACCAAATCGGCGGAGAGCGAGAGCACAACTCCACGATGTCGAGTTGGCCCTGAAACGGCAGGAAAAACATAAAGCCCAGGGTCTAGATGGCTTATGTCCTATTTTTATTAAAAAATCTTTCCCTGTAGTTGGGTTATCCATGTTATGTACTTTCAAGACTGTTACCGCTTGGGTTACCCTCTAACTTTAAGAAGGGAGAAGTAGTAATGCTTAGTAAATCTGGAGTGGCCTGCACTCAACTTTACTATAAGTAAACTTAATATCAATGTTCTTGGGTATATAATATATAATGTCTCATTTAAGCATAATGTAAACATTTAAATGGGTGATGCTTATTAGTCTTTCATTTCTGAGGTAGTACAGATAGTGATTGATCGACTTATCAATATATAAGCTTATTTTTGTATATCCCACAGCTGATCCAAATAATCTCATTGGTATTACTACAGCAGTAATAACATTTTTGAAAAGCTAAAGTGAAAATTTCTTGATACGAAATGATCTCCTACAAGAGAACATGGAGTTTGTTCAAATAGCCAGTGGATTTCTTATATCGTTTACTTGACCTCTTCTACATTGAATATTTAAGTCAAATTTTCAAATTTAAATCAGAAAAATACTCTTATTTTCTCTGAAAAACATCATAAACATCCAAGAAAAAATGTCGTTTTAAGATAATTTATAATTAAGTATATACAATAATTACATTTATTAATCTTCAAACGAAAGATTTCAATTTTGAATTATGTTTTACATTTTTGGTTTTTTATAGAAATATTATACTGGCAATTTTATGGATTCTTAGTATTTATTAAAATCATTTTCCTTCCCCTTTATCGAAAATCATACATACCAATTTCCTCTGACTGAGTGTTATCTTTTTCCTGCGTCATGTACTCTGTTATAAGCTTGCTATGAATGTATATTGGGAAAAAATATATTAGTAATTAACCAGTTTACATACTCAACTCAAAGTCGAAGCCAGCTATTCAATATAATTTAAAGCATTTATAGTTGGCAGCTTTTAATTTTTGAAAACAATAAATATGAACTATTATTCTAGAATAGTCTAATTTTATCTGAGTGGATATGCTCAAAAAATTTCTAAGTCAATGTAAACATTGTAAAAAAATATGTAAAATTCGACAAGTATAGCAGGTGATCCGTTAATCTAGGATAAACAATCAGTATTTATAGCTTTATTGCTCTTTCCCGTAATTGAAAGTTCATGAATTTTTTTTATGGATTGTTAATTTTTTTTCCATTTTTGGTCAAATTTTCATGAGTTTTTAATGAGCCGTTTAGCGTCAAAAAAACATTTTCTGAAAACAGATATCGTACTTTACGCCCATTTGGTGAATGTAATTTTGAAAAAAAAAATATTTCAAATCATTTTCCATATAATGTTCTACTTTTAAGCATAGTTTCATTTTGATCCGTCAAATGGTATGTCTTGTATTGCTCTCACAAGCTTTGAGATTGAATTATAAGTCAAAATTGTAATATTTATTGAAAAAAAAAATATTTCCCTTTGTTTCAAAATTCTGAATATATCTTTCTTTTGTTCCATTTGTAACCTCAAAGATAATGCCAAAATTTCAAAACTCTAGGGTTATTAGTTTAGGAGAAATAAATGTTTTCTAAAAAACGGTTTTTGGCAAAAAAAAATGACTTCCCATCATGCATAATTCTTCCCAAACAATAGGGATCTTCTTCCCTATGAGGCTCATTTTCGTGTAAAATATCAACTTGATCCATCAAAGTTTCTGGACCGTAGCATGGTAACAAACAATGCTAACACACTCACCCACCCACCCACACACACACACACACACACACACACACACACACACACACACACACACAGACATCATCGAAAAAACTTCATAAAACGACTTTTGGAACCTCAAAACATGCAATTCCGTCAAAATCTCGAGATCTAATTTTTTCACGATCACTATACTTTACTTATAGTGAAACTAAATGACTGAAACTCATTTTTTTATGACATGGAATTCCTCAAGAAATTGAAATATCAACCTTGAAACTATCTGTAACAATTTATTATAATTTTAATAACTGATTCAAATTTATGGTCAGTTGTCAAGGTTAAGTAAAAACGTAACAAGATTATCAGGAGCTTATCAAACTGTAAGATATCTAACGAAGAATGAAAACATAAATATATGTATCTTTTGGTTCAATTAATGCATGTTGGCATTATATTATAATGAAATCAATCATTATGGGTCAAAAAAGCTTAAAAAGCAAAGGTTGTTAGAAAATAATTTATATTTAGACAGAATTCAAATTCAATTTTTATAGTCAAATCCGAACATGAATTATTCCAAATTCATGTGGTTTGTTTGATTTTTTTTTTGAGAAAAAGAAACGTTTATGTTATGTTATTTTTGAACTAACATAAATATAAATGAAACTAGCATAAACATACTAACTCAAGCAAACGGAAACATTTACAAATAATCATATATATCTGAAATCCAGAGGTTGATTCAGAAATAACTTTTGCTGTTTTTCTCAGATATTTATTTTCTATGAATATATAGCAAAACTACATTCCTTTGTTATATATTCACCAAGTTGAAGAACATATTCTCATCTTACTAGCATCTGGTCAGTTCTTCCTTCATAAAGGTTTCTTATTCATAAAGCTCTGTCAAGATTATCTAAAAAGGTTAGCAGTTGGGTAAGATCCATTGAATTAGTTCAGAGGTCTTCAAAGGAATCTATATTGACCCTCAGAGGTCGATAAGAGGGCGAAGGAGGTCGAAGAATATACTAGAGGTCGATAAGTTCATAGTGGCGAAAGAGAGGTCAAATAAATACTAAGCGTTCATAGTTGAGTTTATAAAAGCACTAATGCACAAATGGGTTTGAAGAGAAAAGATTCGAAAGGCTGTTGATAGGTAGTAGGTAGATAGTTGAAACTGGTTTTCTATCGATAAATTCTGACAAAAGAAAGAAACAGACTAAAGTTAGAAAAAAGTAGCGATTTGCAGCTAAAACTCTCTGAATTTTAAACTATTATCAGTACACTTATTGCAACTCACCAAGGATATTCTTCTCATTAATGCCACACATCTTAGTAAAAGAGGTATGTTATCATATTTTCGTGTTATTCTGTAGTAGTAAACTGATACTACTAAACAGTAGTCTACTGATGGTAAGACATCAAATCATTCTTGCTACAAGATATTTGCAGTATTTGAGGCATTATGGCAATATAATAATGCCAGACAAACACCATAAATCTATAATCTTATCTGCATCGTACAGTCATATAGGAGTTTCATTATGCATGGGAAACAAAATTGCATTAATAGTATTTCTATACAGGCCATCTAATTTCTTAACGTCACCAATGTTAGAAAAATATAAATTGTTGTTATCAATGTGAAAATATATGTTGTTTTCAATAATATTTCCATAGGTGGTCGATAAGAAAAAAAGTATTTTGGAAAGTTGACGTAATGAAAAGTTTGGTGACCCCTGAATTAGTTGGACGTTACAAAACAGACCAGCCAAGCTCAAAAGTTTTCTTTGATCACTTTTACTGTTTTATTTTCATTTTTTAAGAGAATAACATTTTTCAAATGAACAACAAGAACATACCATATTTCTTGAAGTTTTTTTTTTTAGTTCTTGGCAATTGCTGAACGTATTTATGTTCTATAATAGTTCCTTTCGACCTAACAACTTAATATCACACAATGACTTCTTTCTATGTACAAATACTTTATACTATGTATAAAAAGATTTCACATAAACACGTGAAATAACAAAAACAACTGAGTTGGGTTTTTGACTCTGACGAAGACCACTTGTTACGGTTGAAAGATCTTAGTCTTGTTTTCCCATTTCTTATTGTGGTTTGATCATTTATACTATGTGAACATAGGAGGCCAGGTTAGCTCAGTGGTTAACGTACTCGCCTCCGGAATGGCAGTCCGGGGTTCGATCCCCACCAGTGGGAGGAGAATAAATCTGAGTACATCGTCCCTCAGAGAGGACGCCAAGTAGTCGATCCCGAGCCTGTACAATGTCAGGTATTCGTTAATGATCCCTACTCAAAATGCACTTGAGTTAGGCAAAGTTTAAGACTCCCAATGTAGAAGCTGTAGAATTCACCGATCAAACAAAAAGCCGGTAAACAGCTGAAGTTATCACCCGCTAGGGTATCGGTTAAAAAAAAATCTGGAGTGGCCTACACTCTACTTTACTATAAGTAACTTAATGTCAAATTTCTTGAGTATATAAAACATAAAGTCTCATTTAAGCATAACGTAAACATCTAAATGGGATATAATTATTAGCCTTTCATTCCTGAGGTAGTGCAGATAGTGATTGAAGGACATATCAATTTATAAGCTTATTTTTGTACATCACAAATAATTTATTATTTGCAAATAATTTCATTAGTATAACTACAGCAGTAATAACATTTTTGAAAAACCAAAGTGAACATTTCTTGAAACGATTTATTCTCCTACAAGAGAATGGCTTTCGTTCAAACAGCCAGTGGATTTCTTAGATCGTTTACTTGACATCCTTCTACATTGAATATTAAAGTAAAATTTTAAAATTTAAAACAGGAAAATACCCTTTTTTTCTCTGAAAAACATCTTAAACAGCGAAGAAAATGTTATTTTAATTTGCTTTGTTAATTAAACATGTACGATAATTACATTTATTAATCTCTAAACGAAAGATTTATATTTTGAATTATCTTTTACATTTTTGGTTTTTAACAGAATTATTATACTGGGAATTTTATGGCTTCTTAGTATTTAATAAGATCATTTTCCTTCCCCTTTGTCAAATAACATATATACGAATTTTTTTTTAATGAGTGTTATCATTTACCTGCACAATATTATTCCTCTTCCATCTCTTATAAGTCAATAATATATTTTCATTTTTCTATTATAAACATCAATTTTATCTCAGTGGATTTGCTCAAAAAATTTCTAAGTCAATGTAAACAATGTAAAAAAATACAAAAAATTCGATAAGTATAGCAGGTGATCTCTTAGTCTAAGATAAACAAAGAGTTTTTATATCGTTATTGCTCTTTCCCGTAATTGAAACTTCATGATTTTTTTTTATGAATTGCTAATTTTTTGTTCCATTTTTGGTCAAATTTTCATTATTTTTTAATCAGCCGTTTAGCGTCAAAAAAACATTTTCTGAAAACACAAATCGTACTGTAACGCCCCTTTAGCGAATGTAATTTTAGAAAAAAATATCTCAACTCATTCTCCATATAATGTTCTATTTTTAGGCATAGTTTCATTTTTGTCCGTCAAGCAGTATGGCTTGTATCGCTCTCACAAGGTTTGAGATTGAATTATAAGTCAAAATTTTTACATTTTAATGAAAAAAAAATATTTCCTGTTGTTTTAAATGTCTGAATATATTTTTCGTTTGTTGCGTTTGAAACGTCAAAGATAATGTCAAAATTTCAAAACTCTAGGGTTATCAGTTTAGGAGAAATAAATGTTTTAAAAAAACGGTTTTTGGCAAAAAAAGTGACTTTCCCATCATGCATAATTCTTCCCAAACAATAGGGATCTTCGTCTTTATGAGGCCCATTTTTGTGTAAAATATCAACTTGATCCATCAAAGATTCTGGACCGTAGCGTGGTAACAGCAATGCTAACACACGCACCCACCGACCCACCCACACACACACAGACATCATCGTAAAAACGTTATAAAACGACTTCTGGGACCTCAAAACATGTAATTCCGTCAAAATCTCGAGATCGAATTTTTTCACGATCACTATACTTTACTTATAGTAAAGTAAAAAATGAATACAACTGATCTCAATCAAGTCACTGTCTTTTACGTACAAACGATATTTTAATAAACAACTCATTCAGTTCTTCCTTTATAATCCTGTTTAATATATATTGTTACTGGTAAGAGGCAATTAGATATTGCAATCTAATTTCCTTGTTCCATTCTCTACAACTGTAACCAATATCTCTAATTCACTTTCTCCAATTTCTAAAGTTGGCACTACAGCATCACATTACGAAATCACATTCCATTTCAAGGATTAAAAACAATAATTCATTAACTCAGCCAACTGTTTTTAATAAGCCAAAATAACTACTACTCAATATATCTATAATATATAGATAGTAAATGAAAGGTTATTTTGTCCTTTATATCAAAACGTAGTTGGTTTTTACATTCGATCTTACACCAGGGCTCATTCCATGCAAAAAAAGTAAAGATCAGATAGATTTACTTGCCATAAGTAAAACATGGAAATATTGAAAAGAAATGATTTCCAAATTTTGTTTGACATGTTTTGAACACTTGACAATATTATAATTTCGTTATATGACGTCTGTAAGTATGTGGTGCACAACTGTTTGTAGACATACTACAGGTTTCATGGAAAAGATTCATATTACACTATAACATAGAAGGTATAGCGCAGATGAGCTCTATAGTTTTTAGTAATATTCCTTACTGCAAAGACCACTTATTATGCGAGTTAGGACCCTATTTTTGCCTCCTAAACTATTTATTATAAAGTTAAAATTTTTCCCTTAGCATAAAACTGATATAGACATTAACTGAAAAATAAATTTCAGTTTTTCCAATTGAGGAAAGGTGAGTTTTGTGTAAATCTGTAATCTGAAGTTTGAATCTGAAAGGTTGTAAACGTGAGACCAGTAGCACAACAAATCATGATGACACATCACAGACATATAGTCTGAATTATTGAAAATAATTAATTAATTAAATAACTAGTGAAGATATTTACTTTTTAAGTTTTGTCGGTTCTAATTAGTAGGTAAAAATTATTGTAGAGACAAGATTAATTGGCACTAATAATAAGTAATATGATTTCGATGAAAAATTGCTGTTCGCTATGTTTTTTATTGCAAATAAGTTCAAAATGCTTTTAAATTTATTTACAAATTAAATGATCCAGGTAATACGCTTAATTATTGTGAAGTTCAGATCAGCTGACCATAATTTTATTTGTTTTCTTTTTATTTACAATTGATAAGTGCATCGCGTACTAGGGCATTAGCACTGTCTGGTTTTGTTCGATTCTCTAAATTTTCATATTTCTTCCTTTATAGGTTTATTTCCTTTAGGATTGATGTCACCTCACTGGTGTATTTATATCAGATGCTATTGCACTGTCAGATTTGGTGGTATGCCCGTAGACATCTTTTCTTCCTCTAGTTGTGGCCATTCTTCAATCAAAGAACATCAAAGTGAATTATTTGAAATTGAATACAATATATGAATGTTGAATTGAACTGTTGAGGTTTTTAACAAGGGAATTAGTATAAAAATTGACTTAATTAATCCTGAACCTTCAATTTTAATGTTCTTAAAGCTCACCGATATGTCCATTTTTTTAGATGTTAACCTGAAGAAGAACACAAAGTGTTCGAAACGCGTTGTTAGTTTCATATTAAACTTTTTTTTGTGTGGAGACATAATTTTTGAAATCCTCCAATATGAGTAAATACCACATTATAACAGATTGCACAAGTAATAAATTTCATTATGATAAAATAATAATTTTCAAGCTGTTTAATTAATGAATACTATTTTTTTTTTTAAATTTACAAATAAAAGAGTTGATAGCATGGAAAAAAAAAAAGAAGGAACCAGAAGCAACTCAGAGCATGAAATCCTCCGTGACAGCTTTGAACAAATTGAAAAGAAAAATAAATCAGGTTTATAGAATATTAAATTGAAACAAAAAGGGTAGAAAAACGCTAAGTTTTATTGCATATCAGCTAAGAGATAAATTGATGCCAAAGAAATGAATGAAAAACTCAAGAAAAGATGGCAATTTCTTTATGCTAGAAAGTATTTGCGATGATTCCATTCTGAAATTGGTAACAATTTAAAAAAAAAATAGAAATAGCTAAGTTAATAAGAAATTATAACAACATAAATGTAGTAAAAAGAAGGTTAAGTGTCTGAAACCGAATCTATTTATAGAAGAGCAACAAGTAGGCCAGGGTTTATCACTTGAAGTCAGTTCTGAAGAAGTGGTACCCAATGATGAAGATGGACATCGTTCTGAACAATGTGATATGGCGTTAGATAAAATCAACAACAACAACGATGTTAAAATCAAAACTACGAACTTGTTTCCCATTGAAGTAGACCATACAAATCATCAGGATGTTGAAACAAATAATATCCATCAAGATTCAATGGAAGAGGATCCATCACAGAATAATGCAGATGGAAACAGGAATGGTATGCCGGAATTTAGCTTTACTGGTGATGGATTTCTATTTTGGAAACAATCAAAATAATGAAACACCTTGTTTCCTTCAAGAATAAAGATTTAAAGAATCATTTAATGATCCTAGTTTCTTAACTGAACTTGGATTACCTGAAAATATAAACAGTATTGAAACAGACAATATGAACGATTTTATAAACGCTATATCAGATATTTACTCATCTGTTGATCCAACTGCAGAAGAAACAACAACTTCAGCAATACCTGAAGAGAAAAGCAATTGGACCATATAAGGAATTTTATTTCGAGTCTTACTGGCCAAAATAAGAACAACACTACCAATCAACAACCGATTCCTTCAAACTATCATGGAAACACGGTATCGATTCCAAAACAAGTTGAATCAATTCCAGAAAATCAACCATCAATGGAGGAATATTCGCCGTTCTAGTATCATTGCTGTAAATCGTCAAATAAAAGTCACTTCAACTATAATATATACATTTTTAAATGTCGTATTAAAATAAACGTATTAATATTACATTTTATTAACATCAAATATTATTAACGTACAAAATTATATTTTCTTTTGAATAATTTAGGAACTAATAAAAGTTGAAAAATGAATGCAAACACTAGAAAAAAAAAGGTAATTATCTCCATATGCCGTCTGGGGTAGTAATATACTGCCATAGATAACAAAATTTACTTTGCGCCTTTGTTTAATGAGTTCAAATTGCTTAGATCAGAATTTCTTATTATAAATACCCTTAATACAAAAACATATTATATTTTTTTCTTTAGATTTTAGATAAATATAAATATAACAATTATAATTAAAATAAATGATTCTATTCTTTTATCATTAATAAAATGATTTAATCCAGCACAAACATTATATAACACATTATATTAGCAATTTAATTATAATTAGGTAGGAGATGTTTTCAAAATTACTTTACAAATTTTTAATGTTTATTAATATTAAAGCCTAAAACCAAAACTTCAAGGCGAAAAATCATGAAGTTAAATAAAAATTGATGCAATTTCATTTAGAACTTCAGCAATGCGATGATAAATTATAACACTGCTGGGTATACGAATGACTAGATTTTCTGTTTGTAGTAAATACAATGTGGTTTAACATTATTAAACACTTGATTAGGTCGCGTGAAGATGCCTATTGGGAATCCAATGAAAGACTACGCAAAGTACCCGGTAATAAATGTCATAGAGATTTTGCGAAGTGGGACACATTTAAACAGAAAGTGATCCACAAATAGAAAACAATTTTTATACTTCTAATAAAATTGATGAACATGCTAAAGAAAGAATATTTTACATCTGTAAAATAATAAAAAAAAAGCACTGAAAGATTTTATCAAATTTATAATTTTTATAAACACTTAATCAAAACGTTTTCTAAAACTCGAAAAAAGTATTCTTAACATCACATGAATTAGAAACAGCTTGTTTTTCAACAGATTGATTTATCAAAGAACTAAATATAAATTATTTTATTTTAAATACTTGCAGGGGTGTACCACCAAGGCAGTGCGTTTGCATTTTCAATATATATATATATATATAAAGATTTCACATAAACACGTGAAATAACAATCAATGATGAAACCACAATATGAAGTGGGAAAAAAGTCTAAGATCTTTCAACCGTAACAAGCAGTCTTCGTCAGAGTCAAAAACCAAACTGACGAAGACTTACATTTGAAAGATCTTAGTCTTTTTTTCCCATATATATATATATATATATTAGTATGTAAAGTCATATGGCACTAGCAAATCCTCAACTACTAAACAGAAGACACTACAGTCACTTACTCCCCTCACTCATAGCAGCACAGTTAATTCAAAGTGGTAGTTCATGACCTGCAATTGACAATTATATCGTGCACTCTAGTGGTAGTTCATGACCTGCAATTGATAATTATATCGTGCACTCTAGTGGAAGTTCATGACCTGCAATTGATAATTATATCGTGCACTCTAGTGGTAGTTCATGACCTGCAATTGATAATTATATCGTGCACTCTAGTGGTAGTTCATGACCTGCAATTGATAATTATACCGTGCACTCTAGTGGCAGTTGCTTAGACATTGGATATTGTTGAACGTCCTTCAATGGTAGTTGGTTTTTGTTTTATTATTCACCAAATTAGTAGATCTTTACATTTTAAGAGCTTATACTTACAGCAATAATTCTTAAAAAGTTTGAAACGTTCAAGAATTTAAAAGTACCAGCTTCAAACTTTGTTTTAGCTGGATCTTATTCTTACAAAATTTAATGCTAGTGGTAAATGTCTTATACATAGTGGAGTTTGGTATGCCCAAATAAGTTGAATGTCAAATGTGGAAACCAACGTTATTGCAAATTGCTCTTTAAAGTCACATGGCAGACTTATCACATCGGGATATGCTTATCAAAAGTGACATACTCAGAAGGTTAAAGACCTTTCAATGGTAACAGTTAAATCTTTGCGTGTAAACTGTATATTTAGATGACATTGAATTGAGGATATCCTGTATGAAATTATTGATGTCGGACAGAATGGAGATAATAGGAAAGCATGAAATGTTTGATCTCTATAAAAAAAAAAAATGAATAAAACGAGATTGAAATATTAAAAATAAATATGAATTGAATGTAAAGGTGGAAAAAATGGAACCGTTTGACTGAATAGTGACTGAGCATTATGTAAATTGACTGACTTTCGTGTCGTATGTTATTTTATTTCAACAAAAATATCAAAAAATGGATGTTGTTACTATAGCGTTATTCTATTTCGAAACCAAATTGACGTCAGTAACTATTGCAACAGTTGTATCTACATTAAAAAAAAAGCCTAAATATTCTGATGAAACGTGCCTTATCCGGTACATTACAGAACAACTCCTACTAATTGACTGATCCAAAAGCAGTTGCATTGTCATCTACTATGACATCCCCTGACAGATCATTTGCTGTAATTCAATCAGTTTTAAATTCCCACTGCTATTTTGTAACATAATTTTGTTATTATTTTAAAATAAAACGTTATATTCAAATACCACATCATTCTCATTCCCAACAAAGACTGCTCATAGGAATGAAAGGAGTTGGATCTCTTATTATTTTTAATTAAAATCTGCATAATATTAATTGTAATTATGCGTAATTAACTTTAAAAATGTTCTTCATAAGATTAATAATATTTTCTTATGAGGAGTATTATTAAAAATAATAATTATATTATTATTAAAATTATAACACTAATATAATTATAGTATAAAACAATATTGTCCTTAAGAATATTATTCAGAAGTTTAGCGCGTTGACATAAATATTAAAATTAAGTACTATTTACAACTTGTGTAATCTTACACATCCTAAAAAATAATATAGGAGTTATAATTCAAATTTTACATGATTGTTTTATATGAAGAAATAATGACATATGTAATCAATGGGATTTGTAAAAATGTTTAATCGACCAAATGGGAAAAACAGTGAGGAATGAGTGAGTCAATATCCTTTCTAGAGTTTCCTGAAGTTTGCGGAGATTTTAATGACCTACCATTATTTGAATGAAGAATCTTGTTAAAGTTCCTTAGAATCGTGTTCCTTGTGACTTCCTTAATGTTTAGAAATCAGGAGTGAGTATTGAATTCCATTTGTTTATTACAAATATATTCACCTAATTTCTATTTCCGGGTGTTTTCATCTCTGTTTCTGTTAAATAATTAATTACTATGGGCTTGGTAACGTTTTCATTTCACGCATTTATCACCATCATGTAAAAGACTTGGGTCATTAAAAAAATAAATTTAAAGACCACTTACAATTTGATTTTTCTAATACTATTAAAACCACTTTGGAATGTTAACTATCACAAACACAATAACAATTTACTTTACTATATTTTCTTTACACTTTTAATTCTTTAACTTCCTTCTCTATTTTAATTTTACATTTGAGCTTAAAAAATGCTGATTAAGGCTAAATGAATTATGCAATTTCATATTAGTCACAGCATTAAGCATTTACAACATGGCAACTTCCTTACGTAAACTTATACATCGATTCAATCAATTGAAACATAATATTACAATTTTGTCGAAAATGCTCAAGGAATAGTGCTGCAAAAGTAAAACCAAGCAGGCGAATTTTTTCATAGTAAAATGGATAAACGCTGTTAAGAAGTATTAAGAAGTATTTCATTCCCTTTTTAAAAATTTTTCTTGAAAAAATGTCATTATAATCAAAGTAGATGCCTTTGATAATCACCAATTCATCAAGCCATTGTCAGATATCAACGATGGAAAATAATTTTTATTTGAGAAGCTTCAAACACATCTCTCATCAATTCCTATTAATTTTAATGAAATTGTCAAGGCCATTGTTCATGCCTTGTCTATTTTAAAGCTGCTTTTGACAAAGTATCTGGCATAATCTGATTCATTTCATCATTCAATATAAATGAATTGGTTTAAAGGGCAAAATTATGAAGAATAGTGTCAACTTTTAAATTTTATAATTAAAAAACTAAAATAAATAACAATTATTTATCTAAAGGTGCCACTCTAAATGACATTCTTAGGGGTTCAATAACCAATCCAACTATTTTTAAAATCATTTTATACGATTTAGAAGGAGTTGTTATTACCAAATTACTCTTGGAAATATTTGTAGATGATATCACAATTTGGGTAACTGATAAAAAACCTGAAATCACAACTAGTATAGCGATAAGAACCTCTTTAAAACATGTCTGATTGTTGCAGAAAATGAAGATTAACTCTATCTATAACAAAGACCAAAATGTGTTTCTTCTCCAAAAATATCTACACAATCATTTTGAACTAACTGTTATAACTAACAATAAAGAGTTGCTATAAATGTTTTTAGAATGTTAGAACAATATTACGACGATTATCGACAAATAAATATTTTATTTAAAACGCCATTTAAGTGCTGAGGGTTGGGATCATGAAGCAGAAACTAGAAGTAACTAGAAGTAGAAATAACTAGAAGTAATTAAATGGAGGTATATTCAATTATTTTTTGTAGGAATAACTTCTTTAAATTACACTTTAATATATAATATTTCAAATAAGTCAGTTTTAAAGTTTCTAAAAGGTTTAGTAGTATTATTTAATTAAAAATAATTCTTATGCCAATTGGTAAAGATGACTTTCATTCTTATTTGTCCATTACTATAATGTGTTTAATTATTTCTCAATCTACTTTTGTTGTCATCATTTAATAGTTATAATTTAACATAATGTAGTAAAAAAATAGAAGTTAATTTAAAATTGTGTACTAACTTTCTTTTTGACGAGCAAATTTATTTCTTCTCTTCTTTCTTTTCAAACACTTGTATGAAAACAAAAATAATTTCAAAACTGTGCATAACTTAGTAATCTAATTAATAAAATGACTTTTAAATTGCTATGTATACATTCTTATTTTAAACTCAGATTTAAAAAAACCGACAATTACAGCTATAAGAACGAATGACCTCACGATGATTTGAGAAAATATGGAAGAGATTTGGTTCTTAATAGATCCAGTGTTTACCAATGCACAAGAAATATTCCTGAACTAAATAAAGACCCATAAATTCTTGTGAGTTATATTTAACAAAAAATGATTCTGTATAATGGTAATAATTTTAAATAAACATTTTTAAATAGATAATTTTATAATAAAGGACAATAAATGGAAATTATGCATATATTAGTGGAATTTAGTAATTGATTTTTCAGGTCGGACGATAATAATATTTGTTATATTTTAAAAAATTGTCTCTCGGTTTGCACCCAACTTTACTAAAAGTAAATATATTATTGAGTTAATTGACAACATATTTAATTCAATGTTTTGTTTAAATGCAGTTGTCCCTACTTTGCTAATTTTGACGAAAATGTAATTATTTTCTCATCTTTGTAAAAAAAATCAAATAAATAACGATTACTAATAATTGTGTCTAAAGTCATTTGCTGAGTAATATTTTAAATTAATTTTCACAGTAGTGGAAATATGTTGCAAATATATACGGTAGAGTTTATTTACATAGTTAATTATTATCATTTCTTTGTTTCTTTAGGTCTAGAGTACTTCAATAATGATAAAATTGAGGTGCTATTGAAAAAACGCATACCTGTATTAAAAAATTGAATGTACTACAAAATTCAACGCTTAAAATTCGCGTTATCAGTGGAAACGATCAACGTATAAGACTGAAAATGTATTTCCAGATTTTAGCATACCTGACAGTCATAGTTTTAACTTTCAAACTGCGCGACACTGTCCAACTATCATTTTTTCAACTGGAAAAACAAACCAAGACTTGAAAATGAGCCATTAAAGCTTGAACATATTCCATTGCTGAGAAACATCCTCCCTAACTGCATCTGGAAAGATGGTGGTAAATGGTAACAATGGAAGAGACTTCTTTAGAATGCAACGTGCAAGTCTTTAAGTAGGTACCTTTCTAGGTCTGTTTCCACATTTGGTTCCAAATTTTGTATGAATCATATAGTTATCAACATAGTCGACCATGAATGTAATTTACTTATCATAACCATTTGTAAAGATCATTTTATTGAAACTTAATAAAAAAACTTTTGAGCACATACTACTTAATTGTTAAAAAAAAAATCAATCTGCCAAAAAACAAACTTGTTTGATTCCAAAAGTACTTATTTAAGTTCATACTAAAACCTTGCTGCCCTTTGTTGTAGTTCGAGCCAAGTAGGAAACGTAAGGATTACTTGAAACAGGAGTTACTTGAAATGACTCTAGTAGATGATACGGACATACCACTTATACAGGAGTAGGGGTTGTTTGACCGGTTTTGGACGTTGTTAATCTTCAAATAGAACTGATGGAGTCAGTGCGTCAGAGTCTATATGAGTAAATACACCATTTATTTATATCCTCAAATATATATTAACGAGCATTATATTATTAATAATATGAAATGAATCTAGGTACTATAGATATAGACACACTTCTTTTGAAGGGAAATAAACCTATGACGCAATCAGTTCTACTTGAAAATGATCGTCTGAAACCGGTCGAACAACTCCTACTCCTATACACGAGGTATGACAGTATCATCTTCTAATGTTATTTCAACATTTATAGATCTGTACTCAAACAGAAACCTTCTATAACCTTATCACCACTACAAGAAAACACATGAAATGTACAATAAACTATTATAACAATTAAACATGTAATCTTGTACGTTTTCCTTACTAATCGACCGATTTAAAAACTATGCCATTCTCAAGAGTAAACTGAAAGGTATTCTATGCAATTGTTATTACAGGAAGACAACAATCGATCTTTTCTTGATTTGATTATTTTTTTGAATTTTCGATCTAACCTAATCTCTGATATTACTTTATTTTATAAAAGTAAATGAATAAGATTATGATATAAAGTGGACATATGATAGACAAAATGCTGAAACTTCTCTTATCTAAACTGAATATAATAATAAATTAAAAATACAAAACAAAAGAAATAGTAATTAAAAATGGATTCAATAAACACAATATTAGAGAGCAGATGACAGAAAATTCGAAAATAAGTGAAACAATGAAAGAAAACCAACTTTAGGTAACAATAATAAATGCATGATGTTTACCTTGAGAGGAAAACAAATAAATAAATTAATAAATTTATTTTAAAAGAAAAATAAATTTGCATTGACACTGAAAATTGAATAAAGGATAACCTTCCTTTTACAATAGAAAATCAAAGCGATTAATTTAAATAAAGGGGAATTTATAGAATTAAATACAAAAATTCTGGACAATATTATGGAGGACAAACAGAAAAACATTCTATCAACATTATGTTGAATAATAACAGAAATGAATAAAAAAAGAAAAACATTTAATAAATAAAAAAATATTAAAAATTATTATAAACGAACTGTAAATCGAAAATAAATAAGTAAAAGTTTTAAAAAAAGAAATAAATAATAAAAATAATATACAATTAACGATTTTGGTTAAGCTCAGGAGCAGAACTACCTCCCAGAAGATTATTCTGATACTACTATTGAGACCCTCTTTAGTAGGTTTCAACTATAGGAACAAATATATCTGTCTACCGGTGAATACTGCAGGTATCTTATCTATGCTGCCATAAGGATAGAGCCCAGCTCTGAAGTCCCACCTTATTGACGGTACAATGCCCAGATTGGGGTAGGTTACGCTTGAGTAGAAATTGTTCAACCCACCATTTCAAAACAATATCAATTGTCATTTCACCAACCACAACATGTACCACCAAAGCCGATACACGGAGCCCTTCAGCTTCTTCAGCAGACTTATAAATAAACTCGGTCAGGAGGCGGACTTTAAAGTCGATTTCACAGGCACCTCCAACCCTGACTTTCAAGGTGTTCTAATCTGAATCGAAAGCATGATTCAGGATATTGAAGAAGGATCTCCAGTTAACCCCTCTACACCTTAGAGTTTTTGCTATGGGTTCCCAAACGACCCACAGACAGAGTAACTACCACTGGGTTATGATCACCTAATGGCAGGCAGTCAATAACTCTCCAACCCTTCATTCTCTTGAAACGGCCAAGCGTTACTGCAGTTATATCAATCTATGATTACCTGTTGGACCCATCAAAAGTGGGTCGTGATATACTTTTATTCTGTTATATATATATATATATATATATATATATATTGGTTCATGAGTGCGGTCCCAGTTACCCGCTGCCTACTTTCCACTACAAACTCTACTCTCCTATTGGTCACCATCGTAACGAAATTATTCCTTTCCCCGGACAACTCATAGAAAACAATATATATAGTTCAATGTAGATAAAAAACATAGAGAAATTAAAAGCATCCACATACAGTCTCTAATTTTCGGTTTGAACCGTCTTCAGAAGAGATAAGAGAGGGAAACCAAGCACACTGGCACTAGTTGGAGACCCAACCGTTTCTTTTCTTGTTTCTTTTTCTACATTGAACTATATTTGTCCGTTTCGGATCGTATTTCCAACGAAAACCTGTATATATATATGAGACACGCTTACAGTCTCTAATTTTCGGTTTGAACCGTCTTCAGGAGAGATAAGAGAGGAAAACCAAGCGCACTGGCTCAGAGATGGTTGGAAACCCAACCGTTTCTTTTCTTGTTTCTCTTTTTACATGAAAAATATTTGTCCGTTTTGAATCGTATTTCCAACGAAAAAGTGTATTAATATAGGAGAATATTTGAATAACAGGCAATTTTCAATGAGTTTATCCTCCAAAACTAGATTCAGCAGTGTTGAAATTTTAAAATTGTCACATCACTTCCTCTTTGCTCTCCTCTAATGGGTTGCCGGCCCATGGTCTCGTTTACTCTCAAGACATGTTTAAAAAAAAAAAAAGTCGTGTTTTCTTATCCATAAAAGGAGCTTTGTTTATTAAAGCAGAGAAGGTAGTGAGTGGGAAGAATGAAAGAACTGAATACGATGACCTCACTTTAAGAAAAATATACGACATGATAAAGCCTAAGACGTGGCTTTGTGTGAAGCGTGGGAGAAGCTGTTGTGACTTTTCTCGGTCAATGTCAGTGCTGTATGTGGAGCAAGCGTCACACCAGGGACGCCCTCATATATAACTTAAACATATATGCATTCATCTACAAACTATACAAATACATAATATGAATAAGCAAAAAAAATTAATCACTTTCATTAAGGCTCTTCGTGTTTTTTTTTAACAGGAATTCAATCTGATGACATACTACCTGTAAATGAATCAGGGAAACAGGCAGAAAAGTCTTTCTAAATTAAATATGAGTAATAAACTACATTGATATGCATTTTAACCTTGTCACTATTACTACCCTATAAATTCTATAGCATGCCTAAATTTATAGTACCTTCATCTCACTAGACAAGTATTTAAAAAAAGTCGTAAATCAAATCAAGTAAATAATGTATAACTTTATTAAAATAAAAAGCTCTCAAAACACCGGGACACCATTAAAGTAATATAGGTTAATATGAACCCCACAGACATGCTTAACTGATAATTCTTTCTAACATTCCATGTTTTTTTTTTTAGAATATTTCCTTATACAACATAATATATTACTTATTTTTTATTTCACTTCAATTTAAAAATATCTTGAATTTAACTTTTTATTTCATACTGCACTAATTCTTATCAATGACCTCTATATATGCTAGGGATAGCCAACATGTGGCTTTTTAAAGGATTACTATAATTATTATAGTATTGTATATATATATATAATTATATTGTTAAATAACGCCCCATATTTGGCTTGTATCTGTTTCTTACACAATTTCTCCAGTTTCCGGAATTCCTTCCTCGTCTCTTCATTAAACAATAAAGCTTATCACCAATATTGCTAATCGACATGTTTCGAATGTACCACATTCATCATCAGGACAATAATGAGAATAATAGTAGGATTGTTAGTTTATATATATGAGGTGGATTGCTATTCGAATGTTCACAGGACATCGCCCTGGATCATGGGGCATTATGGGGGATTAAGGCAGGGTGGTAGAACTCACCTACTACCTGGCTAATCTGGTTTGGCCTGTTGGAAAATAGTTTAAAAGTGAAAATTGAAATAGTTTAAAAATTTGGTGATAAGCTTTATAGTTTTAATGAAGAGACGAGGAAGGAATTCGGGAAACTGGAGAAATTGTGTAAGAAACAGTTACAAGCCAAATATTATTGCGTTATTTAACAATATATGTTTAAATGAAGGACTGCTTCCAACTTTTACACATGTATAATTATATATATATATAGTTCAGAATTGAAGATAGGTAGCACATAAAGTAAAGAAACACACTTACAAACTCAAATTTTCGGGTAATCCATCTTCAGGAGAAAAGAGAAAGGGAGACTAAGCACGTTACGGTTGCGTCTACAACGTGCTTGGTCTCCCTTTCTCTTTTCTCTTGAAGACGGATTACCCGAAAATTTGAGTTTGTAAGTGTGTTTCCGTTTATGAAGTGAATGATATATATATATATATTATATATAATATTATTAATATTATTATTAAGGCTCTTTAAAAAATTATGATCATTCCGTATGTTTCCATATTTATTATTTTTGGACACCTTTTAAATACGTATTTAATTGCGGCTCCCGAAACATTTCAAATTTTGAAAAATGTCTCGGACTATCAAGGGCCAGCCCTGATATATACTTTTCTAGACTTAAAAATCTGCTAGAACATACAAATTTCATGATACAATTAATAATTTTTAATTTATTGAATTTTAGTTAAAATTCAAAAAAATGTCTTATAGTACAATACAACCAAAAAGGATTCCATCCACTAGGCAGCATAAAAATCTCTATTTATTACAATCCATTTTTACTGATTTTTATTTCATTAAATAAATCAGCGATTATTCATTCCATTTAATGAAATTATAATAATTTATCATGAAGAATTATTTAATGCCCATAAATTTGAATAAGTAGAAATCAGAAAAAAATGTAAAAAAAAATTTTTTAAAAAACACATAGTACGTCTAAGATTAATAAGAGAGATGTAAATATTAGGATGCATTGTATTAAATTTGTTTAAACAAAAAATTAGATAATAAGTTAATTATTAATAATTTACGTTAAAGATCAGTTAAACAACAAATTTATTTTTGCATTATTAAATGTAACATACCAAATAAAATAAAAAGAATACTTAAAATAGGTTTTATTTAAATATAATAATTACTGATAAGATATGAAAATATGTTGACTGAAACAAGAGTTAGTATTAAATGATACATCTACATTGCTCCATACTTTTGTAATTATATGGTTCAATACTCAAATATATAATAGCAGAACATACAGCAAAAAATACAATATTATCTCAAACTATTTATTTTTGATTTTTGCATAAAATGGAAAAAGTTTTACAGTATGTCTTATGTTATGTTTTTTCATTATTTCATTTGAAATAAATTTTTTCATGTCATATATGGAAGATTTCATAAGAAGGTCATGTTTACATTTATTTTCACGTCTATTAATAACCTTAGCATCTGTGTACTCAATTTACCCATCCGTCATTATTTTACTGTCATACATGTATGACGAACAGTGAGATCAAGGAAATGATAAAATCAATAAAAAAAATCAATAATTAATAAATTTAACTCGGAAAAAAAGTTGTAGTTGTGTTGAGCAGTCAAATTTACATACTTGTTTGATGGTGATTTTTATGTATAAAATATTTTATTACAAACACGTGAACAGATATTTCTTCTTATAAATGATAAGCAACATGCTCAGGTTACTGCAACTATTAGACTGCAAGTAGAGGGTAATTACCCAGGTGAACAGTAACTTCAAAACAAGAATCATTTATGAACCAGTTTTTTTTTTTGTAGAGAATGCTTGCTTTTGCATGAAAGACTGGTTTACTTTGTGTTTATTTAGTCCCCACCTCTTTTTCTAAGTCTATCAGATTTTGATCAGAAAGAAGGTATTTGAGAATATGTTTCACCGGTTTAGGCTACCAGTTGGAATGAAACAAATAAAATACCATCTTAAGTTCTCTCTAAAAGTGTATGATTGTTCTGAAGCCCATAGTGTAAGAAATCTTGAAGATCATGAGGCCTTTAGGGAGACTTCGTTTGGGTGGTTGGAAGTTGCTAAGTGCTAGTATATAGTCAAAGAAAGCTGTAAAAATATACGATAAAATACTCTCGAGGTGGAGATAAAAGGATAATAGAGGGGTCAAAAGTTAGTTTTTAGATTATGCTGAGGATTTAACTACAAGGTTAGTCTGGATAGATACGTTCTTATCCCCCAACGTGTTTTCACCTTGTCATGGTTAGGGAGATTAACTTGATTGAATGATTTTCCCTATTACAGCAACTAAGAAAGCCACAACGACAGTGTTGGAACTGATGTAGCCTTCCTCAGGATGACGCCCGTGGTTGGAACATCTACCTGTGTATCTTACCTCGGGATGCCTTATAGTTTTTTTTATTTCCTCTTACTTCATCTGATTTTCTTTCTTGAGTTCTATTTCCTTCTTATTATTTCCTCTCATCACAGATCTTATTTATGTTTCTTATCAAGTCAAAGGCCTTATGGAATTTCTAATACCAAAGGTCTTCAACTCTTCTAAGACCATGATATATAATATAAAATTATATTTTTTTTTTGTAGAGAATGCTTGCTTTTGCATGAAAGACTGGTTTACTTTGTGTTTATTTAGTCCCCACCTCTTTTTCTAAGTCTTACTTTATAATATAAAATTAAATATAAAGTAGGTGGTGAAAGTCTGCCTCCGCGAGGTCTACCTACGTATGCAGCAGTATTGTTTCTTTCTTCTTCTAGGCACACAGTTCCTGACGTTTCCACAGGAACCTCACATAAAAAATAACAACCCAGTGCTTTATTCATGGTATAACTGAAAGGCACAGTTATATGACAAATCAATAAAGGTATTTAGGTCCTTGAGTGAAAGAGCTAGGACCTTCTTAGATTGGACTTGAACTTCATACAATGATTTATGGAGCTTGCAGTAGAAGAGAAGTCGAACAGGAGTTGAGTTGCATGGACAGCGATCGATTCCAACAGTAATAATTCATCGGTTCAGGATGGAAGAGAACCTCAAAGTTTTGAGATGAGTTAATCATACCTTTTTTGGTGCTAGTCGATGGTTAAATATTTGAAGTTAAGCAGTCTGATGGTGTAATCTGGAGGTGAAATGGAAGTTGAGAAGTTCTTTAGCATTTCAATGAACACAGAAAGGTTTTAAAAGAGCAAATTTTGGGCTATTTTTAATACACATACATACACACACACACACACACACACACACACACACACACACACACACACACACACACACACACACACACACACACACACACAAATAATACTTAGTTCAAACCATACGTGGACACCCACAATGGACAAATTTGTGTCCACAGAACTCATACATGATTTCACAACATTCATAAAAAACACAGATTTCAACCAATTTCAATGTGAACTATGATAAATGATTGAAAATGCATGTAATATAAATAAATGGAACATGCAGTTGCAATTGCTCGAAAGAAAAAAAACACACACACCGTCAACACTGTTTTGACATTTGGCTGTATATATGACATCAAATTTATTTTCCAAGTCAATAAAACATTCTATACAAAAATTAATATAAAATAAAGAAAAAGGCATTTTTTAGTTTAAATCTGTATCACTCCTTTTTAATTTCTACTCCAGATAACATCTGATACTATATACAAAAATTACACTGATTGAATATCCTTATTGTTCAACATCTTCATTTATTTCCAATAACTCAAAGTTACGCTTTATAAAGACTTAACTGAAGCATTCTTTAAAATATTTGACCTCATCCTGTTCTCAAAGAGCTCTGTGACCATTTTACTCATGTATGACAATAGCAGATGATAAATCGAAACTACTTGATTTTAATAATATCACATTTAATGTCTCAAAAAAGCCTTTAAATAAAATGAAGCATCTCAGTTTCTTAATCTCAATTTTCTTTAAAATTCCTGGCTATTTAAATTTGAAAATATTTCAAACATCTCTCTGGTAATTCTTTTATTAGTCGTTTAGTTGTTAACTAGTTAAGTTATAAAGATATTTTTTATTCTAACAAAGATACAATATAACCTTGAATTATGCAAATTTAATCCTATTAAATTATGCCATTATATTGGACACATAATATATTCTTCTTTTAATCCATGGAAGCAGAAGCTTCCAGTCGTATAAATTTATTCATGAATTAGAGTGCTTTATGAGAAAACTAAACCACCTTGCTTCGTACATCCCCTCAACTGCTTTTGAACCTTCTCAGTCTTCCAAATAGGGAAGATAGGAAAGATCTGGTCTGATCTGGCAAGATCTCAAACATATTAAGTAAATATGATGATTTAGATAAGATGGTTTAGATTCCCATAACTTTACCATTTTTGGTAATTAAAGTAATATTATTTTATAACAAGTTACTAAAACTATTTCGATAAAAGAATTATTCGTAAGAAAGTAAATAAAATAGCGTTTATTTTATAATAAAAATATATTATTATAATTTACCTAAACTATAACTGCTTTGATTTCAGGTTCAACCTCATTTTCCAGGGGTCAACTCACAAAAGCAGACTTACGAAAAATTATCATCAACAACAAAAATGAACTATTGAGGAAATTCATGAAAATGTTTCTATTCCTTGGATTTCTACTTCTAATACATGGTAATGGTTTTCTATGATGGTAATTTAATTCCTTTTTTTTTTTTGCAAATTATTGCAAAATAATTGAAAAGGATGCAACTAAAATGGTGATTAAAGAAACATAATTAATAATAGAATAAAAGAAAGATGAAAGGGTTGATCTATAAATGGAGAATTAGAGAGAAGTAGGGACCATGAGAGTATAATAAGATAACCTTTGCTCTCAGGGCTAAATGGTGAACGATTGTGATTGGGAGAAGACGTAACTGACAATCTTTTGCTTTCAGATGAATGTCCAAACATTCAATTCTATTAATCTCTTGTAATTATTTGATTTAGAATATATATCATACACATAAACGTTGCATGTCTGTTATATGACGCTGAGACCTGGCCACCATGAGAGAAAGAGAGAGTGAGTGAGACTGATCTGATGGATTATCAGATATCGGAACTTTTCTTAATCTCCCTTCATATTTTTACCAGCAGGAGGTTATTCCACTTTCTGCTCAGATCGTTTCAAGAATTTAACTGCTTATATCACTGAATTAGTTAGCCTTTTTATTTATCACTATACTTTATTAGCTGTTTTATTTTTAACTTCGCTTAGTTTAACTCCGCTGTTTCGATTTATGTATTCTTTTTTATTTATTATGCGCACTTTTTCATTCACTAGCTTATAATTTACCCGCGCAAATAACTTTTCCGAGAGCAAAACAAATAACTTTGCAAGAATTCTAAATACATACTTAATAAACTAAAAAAAATCTCTCAACTCATCCTCATATAATGTGTTATTACTTTACTATAAGTAAAGTAAATTGATCGTGAAAACATTCGAGCTCGAGATTTTTGACGGAATTACATCTTTTGAGGCCCCCAAAGTTGTTTTATGAAGTTTTTTCGATGACGTCTGTGTGTGTGTCCGTGTGGGTGGGTCAGTCTGTATCCAAAAGCTGGTGTACACGCTACGGTCCAGAATCTTTGATGGATCAAATTGATATTTTACACAAAAAATGGGCCTCATAATCTAGATTAACCCTATTGTTTGGGAGTAATTATGCATTATGGAAAAGTCACTTTTTGGCCAAAAACCTGTTTTTAGGTTACATTTTTTTTCTCCTAAACTATTAACTCTAGTAACCTACAATTTTGGCATTATCTTGGAATCTGCAAAAGCAAGAACTGAAAAAACCTCCAGATTTTGAAAACAACTGGATATATTTTATTCCAATAAAATGTAACAGTTTTGACTCATGATTCAACCTGAAAGCTTGTGAGGACTATACAAGTGATGCCGTTTATATATATATTGTTAAATAACGCCCCATATTTGGCTTGTATCTGTTTTTTACACAATTTCTCCAGTTTCCGGAATTCCTTCCTCGTCTCTTCATTAAAACTATAATTTTACAAAAAAAAATTGGCCTCATAGTGTAAATGAGAGCCCTATTTGCATTGTTTGGGAGCAATTATGCATGATGGAAAAGTCATTTTTTTTGCCAAAAACCTGTTTTTAGAAACATTTTTTCACCTAATCTACTAATTCTAGAGTCTTGAAATTCGGGAGTAATCTTTGACATTACAAAAAGACAATAAAATAAAATAAAAAACTCTGGCATTCCATAAAATTCCTAGTATAATAATTTGATAAAGGACCAAAAATGTAAAACATAATTCATAATTAAAAAAAAAAAATAAAAATAATTAATGAAATTATCCTACATCTTAAATTAAAAATGATCTAAAAACGACATTTTTCCTTACATGCTTTTTACATTTTTCATACAAAAACTTTGTAATGTTTTTAAAATATTTAAAATATTTTCAAGTTTTAGATGGGAAACTTTGTCTTAAATCTTTAATGTAGAAGGAGGTCAGATAAACTATATAAGTGATCCACTGGTTATTGTAACAAAAGCCATGTTCTTCTGTAGGAGTAATATCGTAATACGAAATATACACTTTCACTTTTCAAAAATGTTATTACTGATGTAGTAATACTACATTTATTTATACTTAAGATATTTTAGGCATCAGTGGTGTGATATACAAAAATAAGCGTGCATATTGATAAGTGGATCAATCACTATCTGTACAAACTCCAGGAATGAAAGACTAATGAACATCCCCCATTTAAACATTTATATTATGCCCAAATGGGACATTATATAGTATATACCGAAGAAGTTTGATATTATGTTTACTTATAGTAAAGTTGAGTGTAGGTCACTCCAGATTTTTTTATACTATTTATTCCTCCCGTATTCCATATGACTGGAGTAATACAGGTGGAGAGGTAAGCTGTGGCGGGCGGGTGTCGTAGAAGGGCGGTGGTCGTAGAAGGGCGAGGTCGTAGAAGGGCAGTGGTCGTGGAAGGGCGAGGTCGCGGAGGGCGTAGGGCGTCGCCGCGCGTGGGTTGCTCGACCTTGTCTCTGCCACTAACCTACTGATTCTATGTACCTGCCTACGCCCCAACCTTGCACTCTCCATGAATACCCCTCATTACGCCTCGTACTCACCTTCTGTTCGTGGCCTCACCAGTACATCTATATCAATTGGCTTTCATTATTCAAATTAGCATTTGTTTTTATTTAGGGAGACATCTAACTGAGGCAATAACCTTGCAATAATAATTTCTGCTTAACAATTAATTAACTCCATTGAATTATGACTTTTTCAATTTATAATTCAGTTAATTATAATAAATGACTTGTTATGCCCTACAGATATAGTTTCAAACAAAATGTTGAATTCATTTGCTATGATTTATAAATCGTCAAACATTTCCTACCTTAAATATTTTTCATGAGAATTTTTTTATTGTCAATAAAATTAATTTATCTATTTTAGAATATTAAATACTCTTTTGAAACTTATCACCAGAGTTTCATCTTATGTCTAAGATGTGCATGTTTTATTTTAACTGCGAAGTTGTGACATTTGTTAAAACCACAATCAGGAAATAAAACCGTAGCTTTAAATTGACAAACAGAAAGACATTAATTTCAATTCTCCTTAAAATTTTAGTTGCGCCTAATAAAATGTAAAATTGTTTGCATTATAACATTTAGCTCTTTCAAAAATTGACGCATTTTCATTACTTGTGCGATCTGTTGTAGTGTGGTATTTACTTATATTGAGTAATTTCAAAAATTACGGCTCCACACAAAAAAAAGAGTTTAATATGAAAACTAAAACGTCTTTCGAACACTTAGTGTTCTTCTTCAGGTTTACATATAATATAATGTTACATATAATGAATTCACTGACGCTTACAATATATATATATATATATATATATATATATATTCTTTTTAGGTCTATATCTGAAGAAGAACACTAACTATTCGAAACGCGTAGTTAGTTTTAATATTAAACTCTTAATTTTTGATATTTCCCAATATGAGGTGCATTTTGATAGAACACTACACCGATATAGCGAATATAGAAAGAAGCCGCTTTTTCTCTTGAATAAATTAGGGAAGAATATTGGAATAAAAACGTTACATTTTGAAAATAATATATTACACAACTACTGCTAAAAAACTGAGATAAATTCCACTTGCCATATCCTCAAATGGATGAATACACTGTCGTCAAAGTGTATTGTGTCGTCAATACAACCTCTTTTAAGTCTTCGTCTCTGTGAAAAGCTGTGCTTTCAAAAAGCATTTCAACTTCTTTTTAGTTGCCAACAAAGACTGAAATTCTCTTTGGAGATTAATTCAAAATTAATTTCCTATCGTTTCAAACACAGGAATGCATGAGCGTAATCTTCTTCCGACCTCATATACCAGGGGTGCTCACACATATTCTGCATGCGAGCTCCTTTCGAAATAAATAAGTCAAAATGATCTATCTTATGTATTTATTTTTATTATTATTATTATTATTATTATTTGATGATGATGACTATAGCACTACATGTTAGAAAACATTGTACTTCCCCTCTTCTGTACTAACGTACCCTAGTAGTTAGCTTCAGCGCCTCCAAGAAGCTCAGCACTTTTGCTGGTTCCAGTGGTAAAAGTTTTTCTATGATTTTGTTGAGTGTGCCGAAGCACCTACCTCTGTACAGCAAAGTTGCCTGACAGTCAGCCAGCAGGTGCAACGGTGTTTCTTTTTCTCCTTTGCAGAATCTGCACAAACCATCATTGATAATGCCCATTCAGGCTTCCTACATTTCGGCAGAAAGTGACTTCCTTTCTACTTCTTCGGGTCGTTAGGTGCACTTGTGGGAGGTTGGCTCCCACTAGTTAGCGCTTTTGGACCCTCTGCGCTTCCGGAGGAAGGTCTCTGGACTATCCTCTGTATTTGCTTAAATATATATTAAGGATTCTTACAATTTATAATGATTTATGTAATATTTCTTCGTGAAAAAAAAAAACCTTGTCTTCCCATTTCATTTGAAGGTGATAAGTTTTTTTTCCTTCTTATCCAAGCCAGTCTACCTACACATTTTTATATCCTTTCTTAATTTTAAAAGAAAAAATTAAAAGTAAAGAGTAAGAGGCAACTTAATGACTAGCTTTTTAGATTTACAGCTCTTAGAGCAACTTTTGTCGTTACACAGTCGTCTAAGTATCAAAAAACTCAGAATTCATTTGACTAGCCGTCCTGACATGAGTGACAGCATGAATTATAGGCTAAAGTTAATTTTTTAAATGTCATGCGATCTGCCAATATACCTTGGCGATCGACGTATTGAGCACCCCTGTCATTTACCATATTTTGTTGTTATAATAATATACATTTAAGATGAACTATATCAATCAACTTTAAAGATAATATTCCAAGTGGAATTATATAAAATATGGTAATACCTGATTACCATAATTGGTTATTGGTATAGTAAATTACCATAATTTGATTACCTAATTATATAAAACAATTAGTTTATATAATGAAAACCACTGAGTGGTAATAAAGTAAGAAGAAAATAAATCAATCTATCTATGACATTTGTGAATTATAATTCACTTAGAGTTCGAACAAGATACTTTATCAACTTATATATTGCTTATTCTCAGATTTCTATTCCATTATTCAATTATTTCTATTTTATTAATGAAATTAATGTGATTTCAGTTAACTCATAAAAATAAATTTTAAGGAATTCAACTCATGAAAAAAACTCAATATATATTACAATTGCAGTAGAAACATTTTTAAATAGAATTACAAGATCTGTTAATGTTTTAGAATGTAATAGTTTGCATCTAATCTATTGTATTTCTAATAAAAAAATAATAAAAAGGTCTATGTTGATAACAATTATGCGAGCTCAAAAAAAAATGTAGCTGAATTAATTTATTACACAATCAACACCATTCCTTAAAAGTTTACAGAAGTCAATCTAAGATACAAAATAATTATGAAAACAAATGTTGTTATTTGCAAGAAGTAATATTGAAAAATTACGAAAGGAAAATCATCAAAGAATATAATATGTATGAAATTCTAGTACCATAAGTGCATAATTACCATAACAGAAATTCAATGATTAAAAAGTTTTAAGTTTTCAAATATTTGTAAACTTGACAGTTTTTAAAATAACTGGTTACAATTTTATAGAGTTATGGTATGACAATTAATGACATTACCTTAATTATGATATATTATCTGTGATTTAATTAGAACCATTGGATTTTTATCGTAAGCACTGTTTACAATAATAATCCTAAATCGAGTTCCTTAAGGTCCGCTTAAGGGTAAAATTTACGTAAGGGTTTAGAAACGTGTGGTCAAGTTTTAATTCATTGTATTTTAGGTTTTGCACATTTTCGTATATCCTATAAATACTTTGTTTAGATGATGGTCTCATTAATGATTTGAATACATTTTCAGCTCTTTAATAAAGTAAAATCTCTTTCTACCATCTCCTTACATTTAGTTCCTTCCTTTAATAAATAAGCTTACCACAAATAAAACTTGACACATAATTTTTAAATATCATTTTTATATTTTTTAAATGTTCAAAATATATTCATTACAGTCATATAGTTTAAAATCAATTCACAAATCAAATTTTAAACAATTCATTTACTTTGTTTGATGATTCAACAAAGGAAGAATGCAGATTTTAAACGAGGACTAAATTTAGCTAAATTCAATGAGACATACCTAACTTGTCATTAACTCCGTTGACTGATTCAGTTATGACACCATCGCTAAAGATAACGAATTAAAATTATCAGTCTTTTATCCAACCTGTTACTTTCTTTAGCTTCAGGGACCAGGCTTTCCAGCTCTTTTTTTTAAAAAAATCTCTATATTACACAAAAGATAACATTTTTTTTTATATTTTTAACCTTATAAAAGTAACTTATACTTTATTACACCTATTTATATAACATTAATATCTTTGAAAGAAAAATTTTAATGGACATCAATTTTCTCAATATTTTCCTTAATTATTAACTTTTAACGATATGCTCTCATAAATAGAAGGGCAGTTATAATCATAGCCTATGTTAGCATATTTTATAACATTTCAATGGATAATTTAACTCCTAATAATATGCAAACAGAAAAAAAATATCTTATAATTCTTAAACTTGTTTAAGAACAATTAGAAGTTTATTGAATAACTTAAAGTTCATTTTAGAAGGGAAAACCCAATACAGAAGATATGTCAAAGGTGCACAAAACTAAATGATACTGAGGTCCTTAGTTTCATAATAATAATAATAATAATATGTCTGATTGTTCTAGGTCAGTGTTTCCCAAACTTTTTCGAGTGACCGCCCCCTTGGGTCCACAAACCTATAACTCAACACCCTTGAATAATAATCAGATTCCTGGACAAAATAACCCAATGAGTAAATTTTAATAATTAAATTAAAATAATTACTAATCGAATATTTATTTAGAATCCAATAAATGTATTGTTTCATAGCATATTTATGCAAAAGAATTAATACACAATAAAATAAACTTAGGTGAGAATATACTTTTAACATAAAAATGAATTATCAAAACAAATAATTTTAAGAAACTGTTTCCTAGAAGTTTACATGTCGTGTTTTCACTTAAATTTAGAAATTATATTGCATGAACATTTTCAATTTATGGAAATAGAATCCCTGCTCCTTTTTGCATTACCACTCCCCGATATGAAAGCACCGCCCACTTCGGGAAACACTGTTCTAGGTCAATGATTCTCATGTTTGTTATAACTGATAAAATGGATAGAGAAACATAAAAGAAATGCAGTCATGGAATTGATGATCAATGAGTTTAATAATATAATAATAAATGACCAGAGAGATTGAGATAACATCTACACGATAGTCTCATGAAACAGATTTTTGTACTTTTCTTTTGCTTAATTTCAGAGACTAAGTGAGAGTGGTAGAGGAGATTTTATCATTAACATCCCCAGCTGATCATTCCTTCAAAGAAAACTACCGAAGAGAATTTTAATTTAGACAGCCAAATCTACTTGCTGTCATGCAATTAAACTACCATAATTCAAAATTTGTATAGCCTGTAAGAAATTATTAATTCTACAAATATTCCACCTGCATAAAAACAGATTGTGAAAAACACTTTTGACATTTATTTACAAAATATATCTTATTGTTGAAAGAGACAACACTCCACATATTTGCACATTCCCCAAAGAGGATAACAAAACAAGTTATACATCATTTATACAAGATCCAATTATATAGAAATTTAACCGTTCTTGAGGAAAATGGATAAAAATAAAAATGAAGTGTCTTTATTGAAGCTTGTTTTTTTTCTTAAACTTTCTCTGCTTAGAAAATCGAAGCACAGTTGACTTGCCATTCAAGACGTGCATGCATATTCAGTTTGCGCTAACTGCTTAATGAACAGGTACGTAAGATCCTGGCTGTCATTTAATAGTGGTAAAAGTGTTGAAACAGTTCTCGTCATGACCCTCAACTAGAATTACTCTGTCTCAAGAACCTACTTTCCTTGAAGTGGAAATTCTCTAACATTATCCTTTTTCCTAAATTTTGAAAAACACATTGATTTTTAAAAGTTTTTTGTACTAGCATTTTTTTCAGTGATGACTAAGATCCTAGAAAAAGTACTTTTATTTTAAACATCTATTGTTCTAGTTTCATTTATCCTGAAATTTCAACCATGCATCCTTAAATTTGTTGTTTTCTTACAATCTTTATAAATTCCACTTAAATCTTAGTTTACTATACCTCCTGTAAACATAAGTTGTTTTCGCTATAACAACCCTGCTTACCGAATATTTAAGTTTTCAAATATTTGTAAAACTTGACAGTTTTTAAAATAACTGGTTACAATTTTATAGAGTTATGGTATGACAATTAATGACATTACCTTAATTATGATATATTCTCTGTGATTTAATTAGAACCATTGGATTTTTATCGTAAGCACTGTTTACAATAATAATTCTAAATCGAGTTCCTTAAGGTCCGCTTAAGCGTAAAATTTACGTAAGGGTAAATTTAGAAATTTTACTAATTAATCATATTTCAATAAACTTGACACATATGACAAGCCACTACATATCAAAAGAACAAGTTTAAAAAGTTATTTCACAAACCACCTTATGAATGTATGATATGAAGATTTAATCAACCTTATCATAAGTTTATCATAGTTCAACAACATCTCACTCACTCACTCACTCACTCACCATAAATAAGAAAAGTTATCCTTCTTCTTTATGTATTTACCACAGAATAAATGTTCACATTAAAGTTGATTACTTCAAATGATATCTTTAAATAGGCGCTTATTATATTTATCTATTTTAATAAAATAATGATTAAAAATAGGTATTAAGTTCAGTTAAGAAAGCGATTTATGATAATAACTTAAGAAAGCTAGAAAAGATAAAACTCTTAAAGTACTATGAACAAAGACGCGTCTAAGCTTATTGTAATGGTTAGCAGAGAGTTAACTCTAATGTGCTAATGCACTATACAAAGTTACATACTGATGCAAACAACTTGACAAATACAGCCGTTTTTTAAAAAGCTTTCCCAACAAGTTTCTGTCAACTTTATTTAAAAGCTCCTATTGAATTAAAATAATAAGTTGTACTTTTCAAATTTATAGTAGAAATAAACGAAATCAATCTCAGATAGAAATCCCACTTTGCTTACAGAGGAAGAAGAACAGATTATAATATTTCTACACCCGTTGTTATCAGTAATAGAAAAGAACCAATAAGAGGTTAGCCAGTACTGTCTACACAAAGCATATGCTTTTGTATATAAAAGATATAACACACACATACACATAGACACACACACACACACACACACACACACACACACACACACACACACATACACATTATATATATATATATATATATATATAGATAAAAATATCGACCGTGGAATAGAAACAAAATTTAAGTTTATCGGGACTCGGTCAGTTCTTCAGGTTCAAATTAAACTCTCATTGCCAACGTTTCGGTCTTTATTTAAAACCTTTTTCATAGGCCTACAGAAACAGAGGAAACATAAGAAATATATTATATTATAATATATATTATAATTAATTTATTAAGAAATATATTATAATTATTTTTTATATTTCCTCTATTTTTGTAGGCCTATGAAAAAGGTTTTAAATAAAGACCAAAACGTTGGCAATGAGAGTTTAATTTGAACCTGAAGAACTGACCAAGTCCCGATAAACTTTAGTTTTGTATATATATATATATATATATATATATATATATATATATAAAAGATTTCACATAAACACGTGAAACAACAATCAATGATCAAACCACAATAGGAAATGGGAAAACAAGACTAAGATCTTTCAACCGTAACAAGCGGTCTTCGTCAGAGTCAAAAACCCAACTGAACACTAGATGCAGAAAACATCTGGTGAGGAGTTGAGAAGAGTGGGAGGGAAGAGTGGTATTTTAAAAGGGTGAAAGCACAGGAAAGGACTAATGTCCAGAAAGGGATGTTTGGGGAAACAAAGGAGTACAGTAAGAAAAAGTAAAAAACTATCCGCTAGCTGTCAACCCTCTTTGAAGAGGCTATTGCCCTCGTGACGAAAGTATCAAGTTTGAAGAGACCGTTACTAATGTTTATAATATTAGATCTATTAAATTTAATTAGAGACGATTCAATAATATTTCTTAACAACATTGATTTTTCATAGGTAATAAATTTAGCTCCTGTCCAATCAATATGATGATTTTCATTTTTTATATGCAAGAATAAGGCACTACTGTTTTCCTGTCTACTTACGTTATATTGGTGTTGTTTTACACGTGTCTTTAATGATTTAGCAGTTTGACCAATATAAATTTTATGGACATTTTTGCACGGAATTTTATAAATACCAGCGGACTCCAATTCGCTTGGAGAGTTTTTTATTAACATATTACCCACGTTATTACGATTAGAAAACACTATATTAAAATCAAGTTGTTTGGCTAATCTTGGAAGGGGGTCCAATGATTCGTGGTATGGCAAAACTATAGAATTTGATAATAAAAGGGGCTCTTTTGAAGTATTAGAGAAAGTTTTTTTAGCACCCTTCAAAGCTAAATCGATATAAGAAGAGGGGTATTTTAATGAAAGGGCAATTGACCTAATGTTATTAATCTCTTCATTAAGAAATTCAGGAGAGGAAACTCTTAAAGCTCTCAAAAACATATTTCTAAAAACAGAAATTTTAACATTTTTTGGATGCGATGAATAAAAATGAACGTATGCAAGTACATTCGTAGGTTTTCCATATACACTAAAGCGTAACTCATTAGGTAACCTATGGATCAGGACATCTAAGAAGGGCAAATTACCACTTATTTCTTCTTCCATTGTGAATTTGATTGTCGGCACTAATGAATTCAATTTTGTTAGGAAATCAACTTTATTTAAAGATTTGGGACAAATGCAAAGAATATCGTCAACATATCTATACCATTTAACATTTTTGGGCAAAATTGAGCTTAACATTTTACTCTCAAAAAACTCTATATATAAATTACTTAGGAGGGGGGATAAACAGTTATCCATAGCAAGACCAAATTTTTGTATATAATAATTATTTTCAAATTGAAAATGACAATCTACCACACATAACTTAATTAACTCTATTATAGTGGTAGATGGAAGGGGAAGGGAATAATTAATTAATTCCTCCTGGAGTAAGCTCAACAGATCAGTTACAGGTACATTCGTAAAAAGGGACTTCACATCGAAACTGATTAATCTATAATTTTTGTTCATGTTGACGCTTTTTAATTTTTTAATTAAATCGACATTGTTTTTTATATGGCTGCCTGAATTTTTTCCAATTAAGGGGCTTAAAATACTTACTAACCATTTGGACAAGCCATATGATGCCGAACCAACCGAACTCACAATTAAACGTATTGGATAATTATCTTTATGTGTCTTGATCAACCCGTACATATATGGCAAAGAAGGGGATTTTGATATAAATTTAGTAATAAGTTCGGGTTGATTTTTTAAGACAGTTTTAATTTTTTTATTAAATGAAGTATTGACTCTTTCCAAAGGATTAGACCTTAACTTTGTATACACATTTTCATCATTTAGCATATTCTCTATTTTATCGACGTAATCTTTTTTATTTAATATTACTGTTACTTTAGATTTATCGGCTTTAGTGATTTTTATAGTATTATCTTTTTTAAGCTTAGAATAAGCCTCGATAAAACGTCTAGGAACGCTAACAACATCAGTTTTTTCTGAAAGACCGTATACCATTCCTTTTAAAATATTTAAATTATCGATATCTATATTATTTAATTTTTCAGCTTTACAAAAACCCTTAGCCACCTGAACATAATTTAAATTGTTACTTTTAGGAACAAAATTTAAACCATACCCTAATGCTGCTACTGCATTATTATCTAATATTCTGTCGGATAAATTAAGAACTAATTTTTTATTTTTATTTTTATTCCACGGGCTATTGTCAATTAAGCTCTGAAGTTTTTTATTATGTACTTTAGAAAAATTTTTACATACCTTTCTAAGTTGCCAATAAATATAATCAAATACTACTTTCCTCCAATCGGAAGGGATGAGCTGATTAAGATGACTTTTGTTACGCACTGAATCACCGAAGGCTAATTTCACATCACTCCGGCACAAATAAATATGTTTTTTTAGCAACAAAGAATGAAAATTATCAAAAGGGCCTTCACAAATATTTAGCAAACATTTAGGAATCAAACCCCATTTCTTATTGTGGTTTGATCATTGATATATATATTATATATATATATATATATATAATCACTTGATAAACGGAAAGACGATCCAAACTGGACACAATAACAGTTCAAAATTGAAGATAGGTAGCATACAAAGTAAAGAAACACACTTACAAGCTCAAATTTTCGGGCAATCAGTCTTCAGGGGAAAAAAGAAAGGGAGACCAAGCACGTTGCAGACGCAACGGCTAGTAACTAGCTAGTTACTACTAACTTAACTTATAACTTAATTAATTAACTTAATTAACAATTAACTAATAACTACTTACCAGTAACTAGCTGGTTACTAGCTGTTGTGTCTACAACTTGCTTGGTCTCCCTTTCTCTTTTCACCTGAAGACAGATTGCCCGAAAATTTGAGTTTGTAAGTGTGTTTCTTTACCTTGTATGCTACCTATCTTCAATTTTGAACTGTTATATATATATATATATATATATAAATGAACAAACCACAATATGAAATGAAAAAAAAAAGACTAAGATCTTTCAACTGTAACAAAACGTCTTCGACAGAGTCAAAAACCCAACAATTTGGAATTTACCAAATTAAAATTCTAGTTTGTCTTCATGTCTAAAAAGAAATATTATTTTCTAGTAACAACAAAGAAAAAAAATAATGATCAAGATTTTATCGCCATAAAATAAGTACTCCAACATTTAGTTAAATATATTATTTATTCAACTTTGAAAATGATCTCCTTCAAGAATGTAAGAGATAATAGTAAAAAAAATCCAATTCTAAGTAATTTAACAATAGAATTTTTTTGTTAAATGTATTACATAATTTATTTAAATTATTATTTTTTTAAAAATTTACATTCCAAGATATATTGTAGTATGTTACAACACTCATTGTTCTGGAATTGATATGATACAATGAGTGTTGTGCTCAGTTCAATATGTCATTATTAGGCAGAACAGTCAAAAGAAGTAGTAATATGAATTCTGATTGACAAGAATATCACTTGCAGCGTGAACATCAATATATCAATGTCATAATTCTGTTGCACTATATGACAGGTTGCCATATTAGATCCAAGTACTTATTTAGAGCAATGAACCTTCTATAGGTTATTTGACTAAAAAGCCACACATGGAGCTTGATGCATTCTCGGACATCTCGAATCAGCAAAAAACATTAAAATCTTATGAATACTGCTATACGAACAATAAACCATGAAATCATGAAATAATTTTTTTTTAAAAAATAAAAGCTATTTACATAATTTTGAAAGAACCTGGTTCAATACGAATATATAAATCAAAATTTTTAGTATTAAATAAATCACTTCTATCAAATTTTGTTTTTTTTACGGAAATAATTTTACACCTCATATTAAAATTCATAGAAATAAAATGCATACAAACATTATTTATACAGTACCAATTTTAATACTACGTGTTTATAAAACTCTATTTTACTTTAAAAATTTATTTATTTATCTTGACTAAATATCACAATTTTATATTATCGATACTTGCAGGTATTGTGGAGGGACAACTATACAGTGCTGAAGCATTAGACTGATTTTGGTTTTCTTAAAAATACATTCCATTCAGAATCTCCAATCAAACAATTCACAATCAGATAGACAAGGGTAGAAATCATCAAAAGATACTTCTTGTAATAGAGATGCTAATTACAATTTTTGATTTATATATATATTATATATATATATATATATATATATATATATATATAAAAAGATTTCACATAAACACGTGAAACAACAATCAATGATCAAACCACAATAAGAAATGGGAAAACAAGATCAGTTGGGTTTTTGACTCTGACGAACACCGCTTCTTACGGTAGAAAGATCTTAGTCTTGTTTTCCCACTTATTGTAGTTTGATCATTGATATATATATATATATATATATATATATATATATATACGAGTTCCAAATCGAAGAAGAGAAACACATAGAGTAAAGAAAACACTTACAAACTCAAATTTTCGGGCAATCCGTCTTCAGGAGAAAGGAGAGAGGGAGATCAAGCACTCTGTAGAGAAAACGGTAAGTAACCTGGCAAGTACTTTGAACTCGTATTGTGGCCAGGCGAATCATATTTCCGATCATATAGTGTATATGTATATAAAGTTCAATATAGTTGAAGAAACATAAAGAAATTAAAAACACACACTTACAGTCTCTAATTTTCCGCCTAATTTTAACCGCCTTCGGGAGAGATAAGAGAGGGAAACAATAGGAGACTGTCTCTGTATCGGGTCTTCAACCGTCTATGTATAGGTTCGCTTGTTTCCCTCTCTTGTCTCTCCGAAGACGGTTCAAACCAAAAATTAGAGACTGTGAGCATGTGTTTTTAATTTTTTATGTTTGTTCATCTAAATTCAATATTTTTTGTCCGTTTTGGATCTTATTTTCATCGTAAAAGTATATATATATATTATATATATATATATATACACACTTTAACACATAGAAAAGAACACAGAAAGACACTACAGAACTCACTTCGATATTTCGACATCCGTCGTCATCGGGAAGAAGTGCGAAGTACTCGCGTTGAGAAGCAAACTACTACTGGCCTCCAGAGAGAGGGAAATTTATATATTTATATATAAATATATTGTGTATATATATATTGTGGTATTTATATATATATATTTATATATATATATTATATATATATATTTATATATAATATAAATATATATATATAACCACAATATGAAATGGGAAAACAAGACTAAGATCTTTCAACCTTAAGATAGTAACAAGTAACAAGTGGTCTTCGTCAGAGTCAAAAACTTAACTGTTTTTGACAACTGAGTCAGTTTTGTCTTTGAATCTGACGAAGACCGCTTGTTATGGTTGAAAGATCTTAATCTTGTTTTCCCATTCCATATTGTGGTTTGATCATTGATTGTTATTTCACGTGTTTATGTGAAATCTTTTTATATATACAAATAGTAGTTATATAAAAAAGTATATATATATATATATATATCGTCCAGGTAAAATCGGACTTGAGATCTAAAGCTATATTAGAAAAGAAACAAAAATTTCTAAAAACAACATCATACGTATGAAAACCACAACCGCCAATTAAAGTAGACAATTACATTATTTAGGAAGTGTTAGTCAATTTTTAAAAGAAGTAACTATATACCACAAAATAATAGTGTGAATCTAACCTGTTACAGCTAAAATACTTTTATAGGCTTTCACATCACTAACAACTGATAACAAGTGCTCGCTTTAAGTTCTTCAAATAGTAACAGAAAAAAGGACGTATTTTTATCTGCCTTTAAAACTATATTTTAAAGTAAACCACTGAACAAGTTTATGGATCTCTGCATTCAAAACTAAGAAATTGAAAACATTCAAACTAAGAAAACTTTACTAATAATAGCACAAGCTTTTAGTTTAAAATAGTAATCAGTAAAAATTATTTACTCGTATTTCCATTAGTTTATTATTTTATATACCAACTTTTTTAATGTACACAATGTGAACTTTTAAATTGGATGACTTTGCCAATTTATTTGTTAATTTAATTTGTTAATTTATTTGTAGCCAATTTATTAATTTGCCACTTCTTCACCATGGACGAATCATAGTTCATAAAATGTAAGATGATAATTGAGTATATTAAATATACGTTCATGGAATCAATGTATAAACCACTATATGGAATTTTAGGAATACGATTCTGGAACTGTTACAGTTGTCATTCTTACACGGATTAAACCAAGAAAAGCGAACCATGTGTAGAAAGAGAGAAGTCGGGAGTGCATGATCTGGTTAGTGGTGTTAATTAAACTGTATACAAAATATTATAATATTTGACATACAGTTTACTAATAAATGTATAAGTAAATGAAAATGTAGGGGGCCAGTCTAGCTCATTGGTTAACGTACTCGCCTCTGGGCTGATGGTCCGGGGTTCGATCCCCACCTGGCCTTCGATTTATTACGCGGGTGGTAAATAAATCTGAGTAGGTCGTCCCTCGGAGAGGACGTTTAGCCGTTGGTCTGGAGTCTGGTATGATGTCTAGATCTCTACTCGAAATGCACTTGAGTTAGGCAAAATTTAGGACTCCCAATGTAGAATCTGTAGAATCACCGATCAAACAAAAAGCTGGTAAATGCCTGATGTTATCACCTGATAGGGGATTGGTTAAAACAATAAAAAAAAATGCAACTGTAAATATAAATAAGCAAATGAATAATGGTGTATTACTTATTACTTATACTTCAAAAAATTATGGAGTTGTAAACCAAACTTTTTATGAGAAACAATAATATGTTTTTATTACCATAGTAAAAACAAATTATTAGGAAAGTTAAACACTGAGAGAATAAAATAAATCAATTCATATTTCAATAAAGTGAAGAAGAAGTCAAGGACCTCGAAGGATGTGATGAATGGGTTTGGATTAATGCAAATAAGCGTTGCCTTATCGTAAATGTGCCAGAAAATTGTTTGTGCCAGAGCAATGCCAGATGGAAACTAGGAAGTAGATACTCCTTGATGAACTCTGTCAATGAAACTCAATTAGCCTACGAGGCTTGCTACCTAGGTCACTCATCTGACAGCCTGTCATTAACCCAAATACCTCCTTTATTGGCTTCCAAGGTCGTATCCGCTTTAATTTGTCTTCGTACTAAACCGTCCTTACCAAATAGCTATAAATTAGTGCATATTTATTTCTCCACGGAATTACATGTTTTGAGGTCCCAGAAGTCGTTTTATGAGGTTTTTACGATGATGTCTGTGTGTGTGTGTGGGTGGGTGGGTGGGTGGGTGGTGGGTGGGTGAGTGTGTTAGCATTGCTTGTTACCACGCTACGGTCCAGAATCTTTGATGGATTAAGTTGATATTTTACACACAAATGGGCCTCATAATGACGAAGATCCCTATTGTTTGGGAAGAATTATGCATGATGGGAAAGTCACTTTTTTTGCCAAAAACAGTTTTTTTTAAAACATTTATTTCTCCTAAACTGATAACCCTAGAGTTTTGAAATTTTCACCTTATCTTTGAAGTTACAAATGCAACAAACGAAAAATATATTCAGAATTTTAAAACAACAGAAAATAATTTTTTTTCAATAAAATGTACAAATTTTGACTTATAATTCAATCTCAAACCTTGTGAGAGCGATACAAGCCATACTGTTTGACGGACAAGAATGAAACTATGCCTATAAATAGAACATTATGTGTAGAATGAGTTGAGATATTTTTTTTCAAAATTACATTCGCTAATGGGGCGTTACAGTACGATTTCTGTTTTCAGAAAATGTTTTTTTGACGCTAAACGGCTCATTAAAAAAAAAATGAAAATTTGACCAAAAATAAAACAAAAAATTAGCAATTCAAAAAAAAAAATCATGAAGTTTCAATTACGGGAAAGAGCAATAACGCTATAAAAACTGTTTGTTTATCCTAGACTAAGGGATCACCTGCTATACTTGTCGATTTTTTTATATTTTTTTACATTGTTTACATTGACTTAGAAATTTTTTGAGCGAATCCACTGAGATAAGATTGATATTTATAAAGGAACAATTTAAATTGTTTATTGACTCATATGAGATGTAAAAGGAATAATATTGTGCAGGAAAATAATAACACTCACTGTGAAAAAATTCGTTTATATGTTATTTGACAAAGGGGAAGGAAAATGATCTTATTAAATACTAAGAGCCATAAAATTCCCAGTATAACAATTCTGTAAAAAACCAAAAATGTAAAAGATAATTCATAATCTGAATCTTTCGTTTAGAGATTAATAACTGTAATTATCGTACATCTTTAATTAACAAATCACCTTAAAACAACATTTTCTTCGCTGTTTAAGATGTTTTTCAGAGAAAAAAAGGGTATTTTCCTGTTTTAATTTTGAAAATTTTACTTTAATATTCAATGTAGATGGATGTCAAGTAAACGATGTAAGAAATCTACTGGCAATTGAACAATACCCATGTTCTCTTGTAGGATAATATTTCGTATCAAGAAATGTTCACTTTGGTTTTTCAAAAATGTTATTACTGCTGTGGTTATACTAATGAAATTATTTGCAAATAATAAATTATTTGTGATGTACAAAAATAAGCTTATAAATTGATATGTCCTTCAATCACTATCTGTACTACCTCACGAATGAAATGCTAATAATTATATCCCATTTAGATGTTTATGTTATGCTTAAATGAGACGTTATATTTTATATACTCAAGAAATTTGACATTAGGTTACTTATAGTAAAGTAGAGTGTAGGCCACTCCAGATTTTTTTACATTGTTTACATTGACTTAGAATTTTTTTGAGCGAATCCACTGATATAAAATTGATATTTATAAAGTAACAATTTAAATTGTTTATTGACTTATATTAGATGTAAGAGGAATAATATTGTGCAGGAAAATGATAATACTCACTCAGAAAAAATTCGTATATATGTTATTTGAGAAAGGGGAAAGAAAATGATCTTAATAAAATACTAAGAAGTCATAAAATTCACAGTATAATAATTTTGTAAAAAACCAAAAATGTAAAAGATAATTCAAAATTGAAATCTTTCGTTTAGAGATTAATAAATGTAATCTATCGTACATCTTTAATTATAAATCATCTTGAAACAATATTTTTTCTTTGCTGTTTATGATGTTTTTCAGAGAAAAAAGGGGTATTTTCTTGTTTTAAATTTGAAAGTTTTACTTTAATATTCAATGTAGAAGGATGTCAAGTAAACGATGTAAGAAATCCACTGGCTATTTGAACAAAGGCCATGTTCTCTTGTAGGAGAATATTTCGTATCAAGAAATGTTCACTTTGGTTTTTCAAAAATGATATTACTGCTGTAGTTGTACTAATCAAATTATTTGCATCAGCAGTGTGATGTACAAAAATAAAAGCTTATTTATTGATATGTCATTCAATCACTATCTTTACTAACTCAGTAATGAAAGACATATTCATATCCCACTTAGATGTTTACGTTATGTTTAAATGAGACGTTATGTGTTATATACTCAAGTAATTGGATATTAAGTTACTTATAGTAAAGTTGAGTGTAGGCCACTCCAGATTTTTATACATGTTTTTATACTATTTCAAAACCTTTAAGATGAATGTAAACTTTTTTTCTAACCAACCTCTACAACAAAATCTTCATTTGAATCAAACGTCTAATTGATTGGCGTGCTCTCTCAATAATTAAGAATTGAAAAAAAGAAAATTATTTCATTAATATTTTATAAAGATTAATATATATAAATAAAAAAAAATTGTCTGTACATTGCTTAGAACTGACTCATTTCAAGTTATCTTTACGTTTACCTTTTCTATACATTAGAGAAACCAAATAGATCCTTAAGAAAATGTCTGTCTGTTTGTTTGTCCAAAACTTTTGTCACATGTAAACTCAGCCACCATAAGTTAATAGCAAGCTGAAACTTTGACAGGAGATTTTTGTATGTCTAACTTAAAAGCTAAGATTTTAATGGATTGGAAATTCAACGCAGAAGAGAAGTTATGAACTTTTTAGCTGTGGGTACATAGATACACAGCTAAATTTATTACCTATGAAAAATCGATGTTGTTAAGAAATATTATTGAATCCTCTCTGATTAAATTAATAGATCAAATATTATAAACATTAATAACGGGTTTTTCAAACTATATTCTTTTTTGACGAGGGCAATAGCCTCACCGAAGAGGGTTGACAGCTAGCGAATAGGTTTTTACTCTTTCTTACTGTACTCCTTTGTTTCTCCAAACATCTCTCTCTGGACTTTTGTCCCTTCCTGCACTTTACACCCTTTTAAAATACCACTCTTCCCTCGCACTCCTCTCAACCCATCACCATGATGTTTCTGCATCTAGTGTTTCAGTTGGGTTTTTGACTATGACGAAGACCGCTTTTTACGGTTGAAAGATCTTAGTCTTTTTTTCCCCCCATTTCATATTGTGGTTTGATCATTAATTGTTATTTCACGTGTTTATGTGAAATCTTGTTAGGTATATAGCTAAAAATATCCAGGTATTTTTGCAGTAGTCAGTAGGGATTGTTAGTTGATTTTAATTTCGTTTGCATTTTTCATAATTTATTCGCTTTAAAAAAGTGAGTCCTACCTAACCGCGTACCTAGAATAAAATAAAGTTGAGGTCAGTATCTAAAGCAGCAAAACGTAAAAGAAACTCTAGGCATAATGAGAGTTAAGGACTGTACTAATAATGATATTTTCAACTTTTCTATAATTTCTAATATTTTGAAATACCACGTATCATCTCTGAATTGTTTTTCAGAGACGGGCACGTCTGCTAATTTATTAATAAATCGACATAATGTAATATTTATAGATGATCGTTAAAAAATATTGTCTCATTAATATTGAAGACATACAATATGCAGTGAAGTTACCGGCTCTTATGGTTAGTCACACGAAATATTTAGATAACGTCAACACTACAAAAACTACTCCACATAGCGTTAGTAAGAGAATCATTAGGATCTACATCAGTAGTCTGGATGTGACGATTATTTAATTAACCATATTGAAGTGTAAACACGGCTTAAGGTGCTGCTATTAGTTCACCACTTATACGGTCTCTTAAGATTTTCAATTACGAGTATCTTATCGTATCATCCATAAGATTGAACGCTCTTGAAAATCAAATGTGCCGTATGGTTTCTCAACGACATTCTTAATAATAATATTACTTGCTTTGAATACTTGATCCCAATACTTTCAATGTTCGATTTTATCATCATCATACAGTCATTCCTCTTTTCATTTGTTCTTTTCCAATAATTTTACAAATTTCTCACTAACTAATAGAATACTAAAATATTGCAATAAGATAAATCAGATTCCCGTTTTTTTATGCATTAGATTCTATAGTATAGTAAATGTTATTGTTTAACTAGTTGAGGTGTTTAAATAAAAGTTACTGCATGTTATGGATGTTTAATCGGAGGGAGGCCAGTGGTTAACGTACTCGCCTCTAGGCTGGTAGTCCGGGGTTCGATCCCCACCTGGTCCTCGATTTATTCACGCGGTAGGTGAATAAATCTGAGTACATCGTCCCTCGGAGAGGACTTTAAGCAGTCGGTCTCAAGCCGTTACTATGTAAGGTATTCGTTAAAGATCTCTACTGGAAATGCACTTGAGTTAGGCAAAATTTAGGACTCCCAATGTAGAATCTGTAGAATCACCAATCAAACAAAAAGCCAGTAAACGGCTGTCGTTATTACCCGCTAGGGGATCGGTTTAAACAATAAAATGGACATTTATGGTATATAGTGTAGTTACGCTATTAGCTGGTTTTAAATAAAGACATTATATTGGTAGTAAAGTAAATGTACCACATTTCCACCAGAATCATTGGCACTTCAAGTACATTATCACGATACATATAATCACAGATTGATACAACTTATCGACCACGGATTCTTAAAATTAAAAATGGGTTTCTTGAGGATTTGGTCCAAAGAATTAACTACTCCTGGTTATAGTCCAAGGTTTTGTCAAAAATTGTTCGACATTTTCAAGGTTAAAAACAACTTATTGGAAAACAGATGTACTGAAAACAAATACAACCACAGAATATTCTATGGATGTATTTGTTTACAGCACTTTCAAAGGGGTCAGGCTAGCTCAGTGGTTGCGTGCTTGCCTCTGAACTGATAGGACCTGGGTTCGATCCCCACCTGGTCCTCGATTTATTCACACGAGAGATGAATAAATTTGAGCACGTCGTCCCTCGGAGAAGGACATTAAACTTTCGGATTCTGAGCCCGTACGATGTCACGTACTTGTTAAAGATCCCTACTCTAAATACACTTGAGTTAGGCAAAATTTAGAACCCCCACTCTAGAATCAATCTTCATTTTGTGGTATCAGAAAGGGCCAATGCTCGGCCTAAGTGTGTTCCATTGTGGGACTGCCACTGCAACCTAACCTAACCAAACCTTACAGTACTTTTGCTCTTTCAATAAATTGTTTTTAGCCTTGAAAATGTCGAACAATTTTTGACGAAACGTCGGCTTAAAACCAGAAGTAGTTAATTATTTGGACCAAATCTTCAAGAAACCCATTTCGCATATTATTACAACTTATTATATTCCAATTCATAACAAATAAAGTAATTTATTCCTACTAAATTAAATATTTAATACAATCTATCAACCATAGATCAATATTTACAAAATTTAACTAGTTTAAATAAGTACATTTAATTGAATTACAGAATCTAAGTTTTGATTTAACCTTGTTAGGAATGTAGTGCTTTATCTTAAATCATGAGAGATTATTAAATTGTAATAAAATATTTCAAGTGAACCAAGAATCCAATAAACCATCTGTGGTTCTTTCAAATTTTACTGTTGATCAAAACTCAGATGTACTACACAATTTGATAACTTCAATATGTGAAATTAATAAACACATAAAAGCTTAAATTAAAAAAAATCATGCTATACAAAAATTTTACACAGTTATAAAGAAAGGTGTTATTTTATTAAACCGAACACACATTAGTTAAATAATTTTAACTAATAATTTTAAACAGAATTTGCTAATATCATTTTTAAAGTAATTTGAATTCAAGGATTTGTATTTCTTGAAACATTTCAAAAGAAATTTATTTAGACTAATGGAACAAATTCCAAAAGAGAATATATTGCAGGTATACACTTTACAGGAAAAGATCCATGTATCCTTGCTTTCATAGTACATGGGATACGTAGAATACTTCTTTAGTGTTATCTAAATGTTTCGTGTGAGTAACCATAAGAGCCGGTAACTTCACTGCATATTATATGTGTTCAATGTTAATGAGACAATATTTTTTAACGATCATCTATAAATATTACATTATGTCGATTTATTAATAGATTAGCAGACGTGCCCGTCTCTGAAAAACAATTCAGAGGTGATACGTGGTATTTCAAAATATTAGAAATTATAGAAAAGTTGAAAATATCATTATTAGTATAGTTCTTAACTCTCATTATATCTAGAGTTTCTTTTACATTTTACAGCTTTAGTTACTGAGATCAAATTTGATTTATTTCAGGGATACTTTTTATTTAAAAAAAAAATGACATTATATTCTATAAAATGTCATTTTTTCAATATAGTGTTGTATTTTAATGTGATACAAGTGGACCGCCAAAATAATACTATAAAATGAAAATTGAAATAAAGAAAAAAAAACAAGGTCGAGATTTGACCTGAAGGTAGGCGTCATATAAAAGATACAACCAGGTGATTTATAGAGTAGCCCTTTCAAGTTAATTACTTTCTAGGTTAAAACAAGGAAAACAGGGTTTTACAAAGGACAAGGTTGGCTCAGCAACACCTATATTGTAATGTTTTTTCTCTAGTAAAATTGTCATAACTAATAAAATAGCTGTTTTTCTGTTGATTTTTATCTGACTCGAACTTGAATAGATCATATATGTGAGCAGGTTTAGAAACAAACATTTTTAAATAGAACAAATGAATTTAATCTTCATTAGTTGTGTAATCCGTAATTGTGTAGTATTTACTACTTACTACTAAGGTAAAAAGATAATATAAAGTCGCTATACAAAAGAAGTTTTTTATTTAAACTACGCGTTTTAAATACTTTGTGTTCATCATTAGGTAAACTTCCAATGGAAGCAGTAGAGGACAAACAACCCTCAAACTGGGACAGGGAACTTATTTAGTCCCAGTTTAGAGGATGGTTGTCCGTTCTCTACTTTATTCAAACGGGTAGTTTGAATTAGAAACCTCTTTTGTGTGAAGACTATGTATTATCGTTTAACTCCAGTATGAATTTAATATTGTTACTATTCATATTAGATTGGTTACTACCAGTTATTAGGCCAATGAGTTATTCAATTTTTACAGCATATTATTTTAATACCTCTTGATTCTTTAAATTGATACCATTTCCAAAGGTTTTTTTGACAATGTTTCACCTCAATTAAACAACTGTTTTATGTAATTTATAAGCAATTTAAGAACACTTCAGAATAGTTGGTAGAATTTATTTGTTGTCGCGAAAGGCGTTTAAGTGAGTTATGATATCTTATGATAACATCTGTCGAGACGAGTGTTCAATTAGGGATAGGAAGGTAGCAGTACAACTGGTTACTACGATAAGATAAAACTCTCTCTGAGGCCATCTGTAATGCTATTAAAAGTGTACTTTCCATCGCTTCAAAGAAGGATTGTTTGAACAAAGTTGTCTTGAGTAGACAACTACTCAGTTGTCTGAGTAGTAGCGTACATTGAATGAAAACCAGGAGCGCAGTAGACCCTGTAGAAGTCGTCAGTTAACGATGATTTGGGTTTTGAAGAATGCACATAAGTCTATTTTTTGTCTTTCATTAATAGTGCAATCCGTAATTGTGTGGTATTTACACATTCTGATTTACTAATTGATTTGGTAACTGATTAAATATAATTTGTATTGTAGTGTCTTCCTGATGATGAACGCAAGGTGTTCGAAAAGCGTTGTTGTTTAATAAAACACTTCATTTGTGTGGAGACTTTTGTCTAGACTCTTTACCTCAGAATCTATTTTTTGTCACTTCCTCCTCACCTATTTTATGAACTCAATTCTTGAGACAATGTTTCTGTTTTTGGATAGTTTTCATTGCTGTTACTATAAGTATAGTAAACTAAAAACAATAGGTTTGATATTTCAACCGATTTACAAGTTAAACTCCCCCGGAATCCCTATCCAAAAATTCTACAATATTGCAAGTCGTTTGAAAAAGCATAAAGAACATCATTCAATTTATACATATATCTTGGTTTGAGAAAAAACTAAATAGCTTCTGAGTATTACCAAAAGATGGCAAAATTATTTTAATGCACTTCATAAAGAATGATAGATGGTGTGGTGATGACTTCACAAAAAAGGAGACCAAATGATTATTATATATCCGGTATGGCAATATAACTACATTTACTGTTTAATTTGTAAGCAAAATTCCTAAGGTTTAAACGTCTTCGGAAGGTTAGGTAAGGTTGTAGTCGCAGTCTCACTAGAGAACACACATAGGTCAAACATTGGCCCTTTGTGATACCACATAATAAACATTCAACTACATTGGGAGTCCTACATTTTTCCTAACTCAAGTGTATTTAGACTAGAGATCTTTAACAAGTACCTGTTATCGTACAGGTTCGGGACGGAAAGATAAGAGACGACGTGCTCAGATTTATTCACCTCCCAAGTGAATATTATTGAGTGGGTATTGAACCCCGGATCTATCAGTCTAGAGGTGAACTCGTTGTCACTAGGTTAACCTGGCCCCCAAAAGTCCTAGAAAGATTTAAAAAATCCCTATAAATTACGTGGGGAGTAATTTATCATAATTCAGTCATAATTATAATTCAGTCATAAACTTTAAACTTTTTTACAGTAACATGTATAGCTTTTAACAAAAATTGTTAAATTAATGCTAAGTACATAAGAATCAATCTATATATGAATACCATTATCTAAAAATTTAGTGCGGAGTGTTGCAGGTTTTAGTAACAGGTGAAAAGTTAAACTCGGTTCATTATTTTACCAATTTATTGGTACTTACTAAAGTCTTCCTAGCTTTAAAACATTAAAAGTTAATATTACAATAAAACAAAGTGTCTTCTTCAGGACTGATGATTGTAACGGATATGTGTGAAAGCTTTTGAGAAAAACTAGAAAAAAAAATGAATGATATTATTGCTAGCTACAGGTTGTAGTGGTAATCCTACAAGGGAACACACGCAGGTTGCGGTATGTATATGTGGTATTAATTCAAGTGTATTTAGCGTAGGGATCTTTAACGAGTACCTGACATCGTACAGGCTCGGGACCGACGGTTTAACGTCCTTCTCCGAGGGACGACTCCGATTTATTCACCTCCCGCATGAATAAATCGAGGGCCAGGTAGGGATCGAACCCCGGTCCTGTCAGTTCAGAGACGAGTACGTTAACCACTGAGCTAACCAGGCCCCCACTTTCAAATAATAATATGGGTAATGATGAATAAACATTCATCATTGCATTATTCTGTCAAATAAATATTTAAAATTACAATATTTTAAGGTTAGTTTAGCACACTCGTATGATGTACTTTGATATCAACGAAACATGAATTCAGTTTCACTTCTCAATTGAGAATAAGATGTTAGTTTTATTTACGTATGTAATTACTTCAGATAAAATAAAAATTTAGATGATCTATACTGACGAAAATTATGGTAACATAATCTGCAACGATGTGATGGGCAAATGATGCAACATGTGGAGAATTTCTGTTGGTTAAGTTCCGTGTGAATGACACGAGTGTGTGGATGGAAAGGAGACAGCAAGACTTCCAGGTCACGTGAAATTAAAAGAAGGAACAAAAAAACTTTATAACTATTTCAAGTTTGCAAATTTCAATTGCATATCAGTTACTTTAATGTTTATGTAATCACTATTTACTGGGATAAATTTAAAAACAGCATTTTATGAGCTTCTTGGAATGAAAATTCTTTTAAGGCATTACTGAAATCTAAATTTGCACAAAACTTGTGATTCATGTAAACAATAACTGAGTCGTTTATGGAGTAGTTTACTTAATATTTTTATTTTGAGAATCTCTCATCTAATCTCGTAACACTTTTGGTAGTGTAAATAAGTCTTCAAAGTCACTGCCACGTTCTGTAATAAATCATGTTGATTTACATAACTCAACGTTTCTTAACGTGTTCTTTCTTCATATTATCAGTTTTAAGATCAGATAAGCCAAATTGCTAAATATACACAATTTAAAACGAGATCAATTTGTCATTTTTTAAAAATTTTGAATGTCATAACAAATTAAGCTGTTCAACTTTTAATCAGTTGTATCAACGTTTTAGTCTTTGACTAAAATCGTCAATATGTGATCACAGGGAAATATCACTTTAATTTTATTTTCAGATTTTTTCTTGTGAATTTTTTTATACATAGCCAACTTTGGCAATGTTCATTATTTTCAAATTCACTCAAATAACTCTACTGTAGAACTTTAAAAGTGTAAAAATATATTTTATTTAGCTTTCTTAAATCTTTATTTTGGACTATTAAAAGTTATTATTAATTATTATTATATTAATTAACGCATAAGTTATTCTTAATTATTATTACATTAATTAACATATAATAAATTATTATTAATATTATTATACTATTATTTTTATTATAGAGCCTTTTCTGGAGATAAAATACCGTATGCACCTCCAGATTAATGAGCGTAGTTATTTCCCTCAGTTTCGCCTCGGGAATAAATATCATTAAAATGCCTACCTCCCTCGGCTACACCTCGCGATTTATTAGCCTTGATTCCTTCGGCGTTGCCTCAGAAATCAACTAAAACACTCGTTAAATAATATACCTCATTATTTCCTAGGTGCATAAATATCTAATGTGTTAAATAAAACTGTTAAAACAATTTCAAAGCTAATGAAACAGTCCAGACATGTAGGACAGGTAGGAAATTTCTAAGTTGAGTTTCGAGTTTTTAGAGACATATTCCCTCTTCCAGTGGTCATAACTTATTTATTTTAAGTGAATACTAATGAAAAATCATAGTATTCCACATTCAGCAGTTTACAAAATAAAAAAAATATGTTTTGCATTTTCATGAAGTGTTATAATGTACCATTATAATACTTTGTTATTCATTTTAATGATTTATTTTGTTATGATCAGTCAAATAGTTTGAACAGCAACATCAGGATTATGTTTAAGATTTCAATCTAAAGTTCAAATGTTTACATCATTATACAAAAATTGCATATTTCATTTTTTTTTCAGATAATTCAAATCTGATAGATCAATTGATGTGAATGAAGCGAGTTCGCAAACTTTTAAATAACCCCCCCACCAACCCAACACACACACACATACACATACCACACCACACACATACCACACACATACACATACACCAACACATACACATACACACACACACACATACACACACACACACACACACTATATATATATATATATATATATATATGCAAACATCATCAAAATTACTTTAAGGGATTTCAAAACGTGTAATATGTTAAAATCTCAACACTAAATATTTATGATTACTGTAGTTTAGTTACAGGAAAGTAATGATCATATACTGATAGTATGCATATTTATTATTTATAAAATTTGTTAAAGTAAATTTTTATCGAAATAAATAACTATTATAATACTATTTGTTTAGTTTGCTTGAATAAATTGCAGTTTTAAAGCAGGCAATCAAAATTTGTCTAATCACTCATATTTACCCTCCGCAGAGCAAATATAGTTTTTTTTTTCAAAGTGGTTCAGATAAAATTTCATTAGTTAAAAAGTGAAGAGGGCTGTCAGCAACTGACCAATGGAGTACGTTTGACTAAATGAATCAAAAGTCCTAGCACGATGAAACACAGGACTAGCGTCACCCCACCTGCAGTCTCACCTGAGATACTACAAATAATAAATCTATTTCTTTTTTTCTAATTGAATCAATTATCCGTTTCTTCCAACTGATTTAAATATATTTTAAATTGATGCCATCTATAGTGATAAATTAAGTACGAATTTAGCAGAAATTAATCCTATGATTAGCGGATAACATTTGTTAAAATAAAATCCAATCCCTATAAATGTTTTTTAGCCAAAATATATTTATCAAAGTGATAAATAAAGGATAATAGATTAAAAATTAACTTAAACATTTACTACAAAAAAAAAAGTGTTAAGTTGAACCAGTGGGTTTCATTCTTTGCTCATGTGCATCGATGTCATTGTGTAATCTATTACTACATATGCCTGTTACGCAGAATATGCGTAGTTGTATATTTGTAAATAAGGATGATAAAAAAACAAACATATTTACTATTTAGTGTCATCAGTGACACTAGTGATTTAGTTAGACACTCAGTGACTAATAAATAGGCAAATAATATAATTTAACTGAATGTATTTTGACTGAATGTTCACAGACAACTTCAATATTGAACATACACTAATAATTAAAAGTTTCAAATCATAGCTCTATTTAAGTGGAATATATGTAATACATTTGACTAATTTACAACTAAAATTATAATGAAAAGAATAAGTATGAAGATTGGATAGATTCAAATCATATTACCTAGCGTGTACAAATGAAGTAACAAAATTAACTGGAACACAAATATATTATTTTTGTTTAAGAGAACAGTTTTATTTTCAAAATGCAAACACGATGAAGCAGGATTTCTATTAAAGTAATATGCTGAAATCCGTACAAATCGAAACATTCATCTGATATGCATGCCTCACTATAATACGTGCAAGGTCGTGTCAGGAACGATTGTGCCAAAGTGATCGAGGCACTGTTTATTTTTCACTTTTATTTCAAGAATTAATGTTGACGACTTTAAGCATTATGTGTTTTTAAAAATCACTTTAAATTTGTCTGGGATGCTAATATATTTAAATAGCACTCTGAAAATGAACCACTGTAATTTACTGACTGATACCATAAACATATAAGATATAGAATTCAGTGAAACTTGTAAAAAAAAAGTTATAATTTTCAAAGATATCCTTAAAAAAACCATCACATCTCTACTGTAATCTTTAAATTTTATGATAAAACTAATTCGTTCTTTTTTCAAATATATTATTGAACATTAACACATTGCTATTCTAATTTTTAAATGTTATAACAAAAACAATTTGTACACAAACACAAGTATGATTCTTCCAGTTGTAATAATTGAGCAACTTAGATCTCATTTAAATTAATTTGAAAGTGTCAAAATAATTAGAAACTGAGATATAATAGAACAAATTGCCAACCAAGTAAAAAAAAAGATATGTACATTTAATTAAAAATCAACTTTAATAGATAATTAATAATTATAATTTCTGTAAATAATTTTATCGATTTGCTTTTTGAATCATGTTAATTTTAATATTTAATCTCAAGTATTTAGGTTTTAAATTGATGGAGTTATTATTATAATATTTATATTACATAGAGATTGTAAAACATATATAAATGTTTATCTTTACTTGTCTGTATAGCAAATCTTAAAAACAATATAATCAATTTTAAAATACTCTGTTTGAAATTCTTCTTCTTATTGAACAGTGATAATACTTCTTATCTTGTACTAGTACGTCCGTGTGCGTTTATAAACACGAATAAAGCAAAATGAGCTGACCTTATAAAATTGTTATGTGCAAACAGTGATAGGTGGGACTGTTACATATCACTAGAATAAATGATCTTCAGTCAAATGAAATAAGAATTGTTTGTTGAAATTCAGCTTTAAAAATGGTTCGTATAAATGCGATATAAAGATTATAAGAAGTTATTTTGGCTTCCATTCCTTTCCCTCTTGACATTGTTACCCTGTTTGATCAGATACATAACACAAGTTTTGACTCCAAAATATATTATTTGATAACTGAATAGCATAAATTAAGATTAACTAAATCTAAATGAGATTCTAAAAATACTCAACTGTTTTAATGTTTGACGTGTATCAATTTCATTGTGCACAAGGAATTTTTCTATATATATTTAATTTTTAAATTATAACTTATACAATAAAAATTATACTTCTCTCTATGTCTAATTTGGCTCTTAATATATGAATTGATTAGCATCTTTGTGAAGCACAACTAATCCATTTGTGTTTCCTATATGCTTCAGTTGTCAGTAAAATTATTTACGTAGTTTCAACATTTAAGACGTTACAAACTCCTAATAAGATTTTTAAACTCAAAATCGAAAGTTACACTGACAGACAGACTACATATATATAACGCAGTCCTGAAGCCTTTCTGAGCCTATGATATAGAAATCTGGGCTTCCACCAAACCATCCAACATACAACTTTTACAATCCCTACAGGAAAAAATCATTAGAAAACTATCACATTTACCCTTCTATGTTTCCAACAAAATCATTCACCAAGACCTCAGTGCCCCATCTGTTCAGAACTTTGCAATAGAAAGATACAAATTATTCCACAACAGATTATAAAATCACCCCAACCCACTTGCTCATTCCCTTCATTCACCTGTAATACTTTTAAACCCGCAAAGGCGTTTAAAAAGAAAGTGGTCCCGAGACCTCCTGTATTAAACCAGCTGTGAGGGTAACCATGGTACGGAGTGCCACCAATGGGTGACCAACCACTCAATCCCGTTATAAATCCCCGCTAATCATAGAAACCAAATTACGATCACTTCTGAATGCAAATACTTTGTAGTTGAAGTGGAAAAAAAAAGTTCCAACATTTAAACTTCCCAGTTTGCCTTCACTGATTGTGATGCAATGTTTCAAGGAAAAAAATGTTTAATAGTGTTCTATTAATACATTTATTATTAAGAACCTGTATTTTGTTGGGAGGAATTGATTTATAGCTAATTATTATTACTTAAAATTATCCCAATTATAGTCAATTTCTATTATGGAAAGTATTTTCGACCCTTTGATGAAGCTGATAGTCCTAAATCCTTTATAGGGTACAGCTACGAATACCCAGTTTTTTGTTCTTCAGATATGCAATATATTTGCAGACATTCTAACAAATGATGAATGCTTACTCGGTTGGATGAAAAATTTAGAATTTTTTTTTAGTTATTTTACCATAGTAATCGTGTGTTATTTGATCTTCTGTTCTCCCTACATAACGCGAAAGCTGAACAAAACGATACTTACAGTCTCTAATGTATTACTCTGGATAGTGGAGTTGCTTTGATCATTGTAGAGCGTATACGTAGTAAATACGACCGTCTCAAAAATATAGTGGTATCTTGGTGTTCGAACGACTTGGAACTCGAACAAATCTGAGTTCCAACAGTTCTATTCAGAAAACAATGCCCAAAGAGTTCGAACATAATTTTGGAACCCAAACAGTCTTTTAAACTTTTAGTAGTTTTTATACACGTTTTTATGTAGAGAAACCTAAAAATTTTAAAAAAAATAACACCTGCTCTCTTATATGATTCACCAAACGGATATCCCATTTTCCATTATGTATTTCTTTTTTTTAACATCTTTTTTTACAAATATACAACTAAGCATATTCTGCGTAACCAGCATATGTAGTAAGATATTACACAATACCTTCGATGCACATGAGTAAAGAATGGAACCCACTGGTTCAACTTTTCACTTTGTTTTATAGTATATTATCGTAGGAAGGTCAGGAAGAAGCAAGGATTCGTACAAATGGATTTGGGTGAGAGGAAAGGTTGTTGTGAACTGACTTATAACGATCAGAGGCTAAATTTTGAATGAATAGAATTTTTAGATCATTATGAATGGTGTAGTTTTTGAATTAATAAGGAGCATTTGTGATAGTGCGGAGGATTCTAGATTGTAAGACTGTATTCTATAATTATTGGAAGATTTTGAACAACCCCTTAGTTCAAGTCCGTAAGTCCGTATTTCTTATGAGAAAATTAGTTTTGGTTTTCGGTCAAAATTCTGAAACGGATTATGGTCGAGAACCAAGGTACCACTGAAACACTTAAATGTTATTGGTAAAAGAGCCAAGCACAGAGCTCACCTCTTGATCCAAAAAGTCACTCAAGCAAAAAATCTATAATACTTGTCATGTAATGGATTTAAATATGCTTGTTTACATTAGAATACCTGCTTTAATTGAACACGTAAACCTAAGGTATCAGAGTCCCATTCTAAGCTATCAGCGTTCCGTTTGGAAAGTTAAATAAAAGTCTACGTATATAAATGTTTCAGAAAACAAGTTTCGAATACACCTTGTTCTTCTTAAGTTTACATCAGCTATTGAAATGATTTCTCATCAATTTCAACAACTAGTATTGAGAACACTGCGTGTTTGAAACGTATTTTTACAAAACATTAGCACTCGAAAGTTTTACTTAATTTTCTCAACATGAGTGAATATCACAAAGTAACTTAACTGCACAATTTTAAATCAAGAAAAACCTTTGTTGGTTCTGAGAGCTTTCTCTATCCAGTTGCCACTAGATTTACAACAGATTATTGAAAAAGAATAAGCTCCAAAAACTTATTATCTTATTGGCAAGTCCCTCACGTCGGTGACTAGGTCGGTTTGAACCTGTGAGATACATGTTGATGACAGTTAAAGGCATACGTGCCTTCTAAGGAAAGTGATATTATTGGAACCTGTATTCCAGTAAAAATATATTTCAAAATCTTTATAAATAACATTCAAAATGTTTACTTCCTTGAACTGTGACTAAACAGTTTCAGTCATACCTAGCCACACTTAGTCATGAGATATATCGGACAAATAATTGTGAAACTTACAACATATCGAGACACAGAAAAGTAAGAGGAAAATATTTGGAAAATCAGGTTATTCCACAGAGGATATTCCTAAATGCCCACTTAAATTACACTAATAAATGCCATGTTAGAATATCGTTGATAATGATATTGATATTAGCATATCATTGATATGATATATTAGTAACATTGTAATTATTTAAATCTCACTTACGTATAAATCTCATAGTTTGTTTACATTTTAGTATTCACCCGTCAATGGATAAATGTTGTTCGACAAATAAGATTAAGAAGAAATTCTATATAAAAAAATGCATATCTAGAAGAACAAAAACTATTAAACAATGTAAAAGAGTTTCTATTACTCCATGTGATGAGACTAATCCTCAGAATATATAAGCTAATTTTATTTAAGCGTACCATCAAAACTTAAGACTTACTTACTCAGAGCTTTTGACTGATGGTAAACGTAGTGTAATTGTGATTTTTCCCGGCATATAGACACAAAGTCGTCCTTATATTCATAATATTTTTCGATGAATGTTTTTACTAAAGCTGTAGCCGTTTAGAAAGATAAGTTCTAAATCATATCATTAAGACATATATATAAAAAAAAGAGACCAAAAGCCAACTAACTTGTGAAATGGAAATCATTATCATGAAGAGTGATTCAAGTGATCTTATACGACCTCTTTTTCTGGGAAGACCCAAAAAACCTTAACCCGAAAGTCTAGAATAGAGTACTCCTTTAGTCTCAAACAATGTCTTATATAATGATGTAGTCACTGAAAGGCTAAAAACTGACAATATAAAATTTCTTTTCAAATGATTATACAAAAATAATAATTAATTTGTATATGCAATTTTCTTTTCCAAAAGTTTTTTTTATAAAATGTCATTTAAAAGCTATTAAGTTAAAAAGATGAATATGAAAAAAATTTAAATAAATTATTAAAAAAAATTATGATAAGAACGTGGAAATAGACATTTTTTACGAGTAATCACTATTCTAACAACAATCTTTTTTAACATAATTGGGAAGGATTATGGAATTATATATATTTATATATATCGGCGAAGTGACTTGTGATATGATGGGTCTTAGAGGGTTGTCCTTCTTGTGT
>JAPFBL010000162.1:0-25000 GCA_026182355.1 Hermatobates lingyangjiaoensis
AAAAATTTTGGAAGTAGGTATTGTTAGTTGATTTTAATTTAATTACACATAATATATTGGTATTTGAATATTAAATGGGTTTTCACAAGTTAATTACATCTTTAGAATAAATTTTTTGTAAACACAATTCTCGCCCTTAATATAAACAGGAAGGAAAATCAACAAACAATTTTTACGCTATATAACCGAGGAAAAACTTACAAGTTATAAAGAATTGGATTATATAAACGTTCATTACTAATTGAAATTTCTTGATTAATTTATTTCTCCTGGAGTGTCAGAGTAAAAACTTAAATAAGCCCAAATTGCTCAATTTAAATAACAAATTTCATTTAAAACAGAGTAAAAATTGAAACCAGACTCTGAGTTTCTCTACAAGAATGATTTCGGCAAAGCTGGATTTTTATCTTTCCGAACCACTGTTGTTTTTCAAATTTCAGGTCCCTTTTTTTCGAAACTTAACAGCGAAAGGGAATTTATTAAGGGAATTAAGTTACGAAAAATTTTTTTCACAGGTCAATTAGTTTACTTTCAGTCAAGGTTTAACTGTTGTTTTTAACCTAAAAAATAATTATTTATAAGGGCTTTTTTAAACTTAAATAAGGTTTTTCCTTTCTTAATTTCAAATAAAATATTAGAAATTTTTGATATGTTAATACCGAAATAAATTTTTATTCCGTCAAAACTATTTTTATTCCTTTATAAATATCAATTTTATCTCAGTGGATTTGCTCAAAAAATTTCTAAGTCAATGTAAACAATGAAAAAAAATATAAAAAAATTCGACAAGTATAGCAGGTGATCTCTCGTCTAGGATAAACAAACAGTTTTTATAGCGTTATTGCTCTTTTCCGTAATTGAAACTTAATGAATTTTTTTTATTAATTGCTAATTTTTTGTTCCATTTTTTGTCAAATTTTTTATTTTTTTAAGAGCCTTTAGCGTCAAAAAAACTTTTCTGAAAACAAAATGTTAATTAACCCCCCTTTAGCAAGTAATTTAAAAAATATCTCAACTCATTCCAATAATGTTCTATTTTTAGGCATAGTTTCATTTGTCCGTCAACAGTATGGCTTGTATCGCTCTCACAAGGTTTTAGATTGAATTATATGAAAAATTTTTACATTTTATTGAAAAAAAAATATTTCCTGTTGTTTTAAAATTATGAATATATTTTTCGTTTGTTCCATTTGTAACCTCAAAGATAATGTCAAAATTTCAAAACTCTAGGGTTATCAGTTTAGGAGAAATAAATGTTTTAAAAAAAACGGTTTTTGGCCAAAAAAGTGACTTTCCCCCATCATGCATAATTTTCCCAAACAATAGGGATCTTCTTCCCTATGGGCCCATTTTTGTGTAAAATATCAACTTGATCCATCAAAGATTCTGGACCGTAGCGTGGTAAAAGAATGCTAACACACCCCCCCGCACCCCCCCCCCCGCACCCACCCACCCACCCACACCCACCCACCCACCCACCCACAAAAGACATCATCGTAAAAACTTCATAAAACGACTTCTGGGACCTCAAAACATGTAATTCCGTCAAAATCTCGAGATCGAATTTTTCACGATCACTATACTTTACTTATAGTAAAGTAAAAAGATTTTCACGTATATTTCTAGTTTGGACTAACCACAGAACACATAAGCTTTGGGGTCTTAATCTAGGGCTACGACTATTACGAACAACGAAAATTTAGAAGAAAATTTAACGTCATTACATTATAATCACGTGAATACTATTAAGTATCGTTAGTATATGCATAGTACGACGTTAATCTTTTACGACGTTAATACGAATAAACCTCACTTGAAATTAAACACTAAAAGTAGTAATTATTCTCAGAAGAGTTTATTTACTTCTTGCAGCTGCGTTTATTGTTTCGACTGCACTCAAATATTTTATGTGGGTTTCCTCTTCACAAAGCAGAACATGGGTGTGAATAGCAACCGGTCTTCTGCAGGCAAGCTCAGTGACCTTCCCATTGACATTCACGCAAAACTCCAGCGACACTTTTGTCTGCATAGTTCCCGAAGTATGTATCCAGTGAATGTGGCCACGCTACAGTCCAGAATCTTTGATGGACCAAGTTGATATTTTACACAAAAATGGACCTCATAGTGCAGACGAACCCTATTGTTTCGGAGACATTATGCATCCTGGGGAAGTCACTTTTTTTTTGCCAACAACCTGGTTTTAGATTACTTTTTTTTCTCCTAAACTACTAATTCTAGAGTTTCAAAAATTTGGCATTATCTTTCAGATAATAAATTATATATATATTTATATAAATTATGTATATTATGTTTGTTGACAAATAACCAGTTTTTTTACTATTCTAGTCTAATAGTTAATATCTATTACTTTTAAAACTTTCGAGCTTCCAGGTATAAAAGTTTACATTATACTGAATAGCCGACATTTACTTTGATTTGAGTAGGAAAAATAGGAATATATATATTTTATTTATTATATATATTTATATATATTATATTATTCACTGATAAAACGAAATACGATCCAAACTGGACACAATACGAGTTCGAGATTAACAAAGAGCAACACAGAAAGTAGGGAAACACATTACAGACTCAAATTTTCGGGTAATCCATTCTCTTTTCTCCTGAAGACGGATTACCCAAAAATTTGAGTCTGTAAGTGTGTTCCCCTACTTTGTGTGTTGCTCTTTGTTAATCTCGAACTCGGAAAAAATATATATATTAAAAGAAACCATACAGAAGAAAGACAGACACTAATTATTCGACTACAATATTATCACTCTTATCATCAGTCAAAGAATTTAATTATAGGTAGAAATCTTTAGAGAAAATTTGACATGTACAGGCTCGGAACCGATAGCTTTACGTCCTGTCCGACATGTTGGCGTATACAAAATGTATCACCCAAGTAATTTGTTAGCTACCTACTTGTATGTGACGACCAAAATAGAGGTATTGAATATTCAACTCGAAAGTAAGCATGTCAGCTTCATGGGTTGTATAATGTAAAATTGCAATAACAAATTGTGGGATACTAAAGCAAGTAAATTTAGTATCTTATTAGTCAAACTAAGAAGATATTAAGTTGTTGGTTAACATAAATTCTTTTAAATTAAGATAAATGATACAGTAAGTTGAAGTTGTTGGCTAATGATATTCATTAAATATTTAATTGATTGAATATTAAATATGGAAGCGTATAACGAAATGAAAGTAGAAGAGACTTGCTACAACCTTCGAGATTTTATTCCAGTTTGAGTCCTGTTCTAACTTTTCTAATTTTAATACTCTCTAAAGTTTTAAACCCATTCGTTACTGAGCAAAAACTGTAAGTATAATTAGAAAACATTCCCTTTAGTTTTTAAATCATTTTCAAAACTAGATGACAAGTTTCTCTTAAATAGTAGATACACCTTAATTCAAAAGGGAAATATATGTTAAAGAATACGCAAAACTGCAAATATAAAAAAACCAAAAGGAATGAGCAAAATCATTCGGAATATTTCTTCAAAAACTTTATAATTTGTCGGTTTCCTTTTCCCTGTGTTCTACATATATAGAATTGATGGAATGTGATGTTTAAAAACTGAGTGTAAATAATCCAATATGTGACAAAATTCACATTCATAGGTCATAATCTGGTTGGACATGGAGTTTTTTCCCTTACATAAGATTTTCACTGTACTAAATTCGATTTAAGTTTCTAAAATAAAACTTTTTGCCTTTTCATACCTGACAATAGATGTTATAGAATGAGATTTCCAAATACAAGATCTTTGTTTCTGAATAACAATTTTTTGGCTGCTTATACGCAGCTTTAAAAGTGAAATTAAAAAAAAACCTTTTTTACAGTTATCTACGGTGCACAACCATAAAAAGTGACACAATTTTTACAAAGTCCACTACCTTACATAACGTTTGAAACGATGGAATTAGTATTTTATTTTGTTTCCTTCAATTCTTAGGGGTGCTAAACGTAAAAGAACACACCTCAAAGCCACTATAACACGGTTAGAGTCATATAACTAATACTGGACAATATTGCTTCAAAACGTGTTTCTGTCACGAAATTGGAATATAATACATAATGGAAATATTATTATTCGTATAATTTGTAACTTCTCTTTCAATTTTCCTCTAACAATATTCTCATGATAGCAGAATGTAAGGCCTTGACTCAGCACATACAATATGAGGATATACTTATCTTCCAGTTTATGTGATTGTTACGATTAGAGTTATACATCTAGATATGGTTTACATATTAGTTTAAATGTTGTTACAAAATACTTTTATTTGTGAAAATGTTATCGTGTTATAGTGGACTTTTCAGATATATACTAGTGTACTTAGGTAGGAGGCTTTCTGATTAGCATCTTTTTTTAAGCACAATAGTGTATATTGGTTCGATGAGTTTCATTTCATTTCGCTCAAACTTGCAAAATATCTACTTTGATATTTCACCCTAAAAATAATTGCAAAGGACAGTCGAAGCACGCCACCATGAAGAAAATTTAAGAAAACCCTATGAATCGTTGCAAAAAAACGCGGCAATATTGTATTTAAAGTTAAGCTCTGCTTTCTTGCTACCTCTTAAAATTGTATCAGGAAATTATAGGAGCCATTCAGTAAAACAGTATTATTGTTTATTCAGAACAAACTGACTTTTTCCTTTTAATTATTTGGATACAGATATTGTTATGTGTTCGAAAATACTATTTAATACAAATCAGTCAAGAATTCAAACATATTGGACTGATTTTACATGGAATATGCTGAATCTCGCCCTGATGTGTTCCCCTATCTGCCTGCCCAGGTAATCGTAAAGGATAAAGTTATTTTAATGATGTACTGCTCACTTTAAACAAATACGGTCTCATTGTGAAGAATAATAACAATGGGGTGTGTAGTGGTAAGAGTGTTTCCGTATCGATTTGTGTCACTTTCTCACAAAGAGAAAGATTTTTTCATATGATGAAAACCTCATACTGTCCTTCGGAGAGACGCGGTTGACCCAAAGCCTGTTCGTTGTCAGGTACTAGTTAAAAAGACCCACTCTATGTAAACTGAGTAGGGCCAAATTTAGATTTATCGATGTAAGAATGCCAACAGTACGACAGAACACAAAGAAACTCCTGCCAGTTAAGTAATTATTTTTTTTATATAAACACCAAAACTAAATTGTTTTTAAATTAAACTAAACAATTGGGATCGGAACAAAACTACTTTTGAATTTTTTAAAAAAGGAAATTTTAAAAATTCAACAAATTAGTGTTTTGCAAAAGAAAAAGTAGTTTAATTTAAAAGGTAAGTTTAATATTTGCAATGCCATATGTGTTTTTTATTAATTAATTGTTTTAATTTACAATGGTTAAAATTGGGAGAAATGTTGATATTTTAAATAATAAATTTCCTTTTAAAAAAACCAATTTGATAAAAAAGAGGGAGAAAAATTTTGAGTTTTTCTTAAAATAATTAAATTTTCTTTTAAATGAAAAAAAATAAATGCATAAAAAACAAGGAATTTCAATCTGTTTTTATTCAAAATAATTGCCTTATATTGAAAAACAAAAATTGTTTAAAAAAGGTAAAAAAATTTTGTTTTAATTTAACTTAATTGTTTTATTAGTTGAAAACAACCTTAGGTAAAAAATTAAAAATTTTGGGAATTTGAACTTTTAGTTTAAACTTTAATTGATATTTTATAAAAAACATTGGGGGCAATACTAATTCCATAAACAGTTAAAAACAAGAAAGTTTTGAAATTGGAAATCAATTTCAATTAACGGGGGTTTGGATTTGTCCAAATAGGGGGGGGGGGGGGGTTTGAAAATGAAGGGCAAAACCAACCATAATTATTAAATAAGAAAACTAAATAAAAATAAAATACCCTATTTTTAAATTTTTTTTATTTTTTACAAAGGTATATCTTTTTGGAAATTTTACCATTTAATATAATTTAATACATGATTTTTGCCCTAAATCATATTCACAGGTGAATTTAATTATTTTAATGGAGAAACGTAAATCATTAATAATAAAAATTTTTTAGAGGTTGAAATTCTTCTTTAATTAAAGGAAGGGGTATTATATTAAACGTCCTGGAACCTTAATAATAATAATTTTAAATTTTATGGTTTATGATTGGGGTAATTTCTTAAGTTGGTAGTTTAAAACTAAATAGTTTATCATTATTAATTGAAGCGGAAATGTAATAGATTTTGAAGAATTAAGTGTTTTCTGATAAAAAGTTATTGTTTTAAGTATGAACGGGAAAAAATTGAGAATTTTAAATATTTGAAGAGAAAGGTTGAAGAATTGCGTGAACCCAAAAGTTGCATAAGTGCTAAAAAACCCAATTAAAAATTTAAATATTAAAAATCATTAAAAAATAAATTAAATTAATTTTTTTTAAATATCAATTAAAAAAAAGAAATTTTATTTTTTCCTACAAATTAAAAGATTTGAATTTTAACGGTAAAATTTCAAATTTTTATAGCAATGAAGTCATAGTATCATTCATTTAAATATATGTGATATAATTTTCATTTCATTTAAATTAAATTCATATTTTTTAGCACTGCCGAATTTCTTACTCGCAATAATAACATGATTAATTGTAATAACTGTTGTTATTAATTAGAGCAATTGAATCTGTGCAGATTCGTGCCAATTAATAGAACAAGCAGTTAATTAAGCTCTCTAACCATTTGGTAGCATTGTTCATGTGACGTGCGAATCATCAGGTCACTTAAGGTATAATTAGTGTTTGCAGTTGCTAAAGCCAGCCAATTCACTCAATAGCGGTTAACACTCTATCAATTAAATTTATTTAACCCTCTATCTAGCGTTGAATAAGGTAAGTGAACCGACTATCCACTGTTGTTAAATGACTCCACAAAACTAACTGCCCAGGGGATGACATCATTGAAATTTATTTCATGTAACTTAGTATTAGGAACACGTGCGTGCTGCATTTAAAAAAATAAGCTGACACTTACAAATAAATGAATCCGACATCATTATTACTATATAAAAAAGAAGACTATTTCCTATATGCAATATTCAAAGATTTATCTTCATAGAAATAACTGCTTAATAATTATTTTTCCAATTCCTCGTTTCGATGATAATATTCTTATTGTATATTTTTCTTTTTTATTATAGAAATAGAAATGCTTTAATTATGGTTTTACTTATTGGGCTGAGGGTGCCTGCCTATCTTGATACTATGCTACTGGAGAACGGGAGGCATCCTCCGGCTATACAATACTGACAACCCCCCTCGCACCTTTAGTGTAGATCTCATGAGTTTATTGTTTTATGCATACTAAATATGCCTGCTTATCTGAGTTTGGCTTAATACGGTGTTGGTCTCGGTAAATAGTTTCATAGCGACGGTTTCTTAATAATGCATACTATAGAGGATCAGTCGTTGCAATGTTGTATGTAAAACATAAGATATATGAACATTGTTTTTGGGGTAACTAAATTTAATTATATAATCTTAAGTAGGAAAGGGATTGTCAAGACTAAGTCATTCCCCATCAGGATATCAAAATGAAGAAAAAGTAAAAAGTCTGAAATAAAAAACCGTTAAATATATTATAGCGACGGTTAGATGAGATTATGCAGAAAATTGAAAGACAAAGTGCGACAACTAGACCAAGTAGTTTTGTCTGTGGAAATTTATAACGAGCTTGATCTATGCCTCGCCAATAATAAATCTATTAGCATGAAAGATTAATGCAAAGCCATGCATTTATTTATGAGCCAAAAACAACACTGCGGCAGGTCAATGTAATTATTCAAAGTAACGATGAAAACATTGCAAAATGCAATTATGTAAAAATTAAAATCTTAATATACTTTAAAAATTGCTGTAAGTAAACTTGATAAACTCATGAATAATCAATAGAATTAAGTTATGATTCTAATAAACAAAATCCCTTCTGGTATATAATAGTCTGTCATTTCAGACTGTCTTAGAAGAGAGATGTCTTGATACTCGAGAAGTGTCTGTTATGCTGGATCCAGCGCACGGGGAGCACGGAATTTTCTAGATAACTTACCAGTTATCTAGAAAATTCCGAATTGACTTAACCATTCCGTACTGGTAAAGGTGCCGGTGCTCTATACTTGAGCTAGTCACTTGTTACTTTTCAGGCAAGAACAACTAGTAACAACAACGAGGCCGATACCTTATGACACAAGCATAAGTGAGTGGACTCTTTCCTGAAAGAAGAATAATTATTAAAAGTGCATTTAAATGATAAACTGAGCTAGTAAGAAACCTACTAAATTACATCTGGAAGAAAGAGGGAATCACTTGGTCATTATCAGCCCTCCAGAGTACTGCTTTATACCAAGGTTCTACACCACTATCAAATAGCACAACGTAGACATAGTAGAAAGTTAAAAAAGGGGTCTGCTCTGTTTAAGAGAATGACTCAGTCATTATCCGCATATTGATTCTAAAGTGGCTAGAACAACCCGTAGTTTCCAATTGGTTGATTTTACTTCTTGGCAAATGTCTAACACCTGTTAAATAGCCCAGCCTAACACTTGAAATTGGGAAGCAATACTTTTAAAAAACATTTCTATCTGGATTAACAGTCACTGGTCACCAAACTCTATTCCTGCATTAATAAGCAAACTTAACAAATGATAAGTAAAAGAATTGGCACACAGAAGAGTTCTAAATGTATTACTACACTATCTCTTCATATGAATAAGAATTTATAATAATATGAAATATGAGAGCCCAACCTTTTATAGCCTGAATAAACTTCCAATTATAATTAAAAAAATCTGGAGTGGCCTACACTCAACTTTAGTATAAGTAACTTAATATCAAATTTCTTGAGTATATAACACATAACGTCTCATTTAAGCATAACGTAAACATCTAAATGGGATATGATTATTAGTCTTTCATTCCTGAGATAGTACAGATAGTGATTGAAGGACATATCAATATATAAGCTTATTTTTGTACATCACACAGCTTATGCAAATAATTTCATTAGTATAACTACAGCAGTTATAACAGTTTTGAAAAACCAAAGTGAACATTTCTTGATACGAAATATTCTCCTACAAGAGAACATGGCTTTTGTTCAAATAGCCAGTGGATTTCTTACATCGTTTACTTGACATCCTTCTACATTGAATATTAAAGTAAAATTTTCAAATTTAAAACAGGAAAATACCCTTTTTTTCACTGAAAAACAGCGTGTTTATGATATTTATGAACACCGAAGAAAAAATATTGTTTTAAGATGATTTATAATTAAAGATGGACGATAATTACATTTATTAATCTCTAAACGAAAGATTTCAATTTTGATTTATCTTTTACATTTTTGGTTTTTTATAGAATTATTATACTGGTAATTTTATGGCTTCTTAGAATTTAATAAGATCATTTTCCTTCCCCTTTGTCAATTAACATATATACGAATTTTTTCTGAGTGAGTGTTATCCTTTTCCTGCCTCCTGTACTCTGTTATAAGTTTGGTATGAATGTATATTGAGAAAAAATATATTAGTAATTACCCAGTTTACACACTTCAGCTATTCAATATAATTTAATTCTTTTATAGTTGGTAGCTCCTAATTTTTGAAAATAATAAATATGAACTATTTATATTTATATTTATATAAATTATTTATTTATTTATAATTTAATTTATTTATATATTTATATTTATTATTATTATCGATAAACTTCATAAAACGACTTCTGGGATCTCAAAACATGTAATTCCGTCAAAATCTCGAGATCGAATTTTTTCATGATCACTATACTTTACTTATAGTAAAGTAAAAATGATTAAAAATATAAACTTGAATGCCATAATATAGTATTCAACGAAAGCTGTACTCTTACCAATTAGACCAGGAGAGTTTTGATTTCATATTTCATTATTCTCTATCCAGCGATGCTACTCGTATCGTGTTCGCCAGAATATTTCACATATTTACACTGCGGAATTGTAAAAAAATGCTGATAACTTCAAAACATAAAAAACCATTAAAACATTGAAATTTTTTATATGCTTAATATACTCAAAATAAAATAAACAATTGTAAGGAAAATCTGAATTTAATGACAGTTTTGAGGAAGGATTACAAAAGCATAGAAAGTTAAAATATTAAAACACAATATATGAGGAAAACTGCTTTGTTTTTAAACACTATTGTTGAAAATTAAATCTTATTCAAAGTTTATCATAATATCTTATAACGAATAATGAAATAAAATTACGTAGCAACTAAACAAAAGATGAGGCATTTGTATAGGAGTTGGTAAGTTGTTAAATTGAGAGGTTGGTTGGATCCATTTCGACAAAACTTGGTTAAGGTAGAGCCTAAGAGAACAATTTTATAGAGTTTTCACGAAATTGGCCAAGTTGAGCGCCCTTTAATGGGAAGAGAGGTACTATGTTGAGGGTTGCAGACTGAAAGGGGACTGGCTGTTGGCTTTTACTTTGGTTTTCAGCACAAAAGTTGCCAAAAAATAGAAAGCAAACTTGGCACATGACTATTTGATCAACTTGAATTTTCTTTGTTTGCTACTAATAATTTTTTTACTAATAACTTTTGTTAAAGTTTTTTTTATTTTTACTATTGAACTTACATTTAATTTTATTACTGATTAGATTGTTATTTAGAGTTCCTATGAACTTGAAACTAATGTAATATTGCAATTATTATATTACTAAAAAAAAACTGAAGTGGCCTACACTCAACTTTAGTATAAGCAAGTTAATAACAAACTTCTTTGGTAGAAAAAAATATAATGTCTCATTTAAGCATAATGTAAACGTCTAAATGAGAGACATTTGTTAGTCTTTCATTCCTGAGGTAGTACCGATAGTGATTGATCCACTTATCAATATATAAGCCTTTTTTGTATTTCACAAAATTAATGCATATACAATCATCGGTATAACTAATAACAGTAATAACATTATGAAAAGCTAAAGTGAAATTTCCTTACACGAAAAAATCTTCTACAAGAGAACAAGGCTTTTGTTCCAATAGCCAGTGGATCTCTTACACAGTTAATCTGACCTCCTTCTACATTTAATACTTAAGACAAATTTTCGCATTTAGTACTTGGAAATATTTTATGTATTTTAAAACCATTACAAAGTTTTTGTCTGAAATGTCAGAAATATGTAAGAAAAAATGTCGTTTTCAGATAATTTTAAAGAATACGGTTGCAGTGTAGACACAGAAATGCATGATTACAGTGTGAAAAAGTGAATAGACGGTGCACTAAATTTTAGTGACAAAACACTAAAGCAGAGGTTCCCAATCTTATCGGTTTGCAGCTTCCATAGCACTTTGGATTTTTTAATAGGTATCTTTAATAGGTACATCCGATTTTTTTAATTTTTGACTTTTTAAGGATTTGGAAATCTACTTTTTATTTCGTTAAGGTTAGGTTAATTGAAAAATAAATTAAACACCAGCTTTAAATTCACAATTTATTGAACATCGTTTAATAATTTAAAATTATTAATGGGATTGATGGGCTTGATGTTCCCTGCAAAACTTCTCAAATTTTAGAATAAAATTGGAAATAGCGACTCTCTTTTCTTGCTCGACGTTAATTTTTGAACGAATATTTACTTTTTAACACCGCGACTGCCGAAAACCCAACTTCGCACAAATAGGACGTTGCAAAAGGAATTAATATTCTTAGGGCTTTGTAACTAAGTAGTAGGTATTCCTCTTTTATTGATATCCAAAAATCAGAAAGTTCCATGTTAACAAATTTTAACTTCAATGTTGTGTCGGAAGACAACTCAATAAGAGATTCTTCTTCTGTAGAGGTAAATTCTGATGGCCGCATATTTCGCGGCGTCCTATGACGATAGCGCGGCTCCCTGGGAGCCGCGGCTCACACTTTGGGAATCACTGCACTAAAGGATATAGTGTAACAGAGAAGATATACTGTCACAGGGTGAATGCACAAATTTTGACAGTTAGTGTGTGGACAAATGCTTGGTTACAGTGTGAATTGTAAACTGAGAAAAAAAATATTGTTACAATGTAAAGAGAGAAAAGATACGGTTTCGTCATGAACTGATCAAGTTGATGGTTACAGTATAGATAATGAAATCAGTCTTTCATCTCGCAAAGTAGGTAAAATATTTATAACTTAACAAAAAATTTTCATGTCATAGTAAAAAAAACAATAACTTTAAACAATAAAAATTACGGGGAAAAAATTATTAATATGCTGCTAACATATTCATTGTTTTTAATTATTAAAAAAATAAAAATATAATGTTTATTTTAAAATATTCACATCAAATAATTTGAAAAAAAATACACAAAAAGTGGAAAGAAAGCGGTGAAAAGAGAAATAGAGAGTTTTAAAAGTAAAAAGCAGCTAAGGAATATTTTTTTATGAAAAAGGCTTAAAGGAAAAGTATTTTTTTTTCTTTTATAATAAATGCCTAATTGCAAGGTGATTCTCTTGAAAGTACCTTAAAAAACTCATTTCACCAAATAATTGCCATTTTGTTTGCTTTTAAAATTCTCCTTGAGGATTATTTGAGAAACACTTTATCTTTAGCAGGAATTAAATTTCGTCTTCACTTTTTTTAAAATATTTTATTCAACTCTCAGGTAAAGTTTCTGAGACTTCACTTTTCTCCTAGCCTGGAAAAACTATCTCATTTATTAATTAGCATCTACTTTCAATATGGATTGATACATTATTGGGTTGACTGTCGGTAAGGAGCTTTAAAATTAATTTTGCTTCAGTTTATTTGATTAGGGCTTTTACAGGGTATATTGGCTCGTGTATGATTGAAATCGACCGTTTTACATCTCCAAGAGACGACTTGACAAATTTTTTTTCTCTTATATAATAAATTCTAAGATCAGAGTGAGCCCAGGATTAGGATCTTCCTAATCACTGTCAAGCACACTAACCACTAAATCACCCTGATCTCACTGTACCTAAAACAAAAAAAATTAAATATGGGACACGAAATACTTTTATAATTTTGTAAATATAAAAGTATATTCTTCAATACAAAAGCATTTCCTTTCTTTTAGGAAGTACTTATCTTTAAAACAGTTAGGAATTGGAAAAATTATGGATTCACGACAATAATAAAGTTACTTTTTGTTAAGTCGGTTAGCTTAGGTTGCAATGGTCATCCCACGAGGGAATACACATAGGCCAAAGATTGGACCTTTGTGATACCACACATTACCATTTTACATTGGGAGTCCTAAATTTTGCCTAAGTGTATTTAACGAGTACCTGTTGTCGTACAGGCTCGGACAGACGGATTACCATCCTCACCGGGGGACAAGGTGCTGAGTTTTTTTCACCCCTGCGAGTTGAAACATGATACGAACAAAATAAAAAACATGCTTTTATATGCCGATATAAACATAAGAGAACATAACAAAGGCTGTATGCTTTCATGTTAAGTTCATAAAAAAAAAATAATCTGAACAGAATATTTTAAAATAATGAGACAATGTTTAGAAGTGATGATTCACTGGTACACTCCTGAGAAAGCGAATCGTTAACAGGTGTTTCTTGATTTACATTACTGTTCTGTAACAGTGCATTAACATTCACCCTAGGGCATTCGAGAAGAAGACACTCCTTACATATATCTACATAAGAGAAAAACAAGTAACTTTTCTCCCTTACCTCTTCAAAACTTGACTAGTGCAACCCAAATCGGATATTAGTTTCCCATGAGAACTTTAAATATACAAGTAATTAGTCACAATCATCCAGATAATGACAAGACTCAAAATAAGAATTATTTTTTTACAACAGAAACCCCTGGTTCATTTTCAGGTTCAGATATAATTCTCTGATACTCTGAAACTATAATTTCTGCAAAAGTTGATTTTCTGATTCATCATCAATTAGATAAATGGGAATGTTCATGTATCTGCCTGGTGCAGACATTCAATTATATTGATAATTAAATAATTACTACAATTGCCTACTCTCTAAATGGGATGACTAGAAATTTTTAATTGGGCTTAACTGAGAAGGTTTCGATCATTAATAAAAATTAGCCTGTAGTAACTTATATTCTGGCAATTAATTAATCTGTTAATATGGGTTAGAAGTAGTAACTACCTATACAGGTTGTTTATAAGTGCTGCTAGCAAGAAAACTTAAAATATTGCGCACGAAGAAGTATTACAATCATGTGGTTTTCTTCAATGACCTAGAAAAATTTAGGATATTGTTAAAATGAGGGTCTTAGCTAATGCATGTGCTACATGCCTTTTACAGTTTAGTCTTTCATCTAAAGAGATTGGGTGTTCTATACCTTCAGAGTTTTTTTTAGCATTTTTAATAAAAAGATTATTGAGCCACACTCTCTCTTCTTTTGTACAGACTTTTCTCCTTTATGCATCTGACGCGTGACACGACTGTCGAATTTAGCGAGCACGACTCATAAGCTCAAACACCAAACAAGAGTAATAGCACCACACCCTGAGGAAAACCTTTAGTAAACTCATTTTCAGTTGTGGTACTCATTTTTAGAGCAATATTACTCTTCCAATATTGCAAAAATATGAATTATTCTTAGAAGACATTTTCTAATACAAAATTTACGTTTGATTAAAATATGAATTGACTTAAAATTAGTAGCCGTTTTGTTATAAAGAGTAGAAAAGTATCTTTCCCAAAATCAATAGTACACCCAACAAATTAGGTCCTTAAACAAACCAAGAACTATATATCTCAGATTATGATTTATTGAAGGGTGGAGGCATATAGGTAGATTACAACCCTCTGTTAGCTAGAAAACATGATAAAATACCTGTACATGGAAATTTACCTTTGCTTTTATAGTTTTAAGGAACAAATCTTTTGTCATATCATATTAGATCATAAAATATCTTCAAAAGTCCATTACTAATATTTAAATAGCAATTCGTTTTGAACGTTTTTATAAAAATAATTTATAAGCCAATATAAACTAATCCAGCAGTAGGTTATTAATTGTTTCAAGTTGGCCAACTACCTACGAATATATCCGCTCACTATAGTGCACGTCATAACTAGCAGTTCTAGACCAGAGGCCTTCTACTGCTTGATTACTGTGCTACTATAACTTGGAATGTCAGTAATTCATGTGAGATAATAAGTTGGTCTGTACAGTATTGATGTCGTATTCACGGTCATGTGGTCTTGTTAGTCATGGTATTCAATGTTTTTGGCCATGAGTTGGAAAAGTAATCAGATAATCATTGGATGAAGTAATTGTTCAGAGAGGTTGAGGAAGGTTGGTAGTAGGATTTAGAGTTTGTACAAGGAGGTTAGGATGATTGGTTGTTTGTTGTCTTCATTGGTAGTAAGTCGGGTGATGTAACTATCTATGGGTTCCATTTTCAAATCATGGTGAATATCAACATTACGGGAGTACCAAGGAGCCCTGGCTATAAGGCAGTGGACACCTATTTTGAAGAATCTGGATACAAGCCTTGTTCATTGGTGCAGCTCTAAACCAGACGGAGCATCATTGCTGAACGAACGACCTCCTTAGAGACAAGGTCCTTGACCGAATCGGGAGGATTCCGATTCGTTTCAAGTTTTCAAATTCTTGTTTGTTCCAAGTTTCAAATGTGATGGCACGGGGTAGAACAAGAAATTCAATCCTACAGATCCTAGCAGCGTTTCTCTTAAATGTAAAATCATTTTGACCCAATCCTATACTTCCTACTATCCAATAGTTCAACCATTAATTGTCTTATTTATTTACATACGGATCGAATTCCTTTACAGTACAAAGAATATTTATATAAACATTAATGAATACATAAAAACTAATAAACACCAATTACACATAATATTAATGGTAACAATAATTAAGTTACAAAACTAAGTCAGTGCCAGTGCTTAAACAAACGGTAAGGTAATGATTGATGGCTATAATAAATGTTTTATTACCTTTTTAAATTTCTTTAGGTCACAATTTAAAAAGTCTTCACTGCTGTACAGACCAATATACTTAAACATCATACGAGACGGAGGGATGTTTAAAAATTTGTTTTAAAAAAAATATTATATATATTTCAAAAAAAAATTATTTTTATGATGTAACATAGAATAATTTGGGCTATCTGAAAGTATATGATGGAATGTGAAAATCTATTTGGGAAATAAGATAAGGCCAATCAATTAAAATATTTAATAATTTAAATGCCAATAAAGTGTCATAATAGGTTCTACCTGAAATGAGATCAGGAACATTAAATTGGGTACAAAGACGAGGAGAGGAATATGAGTCTGTAGGATAACTCGACTTGTGGGAAAGCTTCTTAAGGAATTTGAAATAGACGGATTGAAGTAAATTTTGATAATGATTGTAATGTGGATTCCAAACAGCCAAGGCATCTGAATCATCTAATGTTCATCCATTATCTATTATCTGAACTTCGTAAGTACGGTAGAGGTTGCGAGTACTATGGAATTATTCTTTTATTTTCGTTTGATATACAAGTTATCTCAAAAAATTTGATAACTTTTTCACATCCATAATTTTTGAAATTATTATTGAATAATCAACATATCAAGATTTATATTTGCTGTTTCATATTATTGTATTTTTAGGTTGAGGAATTCCAATCAATTTAAAAGAAAAGTCATTTTTTCTCCTCGAATATTCTACAACACACTCACTCAAGACTTTCCATTGTGTCTTCAATATAAAATATTGAAAAAAAAATTGAACATGCAAACAAGATTGAACAAACAATTTAAGAAGTAAGCTGGTTATGCAAGGTTAAAGTTCTGGCAAATCAACATCAACATGAGAAAAGCAAATAACAAGCAAAACGTGTATATGACATTTTATGATGTATACATAAACATACAACGTTAACATATAAGGAATTGCGCTATTCGATCAAGTTAACATGTCGTACTCCCTTGTCAAGGATGCTAATAAACCACAGCTGCATCGTTAAATAAACCTTGAAAAGTGTTTGTGAAAGACTTTTTGTTAAATAGTGTCTTCGTCTGTTTCTCTAACAGTTCCATGATATAAAAAGTTGTAGAAAAACATTTAGATTAAAATATTTTAAAAACAAGTAACTTCAACGAAACCACTAAACAATGTAGTTGATAATGAATTGTATTCTCTTTAACTTTTATTAGAAGCATTTTCCTCTGTCATGATACAGAAATTAGTAGCAGGAATTAGTGATGAGGGAACTAACATTTCATAAACCTGTAAAAGTGTAAAGCTAGTTTGCCATTTGCATGGATTTCGACATTCACCTGTCAGTAATGCAGGTAGTATCACCAAGACTAAAAATATCCGATTAAAATTTGATAATGTTACATTTATTTTCAATTTATATCACTGCTGAAATCAAGAACTGTAAGGAATTCAATAAGTCACTGTTTCCAACTCCCACCCTTTTAAAATTTCCAATTTAGGGCTATGTATGATTGGAAAATTCGTCTCATTTTTTATTTGGGACTTACTTTAGGTTGGGTAAGGCACATTGCCAGGTTTATAATAATAGATAAAAATTATTCTTTTCTCCACTCATGCTAATAACAGTAGAGTTCTAGATAACGGTAGCAACGTTTCAGTAGTAACATTAATTAGATTCGTTCATTTGGAAATTTCATTTTTTAGAATTTCAATTCACCTGCAATTTAGGCAATGAAAACTTCAGAAATACAAAACAAATTAGCAGCATTTTAAACAAAAAAAAACTGCCAATTTAAATTTTTCTTTACCTCCGGACAGAGTCGGGGTTTCTAATTACCAATAAATAAGAAAACAAAAGAAGTTGTGTGTTAAGTACAGGGTTGAGTGAGACAGCCAATGTATGTATGCAAGGCAAGTTCTGTTAAGAGCAGGGGTAATGTATTGTAGAGTTGTTGGCAGCAGGGCTGTTAGCGAAGTGATGGGGGTTCTAGGCCTCCGGAACAATGGTCCCGCGGGACCTTCCTCTCGCTAGGCCCTGTCTAATATATTACGCCTCCTTCTTATAGGTTAATACATACAGATGTAAAACTAATATTTGTAACTATGAAAGTTATTCATACTTACTTGTTAATCCAGGTGGAGTTTTATTAGCATAATACAGTTTTGAATATTTTCTTTACCCTATAGGTATGTTCTTAATTTTTGAAATTAAAAAATGTTTGTTATAATCTGCAAAAAAACGGCCTTAGACATCTTTACGACAAAAGCTTTAAGTCGAAGCTTTGAAGTCGAAGCATGACTATAATGAATATTATAAAATAAGATTTGGGTTTAGATTCAGGAAGCAATCATCTTTCGGAAATAAAACAAACTGAATGTTAAGAAAATCGGTAAAAACCAGTTCACACTTAAGTGAATAGTTTTGTAATTCGAATAATAATTGTGCAGCAATGAGTCTTCAAAAGAACGTGAATTCAGTATTAAAAGTAACCAGCATAAAATAGCCGCATTAAAATAAAATAAACCACCCGTGACCACTGGGGCCATATATTCAAGATGCTGTCTCCGCTTTTCTTATTCCCTATATTTCCCTCCCACTCTCGGTGGATCTTGAGGCATAATCTATGACAAAATAAATCAAAGCTAATGCCCACTGTTAAAGCCGTGATGTTTACCTCCCCAAGTCATTTTTTATATTTGCTCCCAACTTTTATATTTTTTTTCAGTTTACAATCATTTAAGGGCCACACAAACATACAAAGGATACTACACTAAATTTAGTAACCTAAAGTGGGACTTTCAACTAATAATGTGTATTGTTCAGAGCACAAAGCCACAAACAAGTGAATGACCAGCTGTCCAAACAAGCATTACTCTTCACAGATTTACCAGCTTTACCGGCGTATCTCGAGAGTAAATTAGAATGGTCTGAACTCAGATTTAAAGTAGATTTAGTACACTTGCTATCAGAAATTAATTAATCTACTGAATTTTTAAAGTCTATACTATATGTTGACCACTATAATGAAAATGAAATATACATATTTGTTTAGATTAATTGGCAAACGCTAGGAAAGCATGTTTTTATAGTATGAAAAATCTGACATACCACAACTGATAACTGATAAAATCTAAAGAAACCACAAATAGTAACTTAGATTCATTCTACTCCAGATAGTATAAATTTAATAAATTAATTCGAAACTATCAATAATTATTTTATTTTATTTATTTTATAATATATTCTATTTTAAATAAAAGGAGTAATTATCATTTTTGAAATTAACACTTTTAAACTCAATTATATGAATAGATAATTGGTTACTCATTATTTTTTCTATTTTTCAAAATATTGATTTATTTTTGTTATTAGTTAATTATATTTGTCTTCCCTCCCTCCGTGAGTTGGATACACTGATTGCTTGCCTCTTTATAAGACCCCACATCAGTCTTCGGTTGCCTTCGGAGCGACTGTTATCTTTCTACCTGAGGACTTGGCAGTCGATAACAAAGTAATATTAACTTTCTAAAAGTAACGAATCCAGTGAACTGAAACATTAATTAGTTTTAAAATAACATAAGCTGAACTAATGGATGTGCTATATGTATGTTATGTATTATATTATCATTAACGCAAAAAAGAGGCATATATTATAAGATTAATCTGAAAATCCACACTTGAATGAACAGCATGTGTAATTAATATTATAAAATCAAATCACCGAGAACGTAACAAACAAAATCCCACGCCTTTATTTATTGAGTATATTTATTATATTTTGTACAATACACATTTTTATCTTCATAGTAATAGTACATATTAAATGAGTATACGAAAAATAGTCTAGTTCCAACAATATATTATATTGCATAGAACAAAAATCAATTTCAGTATTAGTTTGTTCAAATCAAACCTTCAAATACAACGCGTTAATTTAAACTTTCATTACGGATCTAAAAAAAACTTGAATATAATAAATCACATAACAATTTGCATATTTCTTTCCTAAGTTCATCTAGATTTCATATTAAAAGTAGCCCTGTCACATGTTATAGGATTTTGCTGTAAATTGTGGGCGTCGATGGTAAAAGTTTTAATGAAGGTAAATGTCTGAGATCAGTTAATAAAATGCATATATAATAGGCTCTATATCAATAAAACGAATAGAATTATAAATCTATGTTGAATTAGGTGTAAAAACATAGAGTTCAAGGACAACACTAACACCCAAGTGGAGTGTTGGAAGAAACTATGAAGAATTTCAATAATTACTCCAAGTTGTAATTAACACATGACAACAAATTTAAATAAATAAATAAAAAATCACAATACTGCAAAAATTCCCGTTATCAGTATTAACAAAAACCACTGAAGGTCTTAACAGATCTGAATAAATATAGTGTTTTTTTTCCTCATTTTGTTTCTTTATTTAGCAGTTGCATTACCATACTATCTGAACTTTGATCTTTTAATGTCACATAGTAATCTAAAAGTCATAAATAAACATGATTTCAGGGGGGGGGGGGGGAAGGTAAGTTCAGTGATTTACGTACTCGCCTCTGAACGGGGTTCGAACCCCACCTGGCCCTCGATTTATTCATGTGGGAGGTGAATAAATCTGAGCACGTCGTCCCTCGGAGAAGGACGTTAAACCGTCCGTCCCGAGCCTGTACGATGCCAGGTATCGTACTCCCAGGCAAAATTTAGGACTCCCACTGTGGAATTAGTCTTCATTGTGTGGTATCATAAAGGGGCAATGCTCGGCCTACGTGTGTTCCCTTGTGGGACTACCACTGCAACCTAACCTAACACGATTTCAATATGCTGCAGGCTTAACATGAAAAATTAAACATGTCAAACGAAATATGGCTGAACATGAAATGATATTGTACTGCAAGAGAAAAGTTAATTGATTTGAACGAAGTTTTGGTTCACAGATTCTAGTTATTTTGGATCTGTTAGAAACACAAATTTCTTACTGTGTTTGGACAATAAGGAAATATTGATATTACTTCAATATTTCGACATCATCAGCAGGAGAAGAAGAAGAAGAGAATTTTTGCTTGGCTGACAGCAAAAGCCAATAATTATAACTTCACTAATATAATATAAACCAGCTTTTATTATAATTACTTAATTTGATTTTTGTGATGGTATGAGAAGAAAGTATGGAGCAGATGTCTATAAAAAAGGTTTACAATAAAATCGAAACATTCTCTCTTTAATCTTAAAACTAATAGCTCCTGATAAACACTTTTTATTATATATATGTATAAATGCTTTTCCTCTTCTCGGAATTATGTCAGGGTTAATCATTTGAAATCACCTTTTGCCAATGTTTCGTCTTTATTTTAAGACATCTTCAGGGCTAGAACCCAAAAACAATCGACATTTATCTATTTGTTTTTTTGGGTTCTAGCCCTGAAGATATCTTAAAATAAAGACGAAATGTCGGTAAAAAGGTGATTTCAAATGATTGGTCCCGACCAAATTCCGAGAAGAAGAAAAGTATTTATTAGTAATTGTGATCAAGAAAACAATATCATTATATATATATATATATATTAATATATATATAAAATCACTCTGCAATCCCAGAAATCACCACAATATTAAATAAATATGAAATATTTCACAGGATTCTTGAGGTACTTTATTTGACAGAAAGGAAGAGGAAGACAAAATGCAAGAAAAAAGAAAATGTAAATATTGGAAGTAAGGTGGTTACAAGCCTCCAGCCAAGTCAAAACTACCATACTATAGACCCCATACCGTAAGAGCCGTTAAGATACCTGTTGCACTATCCCATAAGCAACAAATGGATTTAATTTGATTATATCAGGTCAGATTAATCCAATGTAAATTATGCTTAATTAATCCTTATTATAAAATGCTGCGCATTAAACTATTTCTTGCCCATCATCACGATCCATAGAACATTAAACTGATGGGTCGTTGAAATAAAGAACTGGATGATCTTTTTCATTCTGTTTGCTCGTTGTTTCAGGCAGTTTTTAGACCCTTTCCAAATTTACCAACGTCATCAAGATTGAAATAATGCCTTTAACGCATTTATATATACAAATAATCCAAGGTTTTTCCAAACAAAAATTCAAATGACCACGATTCTTAAACACAGTAGTCATACCAAATATCTTCAACAAGGTGAATAGTAATGAATGATCAAACATCAAGTTCGATCGTTCTTAAACTGTGTTTGAATTGATCTTTTTATTATTAACTATAATATTTTTATATAAACTACTAGAAATAGAAATCAGGTGGATAGATAAATGAGTGTGTGTATCTGTTTGTATGTGTGTGTATGATATATATATATATACACTTTAACACATAGAAAAGAACACAGAAAGACACTACAGAACTCACTTCGATATTTCGACATCCGTCGTCATCGGGAAGAAGTGCGAAGTACTCACGTTGAGAAGCAAACTGCTACTGGAGAAGTTTGCTTCTCAACGCGAGTACTTCGCACTTCTTCCCGATGACGACGGATGTCGAAATATCGAAGTGAGTTCTGTAGTGTCTTTCTGTGTTCTTTTCTATGTGTTAAAGTGTTTATTGTCCACACGGACCTTTCATTTTATTCGAAGTATATATATATATATATATATATATAGTATGTTTTGTTTTTTGAGGGCTTGGTCATATAAAAGAAAATAAAGTCCTTCCTAGGCTAAGGTTTCGATGTATTTGTACATCATCTTCAGGGCTAAAATTAGAGTAAAACTATAATACATTTACCAAAACAATCTACAACCTACATAGACAACTAAATTATTGAGAACAACAGATACATATAAAAGGTTATTTTACAATTAAAGTTGTTAAGTACACATCTATTTCAAAATATCAAACAAAAGGAAATTAGTTTTACCTTGGAAAGTGTGCTAATGGTTATTTATGCTACATGAGAATTTGTTACTCCTTGTTTGTTAAAATGATAGATGACTATAACAAAGTAGTGTTTTTCGTACCTATAACCAATTAATTCTCATATAACCTATGTTATACTTTGAAATATATATATAAGAGAGAGAGAGAGAGAGAGAGAGAGAGAGAGAGAGAGAGAGAGAGAGAGAGAGAGAGAATTGGGGAAAGTTGTCGTAGAACTGTAATATGGTAGCTTTGAAAGGCAAGCTAAAAAAAAAAGGAAGTAAATTAACAGATGTAAAGACTACTACATTTAGAAAAAATTACATCTAGCAAACACATATGACAGTAAGAAAGAATGAATGAAAGGAAATCAATGTGATTTAATAATAATGACAATGTTAAGTGGTGGGGACAGAGTTCTGAGAGCCGCACTTATCAGAGTAATTCACTTTGGAAGATAGCACAACGCATAAAAGCCCTTTCCTAGTGCTTACAAGGCATTTCCCAATTTAGTCGCCTAATAAACCCGAGCTATTTCTTTTCTATTTCTTCAGTTTCAAGGATTATAATACGATTTCAAATGAATAATACATATGTATATACGTTTCACAATAAACCACAGACACAGAACAAAGAAACGAACACACTTACTGTCTCCAATTTTCCGTTGAACCACCAGCAGGAGAGTTGAGATAGGGACACCAAGAGTTGGAGACCAACTGAGTTTTTAACTTCTATTACCGAGAACGACCACCACATCGGTCGAAATATTGAAAAGTGAGTCCCTCTTTCTATGTATGATAGTTCATTTTAATGTACTCAAAGTAAATGTACATGTACATACTTTGATGTGTCTTGATCAACCCATACATATATGACAAAGAAGGGGATTTTGATATAAATTTAGTAATAAGTTCGGGTTCATTTTTTTAAGATAGTTTTAATTTTTTTATTAAAAGAACTAAATATACTGTTCGCTTCGTAAGAGCGCTTGGTGTCATAACCTCAACTCTCCTGATGACGGTTCAACCGAAAATTAGAGACAATAAGTATGTTCGTTTCTTTGTTCTGTGTCTGTAGTTTACTATGAAACATTTGTTGTCCTTTTGGATTGTTTTCCTGTTTACATTATATATATATAACGATTTCACATAAACACGTGAAATAACAATCAATGATCAAACCACAATAAGGAATGGGAAAACAAGACCAAGATCTTTCAACCGTAACACGCGGTCTTCGTCAGAGTCAAAAACCCAACTGAAACACCAGATGCATAAAACATCTGGTGAGGGGTTGAGAAGAGTGGGAGGGAAGAGTGGTATTTTAAAAGGGTGAAAGCGCAGGAAAGGACTAATGTCCAGAAAGGGATGTTTGAAGAAACAAAGGAGTACAGTAAGAAAGAGTAAAAAAACTATCCGCTAGCTGTCAACCCTCTTAGAAGAGCCTATTGCCCTCCTAACGGAAGTATCAAGTTTGAAGAGCCCTTACTAATGTTTACAATATTTAAGTTATTAAATTTAATTAGAAACGATTCAATAATATTTCTTAACAACATTAATTTTTCGTAGGTAATACATTTAGCTCCTATCCAATCAATATCATGATTTTCATTTTTTATATGCAAGAATAATGCACTACTTTTTTCCTTACTTACGTTGTATTGGTGTCGTTTTACACGTGTCTTTAATGATTTACCAATGCTATAACAATTTTTGCACGAAATTTTATAAATAACATCGGACTCCAATTCGCTGGGAGAGTTTTTTATTAACATATTGCTTATGTAATTACGATTAGAAAACACTATATTAAAATCAAGCTGTTTGGCTAATCTTGGAAGGGGGTCCAATGACTGATGATATGGCAAAACTATAGAATTTGACAATGAACGGGGTTCTGTTGAAGTATTAGAGAAAGTTTTTTCAGCACCCTTCAAAGCTAAATCGATATAAGAGGAGGGGTATTTTAATGAAAGGGCAATTGACCTAATGTTGTTTATCTCTTCATTAAGGAATTCAGGAGAGCTGACGAAGACCGCTTGTTTCGGTTGAAAGATTTTAGTCTTCTTTTCCCATTTTCACATTATGGTTTGATCATATATATATATATATATATATATATATATACAATTAAAAGA
>JAPFBL010000162.1:630000-835787 GCA_026182355.1 Hermatobates lingyangjiaoensis
AGATAATATCATTTATATATACTAAAAAATCTACATGTGATATGAAGTTTTATTCGAGGCTGCAACACATATACATCTTGATTAGAGCCGTTTGTTAAAGATATTTACATACTATGGAAAGCATCAGAAATTAGATATTTGATCGGTATTTATTTTTTGCATATAAGAATTTTTACATCACATATTATGTCATTAAATTATTTCAAATGTTCACACAGATTTGGACAACTGTCCAAATTAAATTTGAAAAATTTGGTCATTTCTACAAAATATTTGTTTCAAATGGAAACAAAGACAAAAAGAACCATGCTTATTATAAATATAAGTTAATGAAAATGAATAATTGACTATTAAGTATTTAATTTTTTTTTTGCCATAACATATTTGACCTATAAGGTTTAAAATAACATAAAATACATCTAATCAAAGTTTATTTTTTATTATTATATTATTAATTTATTATTATTATTATTAAAACTTATTTTTATACATTTTCATGAAAATAATTTCAGAGAAACAACACAGTAAGGCATAAATTCTCAGAAATGTAATATATTTTATTGGGTCACCAGACTATGAAGGAACACAATATGAAACGTAATTTTAAGAAAAATCCGATATAGTCAAAATTACGATCAAATCAAGTATTAATATCCCTCTACAAATAGGCCTAAACATAAAGGAACTTACCTTTCAAATAAATAGAAAAGAATTATCGAAAACGAAAAAAAACAATGGAAATTATAACATATTTCGACGTCTTAATCCATTAAAAGGAAGCAAAATTAAAGTACCTATCGAAAACCAATTATGCTTAACCACACCTGAGCCTATGGATATCGAAGATCGAAACCTACAATTTTGAAATAAAAAAGTTTAAACATGAAAATAGTAATATTCATCTAGATGATATAACAAACCAAATGCCAGACCTATAAGAACAGAATATATACCAAAACAAGAAAGAGAAACATTGTAAATTTAGTTAAGTTATACCACAAAATTATTAAAAGTGGCCAAGATCTGTTAATAACTATAAACCTCATAAAACATAAAATTAGGACTAAAGATCTCGTCCATTCTCGTAACTATAGATATCCCCACTGCTTCAAAAACGATGTAAAAGTAGAAATAGATAAATTTCTCAAAAATAAGATAATTAGACTTTTTAACTCCCCATATAATAGTTCAGTCTGGGTTGTACCCAAGGAACTGGACTAACCAGGTAAAAGAGATCAGATTGGTAGTGGATTATAGGAAATTAAACCTGAAAACAATTGGTGACAAGTTCCCATTACTCAATATAGCGGACCTTTTTTGTAAAACGATTAGAGCTACATATTTTAGTGCAATAGACCTTGGTCGAGATTTCACCAAATACAAATGGAGGAAAAATCAATCTACAAAAACACATTTAGCACTGAAATTCGTAAGAATGACTTTGGACTTAAAAATGCATCTTTAACTTTTCAAAGATCCGTGAACACTTTATTTTCAAATTTATCCAACGTTTTAGTTACATGGATGACATAATAATTTTTTCTGATAATTTACAAGAACACTTCATATACTTTGTTAATATTTTTGATTGAATATGGTTTGAATGTGAAACTAGATAGACAGAACTATTTAAATAGAACCATTTTTATGACGTGTACCAAAAGACTGTATTAAACCTAACCCCGCTAAGTTAGAAATCATAATAATGTTTCCTCTCCCAAAAACACGGAAAGAAATTAAACAATTTTTGGAGTTAATTGACTGTTACATGAAAATCGTTCCAAACCATGCTAAAATAGCTAAACAATTACCATAATGTTATATGGTCATACAGCTTAGACGTAAAAAACTTGACTTCAAAGAGACATTTGAAGCACTAAAAACACTTCTACAAAACCAACCTGCCAATACTTAAATAGGCAGTTCATTCTAACTACAGATGCTTCACACCCCGCTATTTACACAGTCCATTCACAAAAGTTTAATGGGAAAGGTCACCCTATATCTTTCACATCCCGAACACTGAATAAGCATTAAGAAAGACGTAGCATTATTGAGAAAGAATTATTAGCCATAGTATGGGCATGGAAATATTTCAGACTATATATTTATGATAGAAGAACTCTAATAAATTCAGACCCTAAGCATTTGCAATACCGTTACTACAAGAAGGACACAAGCGAAAAGGTATTGCTATGGAAATGTCTGCTATAGGATTATAATTTTTAAATAAAACTCAAATGCAGTGGCAGACGCCCTATCTCGAATGCCTCATGATTTAAATGTCACCGAGTCCAATGACCCTGAAGGACAAGTAAACACTAACACTGACCTCATTGCCAACGGTCTAACCGAGATATAGAAGATAATTCCAGTTTAAACACTCATCACTCACAAGAGTTCACAAGATAGAGTATAGTATAGATAGATGTTATCTATATAGTATAGATAACATCAGTTACAAAATTAGAGTGAAATAATAAAATGCAATTAAGGAGAATTAAAGACATACCCAAGGATGTGGTAGTAGTAGGAAATTTCCTACTAGTTGTTTTCACTGGGCCAACCCTTCAGCACCACATCATTGGGTATATCTTTAATACTCCTTAATTGAATTTTATTATTTCACTCCAAGTTTGTAACTGATTAGATATAATTTGTAATTGTAGTGTCTTCCTGATGATGAACACAAAGTGTTCGAAACGCGTTGTTGTTGTTGAATAAAACTTCATTTGTGTGGAGACTTTTGTTTGTTTATCCATTTTATCTCAGAAAATTATTAATGTTGAAAATCATGAAATAGTCATCAAACGAGAAATCCCTTCAAATAATCTGTAAAAAGTGTCCACAACAATAAAAAACGAGACCTTTAGAATACAAACTTTCCTAATTCTAATGGTTTAGAAAATTCAAGATTCGAATACCACAAGCTGAATACAACCTATGGGGTATACTGCTCTGATAAAACATCACAAATAATGGACGCGATATTAAATCAGATATTGATAATAGCTTCTCGCCACTGATTTATCGAGTTCAAAGAAGGGGTTATTGAGGACCAATATCCTTAACAACCCCTTCTTTGAAGTTGTAAGATCAGATATTTAAGCGGTTTGAAAAGATCATTGAAAATAATTTTAATAGTCAGAATAAAATCAACATGTCAAACATGTCATAGAGGCATAAAATATGTATAATTTAATTGAAGAAAACTTTGTCACCTGCCTCGCATACTGACTTATATAAAAGAAACGTTAATAATTGCGATACTTGTAAAAGAATTAAATACCATAGGAGCACTCTGAAACCTAAATTTCATGTCACACCGACTATACAAGTACATTTTGAATCAATTCAAAAACCAACACTCGACTACTCACACTCCAACGACTAAATCAACAGGGCTCACACATTGACAGAATTGAATATTATTAATGCCCAGAAATCCCTAAACATAGATCTTACTAAATTAGTATCTTGCAAGCTTCCCTTACAAAATACTCATTTCAACTGTTTTGATCTTTGTACTCCTAAACTTTCCAGTCATTGCATATCTATCAAATCTGGCCGTAAACAGATAGATAGATAAACACCTCGGTGTTTACGTGATGCCCTTTAGACAAGCAACACGATACTACATCGCGCATGTAACTGATTAATTCACGCAACAGTTCCATACTTGACTAATATACGTAAATAAAAATATAAACTTTGGTACCTGTTAGGTGAGTTTTTCATTTTCTAATGAACATTAAAAATTAAGTTTAACTTGATGCCTGGGTCAATATCTTTGTCTGTTAGTCATTTCCTTTGTCATTCATTCTATGTCGTACAAAAAATCCAAGGAACAATTTTTCAGTCTTCTAGTGAAAGATTGGCTGCACATTTTGCTTACTACCATCCCAGTTTCCATCTCCACGGATTAGAGCTTCCTCCTATACGATTCATGACTCCAGGACAAGCCTCACAATTCTTCTGCCATACCAGTTATTTTTTGCTGTCATATACCTACATGAAGACACAAGATAAAATTAAAACTCCAAATGTTCATCCTGCTTTCATAATTACTCTTAATTCATATACTGGCCATTGTAAATTACTAATAGGAAATTATTATAGTAATCATTGTACAAGTATTTAGTTCTAAAGGATTCTGATGATAATTTTATTGATTATGAAATATTAGATGTAAAAACACAGTATATTAGATGAAAAATATGTACACAGTATAAATGAGTACTTATTATATAATGTAAGAAATATTACTAAGGAAGAAAGATTAATACAAACATGAATATGCACAAATATGTAGAGAGTAACGCCTTGAAACTAATGCTCAAGGAATCAAAACCTATATGGCAGTAATATATCATTCTAGAGGATACATCAAGCTAACATTAATATAGAACCTCTAGAACTGATAGTAAATGCCAAACCAAATGAAGTACTATTTGTAACATATATGTAAGCTAGTTAACCAATTTAGCTTTTATGTCTTTATATGCTTCCATCAAAATCAACAGGGCATTTTGTTGAATACCCCACGTCTCATGTCATCGGCATCAGTCCTGTGAACACTCCAAGCCATTCCATCTTTTGCGAATTTTCAACCCTCTGCCCTCACGATGTTATTCGTGAGGACACTTCATTCATAAGCAGGGGCGAGTTAATCCAGCCATCTTGGGATACATGAACCCCTGATAAACACACCCTTAGTCGTTGCTCTGCTTTCTATTGGATAATTCCCAGTATTTATATTATCCCTATCAGAATGATATATATGGTCCTGACTTACACAGTAATGTAGACTAGTTGTAGGACAGCCCTTGTATTGATATTCATGCTGTACTGATGTACTGAGTTGTTGAAAGCCTAGTAAATACAGGTCTCAATATAATCTTGGACAATTGTTTCACTAATTTATTATTAGCTCGAAAGCTGCATAGTAAGAAAACAACTTTAGTTGGAACAATTAGAAAGCAGACAGTTGAACTCCCAAATCTATTCACAGATGTAAAACAAACTCAAATAAACAGCACTGTATTTGGATTTCAAAATGATTGTATGCTACTATCTTATTGTCTTTCCAAACTAAGTTGTTACACTGATGACAACAATACATTCCCGGTCCACAATTAATTTAGAAAGTGCTGAAAAGAAACCCGAAGTTATTACCAATTACAACAGAGCAAAGGGAGTATGGTTACCTTAAATAAGATGGTCAGGACATACTCTTGCAAAAAAAATGACTCAAAGATCGCCTATGTTCATTTTTTACACGATTCATACAAGTAAACGATTCCTTAAACTGGAACGTTCAGAGTGAACAGAAGACATTTACTAATACAGTTAGGAAATGAACTTGCAGAAGTTAGAGAACAACAATAACATGACGGTCATCTAGCTCTACTAACACTTCTCAACTATACAAGAAAAGAAGACTGTCCTCGACACCTTCAGAGACTCACCACCCAAAGAAAAATCTGAAGTGACCTACACTCAACTTTACATTAAGTAAACTTAATATCAAACTTCTTGGGTATATAATATATAACGTCCCATGTAAGCATAATAAAAAGATCTAAATAGGAGATGTTTATTAGTCTTTCATTCCTTAAGTAGTACAGATAGTGATTGATCAACTTATCAATATATGGTATATAACCTTATTTTTGTACATCACACAGCTGTTGCAAATAATTTCATTAGTATTACTACAGCAGTAACAACATTTTCGGAAAGCCAAAGTAAATTTGTCCAAACGAAATCTTCCCCTACAAGAGAACATGGCTTTTCTTCAAATAGTCAGTAGATTTCTTACACCGTTTACTTGAACTCCTTCTACATTGAATATTTATGTGAAATTTACAAATTTAAACAGGGTAATACTCTTATATTCTCTGAAAAACATCATAAACATCCAAGAGTTTTATGTCGTTTTAAGATGATTTATAATTAAGGATGTACGATAATTACATTTATTAATCTTCAAACGAAAGATTTCAATTTTGAATTATCTTTTACATTTTAGGTCTTTTATAGAATTAATATACTGGGAATTTTATGGCTCCTTAGTATTTAATAAAATCATTTTCCTTCCCCTTTGTCAGAAATCATATATACCAATTTTTTCTGGGTGAGCATCAATTCAAAGTCAAAGCCAGCTATTCAATATAATTTAAATCTTTTATAGTTGAGAGCTTCTAATTTTTGAAATTAATAAATATGAACTATTAGACTAGAATAATGAAAAAAACTGGATATTTCTGATCAAACATAAGTCCTCTTTCTTGAGGAAAAGAATCCTGCCTTCACATTTCATGGAAAGGTACTACAATTCACAAAGATAATGTAATTATAACTGATATTAAGTTTTGCTCATGAGTGAAATATATAGATTTATTAAAGCATTTTATGAGATAATCCATCATGCCATGGAAGACAAAGTTAATTTATTTATGTTTATTGGCGGTGTTTTTTTTTTACATGTTAAAATATTACTTCTCTAATATCTCGTATAAATCAGTAAATTATTTAAATTTTTCTATTATAAACATCAATTTTATCTCAGTGGATTCGCTCAAAAAAATTCTAAGTCAATGTAAACATTGTAAAAAATCTGGAGTGGCCTGCACTCAACTTTACTATAAGTAAACTTAATATCAATGTTCTTGGGTATATAATGTATAATGTCTCATTTAAGCATAGTGCAAACATTTAAATGGGAGATACTTATTAGTATTTCATTTCTGAGGTAGTGCAGATAGTGATTGAAGGACATATCAATATATAAGCTTATTTTTGTACATCCCAAAGCTGATCCAAATAATCTCTTGGTATAACTACATCAGCAAAGACATTTTTGAAAAGCCAAACTGAAAATTTCATGATACGAAATAATCTCCTACAGGAGAACATGCGTTTGTTCAAATAGCCAGTGCATTTCTTATATCGGTTACTTGACCTCCTTCTACTTTGAACAGTTAAGTCAAATGTTCAAATTTTAATCAAATTCGACAAGTATAGCAGGTGATCCCTTAGTCTAGAATAAACAAACAGCTTTTATAGCTTTATTGCTCTTTCCGTAATTGAAACTTCATGAATATTTTTTATAAATTGTTAATTGTTTGTTCCATTTATGGTCAAATTTTCATGAGTTTTTAATTAACCGTTTAGACTCAAAAAAACATTTTCTGAAAAGAGAAATCTTACGTTAACGCCTTTGGTGAATGTAATTTTGAAAAAAATTATCTCAAATCATTCTCCATATAATGCTCTATTTTTAAGCATAGTTTCATTTTGATCCGTCAAACGGTATGTCTTGTAACGCTCTCGCAAGCTTGGAGATTTAATTATAAGTCAAAACTTTAACATTATATAGAAAAAAAAATATTTCCCTTTTTTTAAAAATTCTGAATATATTTTTCTTTTGTTCCATTTGTAAAGATAATGCCAAAATTTCAAAACTCTAGGACTATCAGTTTAGGAAAAAAAATTGTTTTCTAAAAAACGGTTTTTGGCAAAAAAAGTGACTTTCCCGTCATGCATATCTCTTCCCAAACAATAGGGATCATCTACGCTATAGGTCCTATTTTTGTGTAAAATATCAACATGATCCATCAAAGATTCTGGACCGTAGCGTGGTAACAAGCAATGCTAACACACTCACACATGCTGTAGCCCGTGACTTTCCCGTCATGCATAATTCTTCCCAAACAATAGGGATCATCTACACTGTAGGGCCTATTTTTGTGTAAAATATCAACTTGATCCATCAAAGATTCTGGACCGTAGCGTGGTAACAAGCAATGCTAACACACTCACACATGCTGTAGCCCACACATACTATAACTCTACTACAATTTAAAACATACCACACTGTTTAATAACTATTTTAATGTCTCTTCAAATTAATTTTACTTACAAAAGTTTAGGAATGCTTATACCAATTTTGGTATAACATTTGAAACGGTATACGGAGTATTTTTTACCATATATACTGTTAGTATCACAAAGGTTAGAAAAGATATTACAAAAATCTTTCATACCTTGTGAATGGTTTTTGTAGACGTCCGACCGGTTTTGCACGTAATCCATCTTCAACTAGAAAGTCTTCCTCTACTCCTATTGCTCCTCACTCTTGGTATTAACACCACCTCTCTGAAACAGTCATTACTAGTCAATATCCTTCTTCGGATAGCTAAATCAGAAACAGCTCTCCACTTCACCTCACTCTCAGTAGTAATATCATAGCTCGATCTGTAACTTCATTAAATTTGAAACCCTCCTTCATTCTCTTTTGTATCTCTCCTCTTTCCAGGTGTTAAGATCTCGTTTTTATGGGAGTGATCCCTCTCTATCAGGTTTAGTAAACTCAGGTGAGGGGTAAAAGGAGTAAATCGAGTGCCAGAGTGGGTATTAAACCCTGGTTCTACCAGTCCTGAGGAGGCCACGTTGCCACTTGGCTAACCTGGCCCCTAACGCGAGAGAAAGGTAAGCACTTCATAATAAAATAATACAGCTGAAGGATTATAATACTTAGGTATATTTGTCTTCAGGAAAAAAAAGAAGAAATTTCAAATGAATCTCTGAAGCCAGAAAACTGAAATCATTAATAGAGTGAGCCTATAAAGTTGAAGAACTTTGGAAACTACTACTCATGATGGGATCTTCCTAATCAACAATGAGAACTACAGCAACTAATTGACTTAAAAGATACGTTCAAAACTGAAACATACAATCATTCTACTTAAAGCCAAAAACTAAAACTACACGAGCAAAGCTAGGTACAAAAACGAGTAATAAGGTCTGAATTTTTAGTTTACTTTTCATAAGAAGATAGAAAATAGAGATGATACATTGAGCCGGCACAACAATCGTTGTGACAACCATATATATATATATATATATATATATATATACAATTAAAAGAAACGGTCCAGCGGACTTCTTTAAATAAAATAAATTCAAAACGAAGGGAACAAGCGGCCTTCATCAGCGTCAAAAACCCCATCGGAATCAGGGTTTTGACTGTGACGAAGACCACTTGTTTCGGTTGAAAGATCCTAGTCTTGTTTTCCCATTTCATATTGTGGTTTGATCATTGATATATATATATATATATATAATATATATATATATATATATAAATCAAGATTTGTATATTTATTGTACATTTGTATATTGTACATTTATATATATATATATATATATATATATATATATATATATATATATATATAAATTCAAGACGAAGTAAACACACATAAAGACACAGACATAACTCACATCGATATTTCGTCACCGCCCTGCCTTCCTGCGGGACTCTTCGCTCTTCACAACTCCTGATGACGACGATGGTCGAAATATCGATGTGAGTTATGTCTGTGTCTTTCTGTGAGTTTCCTTCGTTTTGAATTTATTTTTATTTATATATATATGTATATAACTTTAAAATAAACAAAGCACGACACAGAAAAGAGAATAAAAAGAAAACTTACAGAATTCAATATTTCGAACTGTTGTTCGTCATCAGGAGAGTAGACTAGAAGAGAGGACGAAGTGAGAGAGATCTCCCCACGTCGAAGAACGGAGCGCGAATAAAAGTTCAGAAATAAACTCGAGAAGTAAACAAATGTAGGACACACGCAGTACATAATTTTCGACAAAAAAATTTCTTCTTTTCTGAAGATGGTTCAAACGAAAATTAGAGACTAAGTGTGTTTCTTTCACATCTTTACTTCTCAATATCATTCCTGAACTTTTGTTTCTCTGTATCAGATCGGACCATTTTTCAATGGTGAAGTATACATAGAATTAAGTAAATATTTAAAAAGTTAAAAAAACATCTATCTTTTGCAGTTTAAGACAGGAAGAAAAACATAGGAGATTCATAGACAACACTTTTATCTTCAGGAGGAATTTGTCGCAAAATCTGTAGCTTGCACATAAGAAAGAAGATGAAAATAGCTGCAGATAGTGACAATAACAATGAACGTCAATATAAACACTGCTATATTAAAAATAATATGAAAGTTTAGCTATAATATACAACTTTATAATACGAAGACAATAAACTGATTTTCACAAAATAATTGTCATATAATATAAAAAGAAAACAAAGATTGATTCATTATGTATGAATGTTTCAGATATTGTTATGGGTATTAAGAATTAAAAAAGAAATTCAAGAAATTGAGAATGCTTATAATATATTTAATTTTATCTCTTAAAAGATCTTTGAAATTAACATTTTAGGAAAAGAAGTCTAACTTGCTCCAGTGCATTCATGTTTTTTTTTTCGTTCTTTAAAAAAACGCAGCAACGTATCAATATTATGCGTACAACCCCCGATTCAAAATCTAATAATTTCAAAATTGTAATAATAAACAATTAAATGTAAACTATACATGCGAGTTGCTACGTAATTTACAAGAGAATTATCTTTATGGGAATATATGCCAGCAGAGGAATTTTGTCACCTTTAATCTGAGTAGAGTACAACCAAAGTATTATTTATACTCTGGTACAATGAAGCATCATACCGCTGGAAGAACAGAAAAACTCTCATAACTCGACAAAAAATTCTTACCTGGCAAAAAGATAATGGAAAGATATATATTTGACAAACATTAATACCACAAATATAATCAATGCGCACACGTTCCAAATAAATGTAATACTATTAAAAGTTCCTAGAAGGTAGCTTAGCAAATGTCTGAAAACAAAAAAATTCTCTGTATTTTTCACATGAATTCCCAAATAGCCTACTTTATCAATCTTAATGTAGTTTACCTGTTGATTCAGGTTGACTCTGAACGACAAAAAGTTAACACCAAGGAAGATTTCATAACTTTTCTGCTCCATACTTTCATGGTTAAATTCGGTACTAATCTGTCAGTCAATGGAGGTTTTATTGATGATCAATGATCATGAACAAATATATAAGCTAAAATAATATATTTGTCCTGCTTTTTGTTATCTTCCAAATCCCCACAAGTTTATTTAATAAAGTTTAGAAGATTCTACAAAAAAAATAAAGTTAATGAAAAAACTTCCTTCTAGGTGCACTAGGTGTACTTGAATAATTATTTAAAAAATAAAAAAATCGAAGGTCAAATTTACATAATGTTTAAGGGAAATAGCCATATTGTTCTCATGTTCCCCTATTAAATATTTATAGGTAAGTTATGTAGATACGTAGTAAAGGTGATATCTATAATAGTAATAATTACTTAAGACGAATTGAAGAGAGATGGTTGTATAAGAAGTACTTCTTCTTATAAGTACTATAAGTAGTACCGAGAATTAATTTAGAAAAATGTAATTGATTCAATTGTTAGAAGTGAATTATGAAGGACGTTTTTATTTGAAAGGGAAATGACAGAGCAGGTATAAGGCGTAAACAGTTCTAAAGTCCACTATAGAAATCAACTTTGCCCAAACAGAGACAAATAAATCCCACTTCTCTCCTAACACTCATTATTCTTAAAACAATTTAATTCTACGCATTTATTATTTTGTGTTGACACAAATATTTGTGTTAACTATTTAAACTTTAGATAACATTTTTTTGTTACACTGGTTACTTAAATAACAAGAATATTAAATAGCAAACTATCAAATGGATAAACATGTCGATATGCATTGATTGAAAAAGTTCTTCTATTTCTAAAGAACAGTTATATGGCAGATGATAATCATTAAAACCATATCATTCTGTCATTAGTAATAAAAATTTAGAAAAGTGTGAAGTTTAAATCACTTTAAAAACACACAAACAAAAGTAATAAGGACCAAATGTAATGTTTTTAAAGACTTAAGTAAGAAATGGATAGTATGTATTCACTTCTAGTGAATACTATCCATAAGTTCATTCAGTTTCGATTGAAAACTTTCATGTTTTCAATATGAAACTACGAGTATTTAACTAAATAGTAACTTGAAAATAAACCATACAATCAATTAATTAAAAAATAGTCAACAAATGGAGGAATAGTGCCATACCTTTAGTACTGAACAGAGAACTGGTCCTAACATGTGCCTCTTAAGTAGCTCCAGGAGACAATGGATAGTTGATCAGTGGGGGTACTTGAACATCTGAACCTTCTGTTTGATATAAGCGCTAAATACGGCCAACTCGGTAATCTTTCGCTGACGTTCTTGTCTATTGGAAGTCGGTAAGTATTTAGCATCATATTTTTTTAATTGTAACTGCATATTATTAACAATCGTGAAGTATCTTCAAAACTCATAACATTTAAAACTGGTATAATCAGTTATTATATGGTATTTACTTATTTCAGGAAATGTATAACATAATGTCTTCAGAAATAATATTTTGATAAAACAAAACTTTCGATAAGCAATGATCTTCAGCAGGTTTACATCACTTGTTTGAGGTTAGAAGAGTTGTTCTAGTAACTATACACCAGCTCATGAGTTTAATCAACAATCTCTCATTAAGCTTCAAACTGATTCAGACATACAAGCTCGTTCTTTACTGGAAGCATTCAGTGGTATTATTAGTCCTGATAGAGTAAATAACAGTTCATTAAATTTGCTCAAAAACAAGTAGTTTAAACATTTTTAACTATTGGAATCTTCTCAACAAATAAAATAATCTGGAGTGGCCTACACTCAACTGTACTATAAGTTAACTTATTATCAAACTTCTTGGTTATATAATTTATAATGTCTCATTTAGGCATAATATAAATGTGTAAATGGAAAAGGTTTATTAGTTTTTCATTCCTGCAGCTAGTACTGATAATGACTTATACACTTATCAATATCACAATAACTACCGCCGTAATAACATTTTTGGAAAGTGAAAGTGAAGATTTCGTGTTACAAAAGAATCTCTTACAGGAGAACATGACGTCTGTTTCAATAGCTATTGGATCATTTGCATAATTTATCTGATCTTCTTCTACATTGAATATTTAAGACAAAGTTTCCCATTTAAAACATAAAAATATTCCTATTTTCCAAATCAAAGTAAATAAATGAAAAATGAATCTGGCAAATATAGCTGGTATCGATTAGTCCAGGATGAAAATCCCCACTTTTTTTTTAATCCCAGTTATACTTTAATATCAATTATACTTTAAATGTTGTTATCATATGAAATGTTATTTTCAAAGGTTAATTTCATTAAATGAATTCCAAAACGTATTTGTAATAACAGTTTAAAACGATGTTAAGTGAGAATGCGTTTGAGTTTTATTAGTGATAATTTTCGTTGAAAAATGAAAATAATTCTTTGAAAATAAATTTATATTAAATCAATTACAATGCCCTCTGTACCAGCTATTTGACAGCAAATTGAATTTGAGTGGGCATAAAAGTTCAATATATCAGGTTACAAAGTGGATGGTTTATTCAATTACTATGAAATTAAAGAAACACCCACATGACGCAGCTTACATGTAGATAATTTTGCACTTAACTATGCTATAAGTAAATATATTCTCACACATATTTGGTATATAATTTTCCATTTAAGCATAACGTAAATGTCTATAAGGCAGATGATAATAATGTTTCATACATATGGAGACTCTACAGACATATTTACTTATATTTGATTATCACACAAACGATAGGTATAATATTCTTGATATTACTAGAGAAAAAACATTGTGGCGAAGATATAAAATAATTTAAAATAAAAATAAATATTTAATAAAATAAAATTTTGCAAAGCAAAAAAACGTATTACGAAATAATAGCTTAGAGGAGGATATGACGTTTGTTACCACTTCCAGTAGATCTCATACATGGCCATCTATAGCACTATAGTGCCAGTGAATGCTGTTTATCTGAACTTCTTCTATATTAAAGTTTATTTGAGTCAATTCACTGAAAAAATCTGGAGTGGCCTACAGTTAACTTCACCACATTACCAACTTAAACATAATATTAATCTTCTTGGGTATATAATATATAATGTCCCATTTAGGCATAATTTAAATTCTAATTGGAAAAGATTTATTAGTTTTTCATTCCTGGAGGTAGTACTGATAGTGATTTATCCACTTGTCAATATACACACATAGTTTTGTGTATCACACCACTGATTCCTATAATATCATTAGTATAACTACAGCAGTCATAACATTTTTGAAAAGCGCAAGTGTAGACTTTGTATTACGACCTTACTCTTACAAGAGAACAACGCTTTTGTTCCAATAACCAGTGGATCACTTACATACGAGTAGTTTATTTGACCTCCTTCTACAGTGAAGATTTAAGGCAAAGTTTCCCATATAAAACTTGAAAATATTTTAGGTATTTTAAAAACATTACAAAGTTTTTGTCTGAAATGGCAAAAAATGTAAGAAAAAAATGTCGCTTTCAGATAACTTTTAATTTAAGATGTAGGATAATGATATTTATTATTTTTAAAAAAAAAATTTTAATTCTAAATAATGTTCTACATTTTTTGGTTTTTTATCAAATTATTATACTGGAAATTTTATTGCATGCTAAAGTTTTTTAAAAAACTCACTTTTCATTCCCTTAGTCAAAAATCATAAAAAACTAATCTACGATGAGCAAATGTTATTTTTTTCCAGGTGCTGTACTCTGTTATAAGTTTGCTCTAAATGTATATTAAAAAAAATATATATTGGTAATTAGCCACTTTTGCATTCTTAAATCAAGTTCAAAGCCGATTTTTCTGTATAATTTTAAATTTAAAACCTAGAGGCTTGAAATATGTAAAAATAAGGTATGGACTATTAGACTAGAATAGTGAATAAACTGGAAATTAGACAAAAACATAGAAACCCTTCTATAGGACATAAAAGTTCATTCCAAAACTTCAATATTACCCAATAATAATGTCATTCTTAACGTAAAACAACCACTTTCTGATATAAGACTACGTATAATGGTGCAACATATAAATTGATTAGAACAATTTGTTAGAAAACCCATCATACTATAAAAAGGATCGGAGATTATATGTTTCATATGCTCTATCTTATTGACAATTTACATATACAAATTCTATTCTTCTTACATCACATATAAGTCGTTAAATCATTTAAAAATTTTCATTATACCTCTAAACATTATATTATATCAGTGAATTCACTGAAAAAATTCTAAGTCAATGTAAACATTGTAAAAAAATATCAAAAATTCCACAAGTCTAGCAGGTGATCCCTAAGTCTAGAATAAACAGTTTTTATAGCTTTATTACTCTTTGCCGTAACTCAAATTTCATGAATTTTTTTTTATAAATTGATAATTTTATATTCATTTTTGGACAAATTTTTATGATTTTGTAATGAGCCGTTTAGCGTCAGAAAAACATTTTCTAAAAAGAGAAATCTTACTTTAATGCCCCTTTGGTGAATGTAATTTTGAAAAAAATGATCTCAAATCATTTTCCATATAATGCTCTATTTTTAAGCATAGTTTCATTTTGATCGTCAGTTGGTATGGCTTGTATCGCTCTCACAAGCTTTGAGATTGAATTATGAATAAAAATTTGTACATTTTATTGTAAAGAAAATATTTCCCGTTATTTTAAAATTCTGAATATATTTTTCGTTTGTTCTATTTGTAACCCCTAAGATAATGCCAAAATATCAAAACTCTAGGGTTATCAGTTTAGGACAAAAACTCAAAAACTCTTTTTAAAGTTTTTTAAAAAACGGATTTTGGCAAAAAAGTAACTTTCCCGTAATGCATAATTCTTCCCAAACAATAGGGATCTCCTTCCCTATGAGTCCCATTTTTGTGTAAAATATCAACTTGATCCATCAAAGATTCTGGACCGTAGCGTGGTAACAAGCAATGCTAACACACTCACACACCCACACACAGACATTGTCAAAAAAACTTCATAAAACGACTTTTGGGACCTCAAAACATTTGATTCCGTCAAAATCTGGAGATCGAATTTTTTCACGATCACTAACTATACTTTACTTATAGTAAAGTAAAAAAAATATTTTCTTGGGTATTATTTGAAAGTCAGTAATCTCCAAAATCCAGTTGTCTCGCTAATAGTTTCACATGCCATTGATATATATGTATATCCATAAAACTTACCATAAAAACGTTTGATAAATAATAAACCTTATTGACCAATGAGAGTTTCTGTAAAAATAATCTTCACCACTTTTTTATATTTACAGTTTTTTTATTTCATAAATTTGTATTTAACATGATCTGGGAAATGATAGAGCCCTGTTTTCTAGGATGATATGTCGTCGGTTACGAAATTAAAAGATACAACTTTTTTTCACTTTCTTAGATAAAACATTAGATGAGGACTGTTTGCATGATAAAAAAACATTTAGCGTACCTTCTTTTTTTTGGCAAAACTTTATCCGTTTCACTTTTCTTAGTCTAGGTTTTCCTTTATTTTATACCAAACAGTGTATGCTGTTATTTCTGTATATTTAAAGAAATTCTCATCAAAAAGCAGCAGCAAACGTTATTTGACAGAAGTATAATAATTACTATCTTGGAACAAAGTTAAATTTTGGAAAAGGAGAGTCAAAATCCTTAAAGATTAAATCAACTTCTTAAGGTACTCAGGCCGAGCGCAGTCATTAATGAGTTCTTGTAACTCAGGCAGCATCAGTGCTGCTACTTTAACAGACACACTGCTACATTCCTTTAAGTTAAGTGATCAAGTACTATTATTGTCAGGCTTACTGTCAGTTCAAGAATATCTTATTTAAAAATATTCTAAATATCACAACCATACGTACATTCTTTCTATTTTCAAAATTAAAACATTCTAAAAGTGCTACATCTGAAACCCAGTTTTCACAATGTAGTTCAATTTTTAAGATGATTTTTTTTGTTACTCGACTGCTTCCTACTGCTTCATAAAAACTTTACATATTACTATTCAGTAATAGAAAAGATACATAGAAAAGTATGTAAATGTACTTTCAGTTAATTATAAATAGAAAAACTGTTATATAATAAACAGTTTTAGTCTTTTACATAGAAAAAGATACTGTATTACTTGAAATATAAACAAAACATACATTTAAAATTTGTATGGCTTCTAAACACTTCAGTGAATCATATCACATAGAAAATAACAAGAGATAAATGGAAAAATATTGAACTATCGCCAGAAATTTTCCAGTATTACTTAGTCCAGATATTAATGACAAAATGGTCAACTGGTCGGACAGAACAAACTAGTGTCAAGGATCCCTACTGAACGAATGTGTGGCTGTAATTTATTTCATTGTTTACCTTAAACAAAGGATCCAGGTTGGATTGGTGGCAACGCTCTCACCTCTTGACTGGTAGATCTGGGGTTCAACACCCACTCTAGCCCTCATTTCTTTACGGAGAAGATGAATCAATCTGAGCACGTCGTCTCTCGGAGAGGACGTTAAGCCATCGGTCCTGAGTTCCTATACGATGACAGATCCTCGTTAAGGACCCCTACTCTAAATACATTTCAGTTAGGCAAAATTTAGGACTCCCAATGTTGTAGAATATTCACTGTATGGTATCAGAAAGATCCAATATTCGACCTATGTGTGTTCTCTTGTGAGACTACCACTACAATGTAACTTAACTTACCTAAAACAAATATATTAATAAACTAATTTGTTGCACCAGTAGCGCTGAAAACAATATTAAGTCTAACTATTGTACATATATAATGATTAAATATTAATTATGGCAGTCATTGACTTATTAGCAATCAAGCGAGTGCCTCTGATCTCAATGTCATTCTATTTACTATTAAAGGCAATGGAGAAAAGCTTATACAACATGTGTATGTAACCATTGTAAGCAAACGTCATATTTTGTATCAAAAACGCAGGAATAAAATTATTAAAACATACACACATATGCGCGCACATATAATAAACAAAAGCAAACACAAAACCCATTTTACTCAGGTGACCTCATGGCATAAACTTTTGTTGAAAACTCGATATCAAAATTTCGACCTTAACATAATACTTGTATTTCATATACAGATACATCTAAGTATTAAAAAAGAAGGCAGGAAAGAGGGACATAAACAAATAAATAGAAATATCAATATATGTTTAATAAAAAAGACACGCAAAAAAAACGGTAGTGGTTAAACCCCGTAGTCCTTCTGCCTCTAAGTAGAGAAATGTTGGCTTAGTTGAAATATTTGAAGGTATCATTAGAAGTACAGAACATTATATATTTCAGGACTCGGAGAATCGTTAAAACAAGGCTAGAGAATAAGCATGGATGACAATGGGTAGGTTGCTACCTTGAGCAATCTTCATACAGATTGTCGCAGAGGTTGCTACCTCTGCGACAATCTGTATGAAGAATAAGCAATTCAATCGGTAGCAATGCAATGATACAGAAATTAATAGAGATGTGGGGAAAAATACTTTTGAGATTGGGATGTTTACGATATGAAATAAAAGGAGGCTTACAGTAAATAAAAGAGGAAGAAAGAAGTGCAGGAATGAACACTTTAATAAACAAGAATATCGAAACGTAATTTACATTACAAGTATATCGACCTTTTACATTTCATAGTCCTGTATATAAAAAAAAAATTGGGTGCCGATTTTTCACCAGTCTTCCCCATATATTTTCATGACTGAATTGCTAAAATACGGTATTAATTGTAAATACTGTAAAAAATTAATAAATGTTATACATAGTTATCAATTTAGTAATGATTTATTTAATTATTGAAAAAGAAGAGCAGGAACACGTTTAAAGTATTTGTAATTCATTTCGAATATATTAGCAATTTACTTATGAGGCAGAAAAGGATGGAAGTGACCTTTTTGGGTTAAAAAATTATACCTGCTAGAAAGACAAAATTTTAACAGTCTGGTATCAAAAACCGATGGAAACATCTTAAATTATTATTCATCTCTTAATAATCTAAATTATGTGAATACATATGGTATTATAAATACTCACACTAATCTGACATAATATAAAATATGAATATTATGAAAATAGTATTATTTTGAAACTGTAAACTATTTTTTTTTCATTGTTAAATGAATCAAGAAGTAAATTTTAAACACAAAAGGTAAAGGAAAGTAATTGAAATCAGTAGCTCTATTTCTTAAATGATAAGAAGAGAAAAGTAAAAGTATTTTTCTTGAAAAATGTTTACCCAATAAATTTATGGAATGTTTTTTGTCTAGATATTTTAGACAATAACCGGACTATTCAAACAAAACAAAATTTAAACTGGAAATATCAAACAAGAAATATTTCAAATTTCCATTATATTCAGTAAAAAAAAAAAATTAAAACGATTAAACTTTGAAAAAAGTTATTCAACGAAATGCATGTGAAGCGTTTTACATGAAATGAAAAGTATAAACATTATTTTATAATTTTACAGATAAAGTACCGAAAGAATGACAAATTAATATCATTTATACTGTTAAAGAAAACAATCTAATAGAAAAAATACTTTGGAAAAATGAGCGGCTATCTGAAATAATAACTATATCAACAACATGCATTTTGTTGACAACTCAAAAATGAGTTATAACAAAGGTAGCACAGAGATTTAAATAGGCATAACTCACATTCACATTTGGCCTCCTGATCGTCGAAATATACATTAGGGTGTCCATAAAGTCTGTGTGCACTTTAAAAAATTTATAACTTTATTTATATTTGCGATAGAAATAATCTGTAAAAAATGTAAATAATAAAGTTTCATGTATCTAGTTTTAAGTATAGTTATTGAATAATTTTTCACCACAAAATTCGTAACAATTTTTAGATAAGTAAAAAATATTTTCTTTTTTTTTTGTCAGAAGGGGTGGACCATTTCATTGGCCTCCACGTTCGACAGATTTGACTCCATTAGATTTTTTTTTTATGGGGACATGTGAAAACAATTGTGTATGCAACCAAACCTAGTTCATTAGAAAATTTGAAAGCTAGAATAACTAATGTGATTTCAGGCATTACTATAAATCAATTGGCAAATGTTTTTCGTGAACTGCAAAATCGTATTACCCTTTCTATTGCTAATGATGGAGGGCATGTTGAAACTTAAATAAAATTTCAATAAAAGCTTAAAAAATATAGATTTACTTCTTTCAAATTCATTTTACAGATTATTTCTATCGCAAATATAAATAAAGTTATAAATGTTTTAAAGTGTACACGGACTTTATAGGCACCCTGTAGATGTGAGTATCTCTGTGTACCTTCGTTATAACTCATAAGTATATATTGGTACTTCAATAGTCTTTTCACCCCGTTCTCTCTTCTTGTTCTATCATCAATTACACTGTCTATTTCTTCTTGGAAACCTTACAAAGTTAGGAGCATTTTTCACATACCTCTCCAAAGCCTCATACAAGTTAGCTAGTAACGAACAACCACTTACTTTGTGCCAGAAACAGCTGCACCAGACAAGAGTACTGGTCTTAGAATCGTAATGTAAGCTATATAAGAGCACAGCTCCAGTCTTGTCGAATTAACCAGTATTCTCACACCAGTCAGTTAAGGCAGTCAGTTTTGTCAGACTCTCATTCTGTCTCGTTGAACCTACTCTTATCTCAGGAGTCTTGTATCCAACTGATTCTTGTATTGCCTCAAACTTTATATTTATTTTATTCAGACAAACTCCTATTAGTAAATGCTAATAGTAATACATTAAAATATAAAGTAATTTGTATAATCAATAAATAGCAAAATAACTCTTTTTAAAAAAGACAATTTCATTATAAAAAGATATAACTTACATAAAGTCAAGCCTATATTTCAGCCATTCCTACATTTTTGTAACAACCACATTTCCTATCTGATCCATATTAATACCTCCTTTACTTCCAGAAATTGCTACTATCAACTAGATTACAATAAATGTGATACTTATTATATTGACTTAGTTTGAAAAATACTAAGCCTATGATTAAACTGTCACAGGGCTTCCATCGGTTAACGCTGCAACATTTCTCTTGCTATCAATGCAAATTCTCAGTCTAGTTTAATTATACTATTTTAATTTAATATTGAATCATTAAATTAATCTGAACTTAAATTAATTAATATTAATACTTCTCTGTACAAATCCTTATGCTAAATCATCTCCCATATTCAATTTCACCGACAGGTTTTTTTAACCAACAGAAACTACCCGGTTCCCAAAGACTACTTTTGTATCCCCAAAAACTGTATCAATCGTTTGAACGCTTGAATTTCATTTAGTGGAATTTTAGAAACAGCATGATGAAAAACAAATACTTTGGTATTGTAGCTCGTTACAGACAACTTTAATACAACTAAAGTTTTATCTAAATCTTAGAATTGTAGTAAAATTTATATTTCCCCTACTGAAACTGGACAATCACAAATAAACCAATTGATGACTAAAAAAGGTAATTAGAATAATAAAATATTAATGAAAAGGGAAATCATTAAAAAGAATATGGATATATATATATATATATATATATAGACAACATGCCAGTTTAATCATGAAATAAGAATACATGTAGGTTTAGCACCAAAGCCGCAATCTCTTTAACACAAGGTAATTACTTGATATGTGGGATGGGTAGGGTTTGGGGTGGACTAGATAACACCAAAGCTCGAACTTTCAACCAACTGGAGAAGCAAGCACTTCATCAGGTGTTCATTCATTTTATTGGTCCCTTGAATTGATGTTCTCTTGGGCAGTTCGAGCACTGGATTACAAAATGTTACATGTCTTAATTAACTAACACCGAACAATAAACACATGTTTGTTATTTGATTACAATTAATAACTACAAGTTAAAAATTTACTAAACTGCCTAGATAATTATACGGTAATTATTTTTTCAGAATAATAAATTCATTTAGTATTACTTTTGTTTAATATGCATAAATTGATGAGTGTTTTGACCCACCTAAACATCAATTTCAATTCCTTTAATCCTTAATTACAAGTAAAATTTAGAGCTGAAACAAAATTTAATTATAAAATAAAACGATGTTAATTATTGTCTGCTAATTATTTTGCATCTAAAACTAATTTTATAAAAACTGAATCATTTATAATTCCCATTTTCTTTATTTTACAAGTCACAATCACTATGTCACTAAGTGACACATAGTTCTTACAAATCACATATTTCAAACATTTTATAATAAACCTGTTACCATAAATAAACATATTTTTTGTGATAACTATTGTAATTGTTTTCCACAAATGATACATCAAAGTTTTGTTATAAAAAAAAACTAATAGCATAAATACATAAATATATGTATCACTAGGTAAGTGAAGTGAATAAATCACAATTTATGAATCACAAAGGAAAATAAAGATGGCCAAAACTCATATATTTAAGGAGTGGTTTTCATTCCTGTGTAATACTATCGTTATATGCTAATAGCATTAATGTATAACTAGACAGGTATGATAAAAGCAAAACATGCCTCAGGCCTTTCCGGTATCTTAAATATTAAAATAATAAAACAAGCGTCTTTGTCTGATGGCTTAGCAGACTACATCTACTCCTGACAACGGCGATAATCCAAATATGGAAGTATGTTGTGTCACTTCTTTTTTCATTGTCAACGTTTCATATTTGAATTTAATATATGCAGTTTTAGATAACAATTATTAATCATTATGAATAATTATAGAATACATATACCAATGTTATCTCGATCACATATATTTTACTGTAATTTATTTGTATTATTTGTCGAGGTTTGGGCACATAATAGGTGATTCTCAAACACCTTTGGTCGATGTTTCCTCTATATTTATAATCCTGAGGATTACATCAGTTACGTAATTAGTTATCATAACATGAAAAATTATTTATGCCAATCAATTCAGTACGAATAAAGTCTAAAAATATTACGAAATCTCAACTAAAGGTGAAGACCATTATTTAGTACTTGAACAAGTCTCAAAAAAAAAAAAAAAAGACAAATATAATATGCATTGTATATTTATGACTGTTGAGGCGGTCTTCCAAGTTCAAATCAAACACTCAATGCCAGCGTTTCGAATTTATTTGAAATCTTTTTCATAGATCAACGGAATGTAGATACTATATAAAATATTTTAAATAAAATCGAACAAGTAAAAAAAATCAACACATAAAGAACTGTAAGATATTTTGATATGAAACTAAGATCTTTCAAAGTAATAATGGTCTATTCCACTTCACTTGTGCTTGGTCAAAAGAATTTAAATTGACTTCAGATTTCTTATTGCACTTAATATATTATTATAATAAGCATTTATTAATATTATTAATATAATAAGCACTTAATTATTATAAGTTTGTATATATGTTAGAAACAATTATCCAAAACTAACTCAACTACAAACTGTCAGGAGAAGATGTAATTAACTAAGAGAGTGAATGGTTATACATAAACTGATAACATTGACCTTCAATTTGATCAGTTTTCTTCATGACCGTATGAGCTTCCAAACATGGGGAGTATTTACTAGTGTTTTGCTGGCTTCTGTTTTTATCAGTGGTCCGTTAGGATAATTCTTTGACTATTTATATAAACTAAATAAATTTGTAAACAGCAAACTACTAATTTCAATATTGAAAGCCTCAAAAACTCAATTCTAAAAAAAAAATTAGAAATCTGTTATGAATGAAAAATCAACTAGCATTCTACAAATAACAACTTAAATCGAAACTTAATATAATTCGTACAGTATGAATTAAAACTTTCATTTACCAATTATAATATTAACAAACACATAATTTGCTTCTTCTGTACTTTTAAAAATGGAGTTAAAACAAAATTCCTAACTTTGATATACAAAAATTGTTTTGAATTCTAATTGTTCAAAGAATTAATTCGTTTTTTACGTTATTTAACAGATACAAACAAGATCAAATAATATATAAACATAAACTGAGCAACTAGAAAGAAACATGATACAACAACCAGAATGTATACAAACTAGGTGCTATCATCTGTTACAAAATCCCGTTTGTTTGTGGTATTGACGTCAACGATATGAAATTTTTATATATCTTACTGCAGTAAACAGTTTACCGCATCCACTATAAAACATTAAAACTTCAGTTAAACTGGACCAAATTCATTATATATAAACAATTAATACAGGTATTCCATAAAATGTTGTGTTTATTTACAAAAAGGTTTACAATAAAAATTTATAATTAAAAGACTATCATTAGCCATTACTGTATAAAATTTTAACCAAATAACAGCAAAGAACGGAGTTATTATAATAATAACTCTTCCTTATTAAAATTAGTTTTGATAAATAAATATTATTTAAATAGTGGTAAATGACATTCATCAAAAGAAATATTAATTGAAAAATCTTAGTTTTAATATTAAATTATTTTTTATGCATATTTAGTACAAGTATATTTTTGAAGATGGTAATATAAAATGTACAAGCACATTGTTCGAAGCTTATTAAAGGAAAGAATAATGTTGAGCATAATTAAGAAGCTAAATTATTTAAAACACCTACAAGTTGGATGTTCATAATGATTTTTATTAATATCAAAAAGTTTATAATTTTTATTTTGCAAATTAATGTATAAAAATTATTTGGCATTTATAAAAATTTTACAACGGCAATAGAGAAACAATTGGCAGTGGAACAGCCTTTATGTTTTTAATAATTAGGCATATTAAGTTATATTCTATCTATCATTTACATGTGTTATTTAAAATGTATGAGTGTAATTTAGGCCTAAAAGCAGTGACGGATTAACCATCTTTAGTTATCAATAATTCTCTAGCAATAACGTTCATAATTTTTCCTGTATAAACAATGAAGTTTGTTACCTTTATTTTCAATTTTATTGTCATAGCGTTACATCCATTACTTTCCTTATTTGGCCAGATGAGAATGTTTTAAGAAGCATGTAAGATAATTTGACATTTTTATATAACAAGTGGAAAGAAATAATTTTAAAACTTGTAACTCACTGGCAAGAAAAATTTGAAATCTAATAAACCACATACATAATTTACGAGGTAAACAAACCTGTATATCAATGTATTATTATTTAAAATAACAGTTGTTTTGTCAGACAAATATAATAAATTATTGATAAGTTAATGTAAACTAACAATACACATAAAGTTCTTACTAGAAGGTTAAGTTTAATTTAGCAATGTAATCTGAAAAATATAGTACTTTCAATAACAATTAGTTGATTATTGCATGTATGAAATAAAACTATCATATTAATGATTTTCAACTTCAATGATTGTTAATCCGTCACGACGTTTGACAAAAATATTTGTTTGTCAATCATAGGGTACCAAAAACTTAATAACAAAAACCATTGATCTTTATGAATGAGTATACAAAAAACCAAGATTTTTTTGTTGTTTCAGTAAAGTTGCTGATTTGTAAAAAGTATGTAACTATTGTTGTAGTTCTTTTTTTATTTAGTAAAATACTAGATAATAAGATTCAAAATGTCTTTTCCTACAGTTTTACCATTATATTAGACTTTCTCGTAATTCTACTAATAAACTCTGGTGTTTATTTATAAAAGTAGGCATCATTATTGATGGAAAATATTATAGGCCAAGTTTTAGTTTAAAACATTTAATGCAAATTACTTATATCAGAAATATAATTTCATATCTAGCTATTTACGTGGAGTGTAAATTATTTAATTTCATTGCTTTTAAGTAGATAGAAATAAAAAAATTTGTTAAATAATTTTTTTAACAAAATTGAATCAGATAATAGTAGAAAAAAATAAAAATTTTAAAAGTAATGATATGAATAATATTGTTAAATAATATATTTAATATTTGTAAAAAAAAATTCTTACCAAAAAATGCTCTGAATTCTTTTTTGTAAGGATATTTAAGCAAAAAAAAAGATGATCTTAATATAAGAAAGCAACACTTTAATCATATTTCAAGGCAATACAACAATAGTCACCATTATCATTTGTGGCCCATTTTTTTTTCAAGTTTATACAGTTATGGTATCGCATGATTGCCATACTGCACTGAAATTACTCAAAATTGTTACTAAAATATTCCAGTAAACATTAATAGTATAAATTTTCTATCAAGTTATTTCTATTATAAATTTGCTGTTATGAATTGAAGCAACATAGTTGGATATGGTCTAATAAGAAATAATAATTCTTATTTATCAATCGTGTAGATTTATAATTGTAGCTAGACATATTTAAAACCCATCATTGTTCGTATGTTTCGTGCTGCCATTTTACCTAAGTTTTGCCATATATTCAAGTTTGATTAACGTAGACATCTTTAAAGTGGTAGTGTTGTACTTGATATAACAGACTCAGGACCTTGAAATTTTTTATCACCCTAATAAACAAAACCAATATTTGAACAATGTACAAACTTTGAACCTCCATTGGAACCCTTCTAATTACTACTCCAGCCCAAGCTCAAAACCGTTCTAGAAAAAAAAAACAACAAACCATTCGAACAGACTGCTCTTTTTCAATTAATATGTGCTTATTGAGAAGGTGGAAGGCGGAGAAATACCAAGGTTGGACATGACCCTCTTTCGCCCTTTAATTTATCCTGCTGATGGACACACGTTTTCGAAGTGCATCGTTGGTTTTTCATAAAACTTAATCATATGGAGTATATACCATGCAGACTCTGTTTACTAAACTAATGAATTAAAATTATTTATACATGCATATATACTCACTATAAGACAGAAAGACAATCCAGGCTGGCATACTTAAGTTCAAAATTGAAGAAGGGCAACACATAAGTAAAGAGGGAGACGCAACGGCAGGTAATCCGCTGCTTAGTCCCCTTTCTCCCCTGAAGACGGCATTTCTAAAAATTTGATTTAGTAAGTGTCTTTCTTTACTCTATGTGTTACTCATCTTCAATTTTGGGCTTAAATATATTTTTATTATGGATAAAAAACAATAACTTTGATTTTTTTTTAACTGGAGGGTAAAAAAAGAAGGAGAAATTCAGAAGTTTAAATTTCAATAATTTGATCTTAAGATCAAGCAGGATAAATTAGTATTCATTCAGTTTGATAGTAGTATTCACCTCCTCGTTGCTACATTTATTAAATAGTATGCAGCATCTAATAAAATTGAATCTGAATTCTCCGGCTATAGTACATAAGGTATCTTACACGACCTTATATTTCAAGAAATACAACTCTATATTTCTAATTCAGTAATACCACTTTTAACTTCTGTTTTACATTATGTCACCAAAAGAGTGAAGGATGTCAAGAATAATACTCTTTCTTCTTTATACTCTCAGATATAGTCTATAATAGAATGTTAATACTTGCTATGACAGTCAATGTACGACCCTTATCACTATACGTACTAGTTGCACCTACTTTGACTTTGCTTAGAAAATAGATTAATGATACTTACGTACACATTGATTCAATTATTTAACTAATCACTAAACTGGACTTAATTAAACTGGACAAGCATGGTATGAACAACTGTTTGCAGTCAATATGAAATGGGATACATTTTAGCACAATGTTGTTAATATGCACAGAAGAAAGAGACTCTCAATATCTTCAAACTATATTGAAGCCCGTTTTTACTTGGATTTTCTAATAATTTCTTATAGAAATTGTACTTTTTTTTTTACACACAAATGCATAAATTACATTCAAAGGCTATTGTTTGCTCTAACAGTAAACCTTCCTAGTAACAGCCTAAATGAAAGAAATTTTTAATTTTTCGTTGTTTAAACTAGATTTGGATATGTTTTGTTATGCCTAGGAAATGTAAACTGATAGAGAAGTAACGAAGGAATATCATCTTAATCAAGCCTGATCTAGAAACAGTCTCTATTTGATACTTGACAATGAGGATTGTCTTAACCTGATGAAGACAGATGTTGAAATGTAAAGGTGAGTTGTGCTAGTGTTTTCTATTTTTTTCTTCTCTGATATAAACATGCATACATAAATGTAATTAAAATACAGTAAAAAAATGTAAAAAAGACATTATGAAATTTCAAAATGGCCAGAATCATACTGTTAATAGGGAAGGCTATCGAAAGATCTTACACCATTTACTCGGATTTATATATATATATATCCATAAAATGCAATTTTATTCTTCGGGAGTCCCAAAAAATCAACAACAAAATATATCAATTACCCTCTTAATAAGATTTAATTAGGAGCACACATTATTCGAATCAGTTTACTGTCGAATAAAAAAGATAATAAGTCAAGTAAAAAGAAACTATACGAACTATGCTGATTTTAAATATGAGTGACTAACTGATGTATAAAGACAAAATATTTGGTCTATATGATCGTATAGCAGAGATTGCTTGTAGCTTTACACCTCAATAATTTGTGCACAAAATCAATAATTGTTGCAGATTTATTATTTCTTAATGAAAAACTTGACAAATATAATATATCTAGAATGAAATAATCATATTTAATCCAGACTAAAAGAAGTATTTATTACTCATATTAATTTTTGTTTAAAAATCAGTTTTACAAACATTATTGTTTTGTAAAGTTTTTGATTACCCTAGATTGAATATTAATTTTAAATTTCATATAAAACCTAATGTTTGGTTTTCTGTTATTACTAAGAACCCGTATAGCATTAAAATACGAATAACAGTTAGAAATTAAAAGAATTTTATAACAAGAAAAAAAATCTTTTGTACAGATGCAATTGGGCGTCATTTAATTAGCTCGCAAATCACAAAGGCTAGCTAATAATTTGTAGTACAATTCTCAAGTAAATTATAAAAAGGTACATAATATTGTTTGCAAGTACAAAATCGACTGAAACATTATCATATAGCATTATTTTTTTAAAGATGCTAATATTAATATTTTGAAGCCAATGAAATTACAGAAATGCTGACTAATTTATTATATAACAGTTGAATGGAATATTAAATAAAAAAAGACATTTCCACAGATATTAATCTAGTCTTGCAGTAAACAACTTATAAAAGAACTTCTAATATCCTGATTTAATAAAAAAAACTCTTTTTTTTTAATTTATACTCAATTTCTCAATAAACGGATAATATTTTAAAATTATATCCACCCAAAGAAGGCATAAGAAACATTAATTTGAGACCACTCCACATGATAGACATGTAATTCAATAGCTTTTATAATGCCTATTTGATTCTAAAGATTCCATTTAGAGCTTAAATCCAACTAAAATAATCAAAACAAATCAATTTCTTCACCCTTATTTTTTTGTGCATTATACATTTCAATGCTAAGTTTATAAACTCAAGATGAAACCAACCAGGTACTTTTTTTTAAATAATTGGTACTTAGAACTGTCTGTCTCATTATACATTTAGATCCCATAATAGGTCTAAATCAATAATCTATTACTCAAATTACTTTTTTTTGCTCCATAGTACCACTCACTGCAAGAATGTAGGAGTATACTTTCACAATCATTTCGTCATCCACTGATAAGGAATTTAAAGGACAGTAGACTTACAGAACTGTAACAAATGAAGGAAGAGGTGAAGATGTAACTTTTATAGCTCTTAAACCGGAGACGCACTTGAACCTATCATAAAATGAAATAGTTTTTATACTCTATTTTATAAAATAGAGTTCATGGAAGAAAAAAAAAAATGTAAAACTGTGTAAATATTCGAAACGGTGTCTTAACTGCAGGTCTACATATCAATGTTAAAGTCCATTATATTATATTCAAACAAAAAATGGTTTTCCTCAGGTGTGTAGAACTTTCAAAGGCGTGTTATTTACTTACTTTTCATTCTTAATGAACATAATTTAACATTAAACTGCATTGGCAAACTTACATTCAGTGTCATACAAAAAAATATAATTATGTGAATTTACTTAGTTAATTTGAAATTCATACAGACAAACCAAACCAATTTTTTAAATGACATGTACGTTGCTAGAAATGATACAAAACGAATAATTTGCTTCCACACCTAAAATATATGTAAAAAAAAAAGAATGAATAAAGAAACAAACATAAATAGTCAGATTTTAAGAGATTTATTTCCACTTTATGAAAAACATACATACATATAATTAATGCAATGATGTAATTATGCGATGATTCTAAGTTAAAACGTTTGTGTTCCACTTAAAGAATTTCAAAAATTGTAATTACTACGTTGTCTACTCAAAACAAATCCCAACTGCCAAAACCTGCCTTCTGTCCAGTTAGTTATAAAATTCATGTACTTTTAAATTAGAATTGTGTTTAATTGAAATGAGAATGGAATTTTTTAGATGTTGCACAATTTTCTTAATTATATGTATTTTCTCATATTATAGATTATATGTTTTTTTGTTTCCCACGTAGGTGACAAAAGAATGAATAAAAACAGCAAAAAAATAAGTTTTGAATCCTATAATTGCCTAAAAAGAGTCTTAGGTATGCTTCTTTCTTAGTATTGATAAAGGGTGTTTTCTACTTTTCTTTATATCTACTCTTTGAAAGAGGAATCACTTCATATTATCGACATAAAAAATGAAGCTCTAAGTTTCTTTAGAATCAAATAGACTAATAATTCATATTCATGTCATTGCTTTAAAAAATGGCTCTGATATTAATACAACATAATTTGAAATATTTTGTTAATAATTTTGTAATGCATTAATATATACATATAAAATTTTCGAATACAGTCTTAACAACAAATAAACAATACTTTGCATTTTTGAAATATGTAGTGTGCTTAAAAAATCATAAAAGTAACCCATAGAAAAATTCAGAAAAATAAGTCTGATGCCCTTTTGTGTATAGGTCATACAATTGATACATCTATTTAAAAAATTCTTTAAATTACATCCCACGATTAAATATTGTCTTAATTTTTTGATTGGAAATAGTTAAACTAACAATATGGAAAAAAATTATAGTACAAATTACTATACTCTTTTTCTAATTATGTGACAAAAACCAGTTTAATGACTTATTGAATAGAAATGTATAATACTAAAAAAGTTGTTCATTAAAAAAACGGAATAAAACAACACACGACACATATAACCTAATTTTAATAATATAGATATATATTAAATATTTCAAATTGAAAATCTGTAAAACATTACTAGCTAAAAATAAACTTCTAAAATTTTACAACAATAAATGGAATCAAATTCTGTTTTGTCATTTAAATTAATTGTAAACAGAAATAATCTAGACTCAAATAGAAAAATCATTTTATACTCTTTTATTTTCATTAATCACAATAAATAATTACATTTATAATTAATATAAGCACGTTAATTTACCCATTTTAGTTATACTACATTTAAAAACTACATATCACATAAAAAGAAGTTACATTTATTACATATTATATACGATGTTTTATTCATTGTACAAAAAAACTAACTCTAAAATTGTTTGTATATATACACAGTTTGTGAAATAAAAAATAATTATATATTTTGAATAAATTAAAAGGAACTTTAATGTCACCACAAACAAAATAAAATGAATGTATAAGTTAAACATTATTTGTAATTGTTATTGGTTTCACAGTTTTTTTCACATCTTTCAATGCAAATCCAGTTAAAATTCTAATGTTTGATTGAAATTAATATACTACAGCTAAAACTTCTGCCTTTCTGAATCACTCGATTAAAAAAATGCTTAATGGATACAGATTCCAAAAGATTGTACTTTGTAGGCTGTTCATTATCTTAATAATATGAACCTGAAGAAAGGAAGGAAGAAATACCAGGTGATCACTATACTGTCAATGAGATACTTAAATCTGTTGGTTTAAAATGGGTTTTGGATTATAATACATAAATTAAACTTATTAATTTACTTAAGAAGTAATAAGAAACGTTAGATGAGTTCAGTTAAAGGTTTCTTGAACGTTAAGAATTATTTCTTCAGGTCCCTTGAAAGAACTGAACGGTCAATTCTTCATGGGAATTCAATATTTAATGAATTCATATTGCACTAAAAGTATATAATAATAACTCACTTTTTGGTGTAACTTTAGCATCCTGACACCATGAGGAGAATAATGGAGATAATAATAAAATACGAATACCACATCTGCTATCACAATTAGGACTGTTACTCTAATCAGTGCAGCCAGTATCATGACCTTGAAGATGCACCCGAGGATAAGAAACGAAATTGAGGAATATCAAATACAAAATGATATAACCAACAAAATTTCATTTTCCGAAATGTAATATGAAAAAAATAACAACACAACACAATGAAATAAATATTATAATAAAAAACTGAAAAATTAAAATTAAAACCATTAATAAACAGTAGTTAAAACAAGACTTTTTTAAAAGCAGTAAAATTACTGTATGGTCATAATTAGTATTGATGGAACCACAAGACAACATACATGGGATACAATGAATATCAACACACAAATTACGGCTAGTATGTAGATAATTTGTAACAATGTTGTTGATTAGGCCCGTAAAATTAATCATGTTCAGTGCAATCCAGTTATGAACTAAATTTCTTGATACCCATGACTGACTGCATGTGCTTGTTGATATTATTTTGTTATATAGAGTGGTGAAAGTGTTATGAGTAATAGGGTATATGAATTGTATATATTTTTAGTTTATAAAAGGATACTTTAAACAAAAAACATTAATGAAGAGAGGCAGACTACTATACAACAACCATCAGAAAACCTGCTTCATATTTTGTTGAAATATGAAAACACATTCATATTTTGTTGTTCTACTTCTTTTACATTGCTAGAAATGTATGCATCAACAAATAAAAGTATACTATAAAGATAAGAAGTCTTTTCATTTAGTAATGTATTTGTTTTGAGTTCAATGAAAGTTAATCATGAAATAGTGGAAGTGTTCAGAAAGGCAGCGAGTGCTGCAGTGTTTTAGACACTGGTACCAATACATCGACTGTAAGGCCTGGGAAGAGTGGCCGGCGCGTCAGGGGCAGGTGGGGGAGGTTCAGCTTGAGCTGACAGCAGCGTCAACACCTGCTCCATCTTAGGGAAGCGGTGTAGTGGATGTGCTGCAGCGCCTCGGCTGCCCCAGAGCAGTTTGAGATGAAGCTCTGTGGCACACAAGTCGGCGAGCAGAGGGTCGGAAACGCTGTCAGCAAGAACTATTTCAGCGCTACGACGAAGTGCCCCTACGTTGGCGGCCCATTCACGCGCCGCAGTCAGGTGAGCCTGCATTGTGGACACAGAACCGGATGAGCTCTCCCAGCTGGAGACACATGTCCATTCTGCCCGCTCCACACCTCCGCACTTCTCTGTAAAATATAGCAAAGCTCTCAGCCTTTGGTGTAACACACATACTGATTACATGTTACATGTTGTATCCCCAGAGCCGAGAACAAGTACTATTCTTTAGGTCATTCTATACCAAGGTCATCTAAATCCATTCTGGGCTAATTTGAATAAAACATATAAACAGTTAATTAAACTATTTTTTTACTAATTAACGAATATGAATCACTATATCATAATGACAAATTACACTTATATTAATCTAAAATGTTGCTAAAAAAAATTACGTTTATTGTAACTCTAAAGAGAATTTTTAAACATATCTAAATATATTTTGTATTTTTATGTACTTCTACTAGGACTAAAATATAACTGTTTAAAAATATTTAGAAATACCAAGAATTTCATATACTCGTAAAAATAACAGTTGGTATCATGCATCAGAAATATGGTGAACACGTATGGTGGCACTCCATTATTTAGTTTCTATTCATATATTAATTTATTGTGAAAGCCTTGAGATTATTGCCCGCATAAATTGAGGCAGATTATTTACTATGTGTTGCCTAATGGATTAACATATATAATTGTGTGTATGTGTCGTACTCACAAAATGTCACAAAAAATTAAATGACTCTATATATTTTTAATTAACATCGTGGTTAATAAATTCATAACCAAAATAAATTAAATAAAGTAAGAGTCCTAAGGTCTTCAAGACTACTCAATATCAAGGAATTTTCATCTCTTCGAAATAGCGCCAACAATTTGCACTATGTGTTTTTCAAATTAAACATCTTTTTAACTTTTTATCCTTTTAGACGTTTAACTTCCTTATTGAATAGTTGTTTTTTTTTTAAATAACAGATTACATTTCAAACAGTAAGTTTGAGTCGAGCTCATTGAGCTCCGCAGTGTTACTATTATTTATGTATCGTTTTCGCCACAAGTTATTGTCATTTATCTTGATAAATTAAAAAAATGTATAAATATGAAGTATATTACAATTGAAATGAAGGCTGGTTTACAATAGGTTAAGAGTAGAGAAATGCTTACCGAGAACTTGTGCAGGACTTTTGTTAAGAAGAATGAGGTAGGGAAGGAGATGCGGCACTGTGGTGTTTGGCGCCTGGGGGTCACGGCATTCGTTCATGCTTCGCAGAGTCGACCTCAGTTTAGACTCGAAATTAAAAGCGCTTTCAGTAAACCTTTGTCTCAACACGTACCATGTCTCACTCAGGCGGGATATCTGCAAAACAGATTTCTGCTAAAGGGCAACAGGTACTGGGCACATCACTGTGTCAATTCATATTAAAAATAATTAGAAGCTATATAATAATATCAGTTATCATTTCATACTCTGTGAATATTGTAGTGTTGTAGTGAACGGCTCGTTCTTCCATAAAATTTTAGTGCTATTCTATTAGACGGTGAATGCATCATTCAAATTGCTAATGCAAGCAAAATATAAGCAATCATAGGAAATGGTTCGCAAACTTAATACTGGCGAACAAATGAATAATAATAATGATTATTATTACTTTTATTAAATAAAATAATCATATTTTTTTGTTTCATTATGTTCCAATAAAATTAGTAGTTCTTAAACTATAAACGGTAAATAAAACTTTGAAATAAAATATTTAGAAAGATTCAACTGACCATTAATTTTGAAGCGAACTGATATTGAAAATATTTTAATTTAATTTACAATTAAATAAAATTATGTTCGGAAATACTTGATCAATATTTCAAATTTAATCTTTACTTATAACTATTCGAGAGTTGTTTTACAGCTGTGACAAATGTAATATTCTATAATATATATTCTCAATTAATTAATAAGATACATTGTATATATTTAAATGTAAGATATATTTAGGTTAGAGATAAATGTGTAATCTATAATGGAGCACATTGTAAGTATATAGTCCCGATGCAGGGTTAGTGTGTTAAAAAAAAAGATATGCACTTTTTACATATCTAAATATATATATATACATGTAGACATACTTTTTAAGGGTGTTTTCAGTGTTTCATTACAATTCAAGTTTTGAACAGGCGAAACCTTTTGATTGTAGAATTGAGTACATATGTTTTTTTGAGAAAATAATTGATATTTCGGAAAAATAATTGAACAATTTGCTCCAAATATCTAATAACGAATTATATGGGTTATTAAAGGGGGATTTTAAATATATCTGTAATTTATGTTTCTCTTAAAACTCGAGTTGGTGCAAGATATTGAGTATATTAAATACTTGGAGGTTGTGGTATATAGTATTATAAAGTCTGTTACACTGGACCTGGTGTGTTTGAGTATACCTGAGGCATGCAGAGCGCCATCATGATGGAGTAGAAGGCGTACAGGTTGCCGAGAGCTGTCTTTGTTTCGACGGCCACTTGAATCCACTTGTTGAGGATCTGAGCACGCTCCTCGCTCGAGCCGCTGCTTAGGATTGTCACAGCGACCATGGTCTTGAGGCTCTCACTCCTGCAAAACTCTTTAGGTAACAGACGCCTAAACTGTCCAACAGTATCTCTTAAGCTATGGATTCCTTGAAACATCTTGCAGTTACATAGCCGCTGAATATGTCATTTGTCACACAAGTTCACTGCTTATCAAGATATAATATCTTGACAAGTAGACTGTTTCAAAAGAACACTTTTTTTACAGATGAACCAATTTGCTTTTGAAAAGTGATAAATGAATTATTTCTATGAATTCTTTTCATTGAAATGCTTTATTCCTTGATAATATATTGTCTATAATCCTTTTTCAATAAAGTTTTAAAAATAAAATGAAAACATTAAAAATGCATTAAAAATCTTATTGTAAGAAACATATCAAATAGGACACTTCATGTCTAGTTGCCTTCTTTCATTCTAGTTGCCTAGAATAAAAAAGATTCTAGGCAACTCTTTGTCAAAAACTCAGTTATCAACTGAACTTAAGCTCTTTAACAATTGATAATTTAGAAAATAGTATTTTCTAAACACTATATTAAATACTAAATAGTATTTTCTAGTATATCAAGTAGATTGACTATTGTACTTTAATAATACTATAATAATATTAGGATATGATAATGTTAAGATTTATTTATTTACATACATGGAAAATTTCGTTTTTAAAGGCTGTTCTTCCTTCAGTGTTTAAACAATTACAACACGCTTCGTTATAAGATAACCATTATATACAAGATTAGCAAAGAAACTAGAGACTTACAAATTAGAGACAAAAGAAGAAGAAATGAAAAAATCAACCATTTTCACATCAGAAATTCTAGATAAAAACCCTATCGGAACCTACAGTTCCTAGTACCCGCCAAATAGGTACAGCTTCTGAGGTGCTTTGTATTGAAAGTTATAACCATGCTTACATTTATAATAAAATTTATATGTTTTAATATTCTTGAATAAACAACAAGAAAAAATCAATATACAGAATGTAAATAGAAATTACTTATTTTTACAATTAATAATACAAAATTGTTATCCAAATTATAATTAATTAATTGTTCAAATTGCTTATGTTAGACTAGTATTATGAATCAATAATTGAATAGAGTTTAATCAAACGAGAGGAAATCAGTCCAAAAGGACTGAAGTACTTTCAAACTAGTTTAGATAAATGGGATATTCATAAGTGATTTTAACAGCGAGATATATACGGCAAATATAAATTAATGATAAGGATCTCATGCACATCAAGAGTAGTCAAATGTTATAATGACGAAAGCAAAATTAATTTGATGGTTGGTATAGTTGCAAAATTCCTTTCTAAATAAAGTCTATTCAATCCTCTCTGAAGAGCCCTTAGCCCAGGTATAATATTATCACTGAGAGGTTTTACAACCCTTTTCATTTTGGCTTAACGGGAATTACGGCAGGTAACATTTTTGCACGCTCACTTACGGTATTTCAAACCTTTTCCTAAAATATTGGGTCCATTTAATTCAATGGAAGAGGAATTTAGGAAGGTAAAATATTATTAACAGGGAGTTATTCAAACCCTTCCCAGGAATGGAGACATAATTTTTTCCTATAATGTTTAAGTGGTTTAATCATGGTCAACTAGCAAACAAAACTTAAAACTGACCGGTTCCTACATTGTAAGGAGAAGAACAAATAATAATAATTAATGTGAGTTTTTTTTTAAAAAAATACTGGAGTGCTTGATTTGTTATATCTGTTTTTTTTTTAAATATCTGCTATAAATTACAAGGAAGTTGTAATTTACTTGTAAGTTGTAATTTTAGATTTAGAATTAATCTACCGATACATGATAATAGATATCGTTTTCTATTAATAGAAAACATGAATTTAAGGAGAATAATTTTAATTACTACTAATTAAGTTACAGATCTTATTTACAGCAGCAAAATGAAATATTCATGAACATTATAAGAACAAAAATTATATAAAACCATTTGGGTAAAAAATACTGTTTAGTACATTAATATTATATATATATATCAATGATCAAACCACAATATGAATCCACGTGTTCATTTTACGTGATAATAATAATAATGAACCACACATGATTTCAAGTGTTTATGTGAAATCATTTTATATATATATATATAAAGGTACTAATGAGTACCGCCCTGTCTTCCTGCGGGACTCTTCACTCTTCGCACCTCCTGATGACGACGATGGTCGAAATATCGATGTAAGTTATGTCTGTGTCTTTCTGTGTGTTTCCTTCGTTTTGAATTTATTTTATTTTAAAAAAGTCCGTTGGACCGTTTCTTATTTACTAGCCGTTATATAATATATTATAGCCGTTAAATTATATATTGGGTTATTAGCCGTTGCGTCTACAACGTGCTTGGTCTCCCTTTCTCTTTTCTCCTGAAGACGGACTACCCGAAAATTTGAGTCTATATATATATTTATTTATTCAATGAAATGTAAGCAAATGGCAAACTTTAACTTAAAGTACGTAATTTATTTAGTGGAACTAAGGGCAAATGGATGAAACATCAATGTATTAAATTGAAAATAAATATGAACAGTTAACAATGACATGTAAACAAATGGTAAACATCTCTTCTACACTGTAACACACATTTTTTTAAAGATTTTTATTGCTTTGATGATTTCGCGGGGAAAAATGTTACCAGTAAATGCAAATTTAATTTTGTAATCGGCGCGGTGTTGTGTTTTTAAACTTCCTTACAAATATGTTTGTTTAAAAAAACTATTTTATTTTGAATATTTTTTTTATATTGTATACCTTTTATGGCTATAACTATTCCAAATTTAGATGTAAATCTGAAAAGAAATCCTCATTAAACTCATCAGGTAATAAAGGACACTTGCTTCTTTTTTAGAAGCATACAGTTCTATGTTGCCTGGTTCATGTAGTTTCAGAATACAATATGTTATATGGTACTAGGAGTTTACCTGCACAATCCTTGGAAACAAACTGCAACTAGGATTTGCAGTTTGCAGGAAACTGCAACTAATATAGAGTTGCAGTCACTAGAAGAGTGACTGCAACTCTATATCAGCTATAATAGCTTAGCTTAGGTTGCAGTAGCAACTAATGAGAAATCACACACAAGCCAAAGATGGTACCATATGATGAACCATAGAAAGTATGGTACTTTATGAAACTATACAATGAACATTTCGTATTGGAATTCCTAAAATTTGTCTAAATCAAGTGTATTTAGAGTAACGATTTTTAACAATACTTGATATCGTACAGATATCGTTAAAGATGGCACCATTTTAGCACCATCCCGTACATCGACTCTCAAAAGAGCAGATGTGTTTGAAACGCGTTGTTAGGTTCATATTAAACTTTTTGTGTGGAGATATAATTCTTGAAATCTCCAATATGAGTAAATACCACACTGTAACAGATTGTACAAGTATGACTTTCGACAATGATGCTTTGGGTCCATTGGAACATCTGGCCGTTTGGCTCCCTGGATGAGAAGTGCATTAAAGAGATTGGGTTGAGTACCTCTCGATGAGGTCATCCCGCAGCTGGCGCCCGAAAGGCAGCGTGATGAGTTGCAGGCCGGAGGGCACGGTGAGGTCGGGCAAAAGGAGTGCAGGCGGCTTGTCGGCCAGGGTGAGCGCGACATCAGTCCTCGTCAAGTGGCTGGCCAGCACCCGAGCCCCGCTCTCCAGCAGCCGGCACCGCACTGCCCGCAGCACCGTCTCGTCCAGCGGCTTGTTCTCAGTCATGGGAAGCAGCACGCTCGCGAAATCCTCCACGTTGAACCTAACAAAACCTTCCAGTCAGAGCTCACCTTCTATCGTCTTTAAATATTTCAATTCTAGTTGGCATAAAGATTTCATGCTTGCGATAAAAATATGCATAATTGATAACGAAACAGAATTATCATACCTCTCAAAAATAAGAACATCAAAAATACATCAATTTTCATATTCATATACATATTCATATTCACAGGATTTCACCCTCAGTGCTATACTTGGGGTAAATGTGTAACTCATTAGTTAATTCCTACCATTTCTTAGTTATGAGTAAACTGTTGATTCTAAATCTTGCTGTACTCCAAATCAAATAAAACAGGAATCCTTGATGAGCACATCACATCGTACACTTTGGGAACTACATCTAGATGTCTTGTCCAAAGCCAGAGTCTTCATGGAAGTAGAAATTAATACTACTACATGGTAGTACACCGTCTTACCTCGTATTCTGCCTCTGTACCTCTCGACTTGTTTCGGGTGTCACTCATCTTCAAAAAGAACTAATCTAAGGAGTAGTACTTCAATTATATAACCTACCTAATTTCCCACTTCTGTCTATATATTCATTATTTAATTAATTTAACATTTTTTTTTTCAATTTTATTTTAATGAACATTATTTAGTTTAATTCTTTTTTTCTTATTTTCGTCATTATCAAGTCTGTTAAGTCGTCGTTTCAATTTCCCTAAGAGAAAATTTTATCTAAAATCAGATAAAATAATATATCGAGTTGATGATTTATTTATTCATCAGAGAGCGACAGCAGCAGTATACTAGGTAAGACGGTATATTATAGTTCTAATATTAATAATACTAACCTCAGTGGATATAAAAAAATGCATGAATTTAAGTAAAAATTACGTTTTATGGTACCTGCACTGTTTGCGGGTAGTTACCGTATTCATATAAAAAAATTAAGAATAATTTAATTTTTATTCTTTGTTAACCTTTTTTTTAATTCAAATTAAATATATAGTATTCAGTATTTATATATGCTAAATTTAATTTATTATGTATATATATATATATATATAATTTTTAAGTTGGTACAATATATATATATATATATATATATATATATATATATATATATATATATATATATATATCAATGATCAAACCACAATAAGAAATGGGAAAACAAGACTAAGATCTTTCAACCTTAACAAGCGGTCTTCGTCAGAGTCAAAAACCCAACTTTCCCATTTCTTATTGTGGTTTGATCATTGATTGTTGTTTCACGTGTTTATGTGATATCTTTATATATATATATGCAGTAAAATTAATATGTTACTTCAAAAAATATACAATGAGTACTTACCCAAAATAACAACATGCATTAACATCTTTAAATAGAATAGGTTTTCAATAGCAATAATAGAAACGTAACTTTTCAATAAGTAAGAATTAAATTTGAAATCAGTTTTTAATAGTTAGTTTTATTCATAATACAAGTAATAAACTTTTAAATAGCTCTCTCTTAATTTCCCTCCAAGAAAAAAAGAAAAGGTTCTAGTTGAGAAAGATGATATTTGACTCGTTTATCTAATAAATTAGAAAAACAATAGTTTAGTTTAATTGACTATAAGTTCATTTAATTTTTCATTACTTTCAATTAATGATACACTAAATATACATACATTAGAAATATATAATATTTAATCATATAAGTTATGTTTATGTATTTTAGGAACATATATTACATGAAACTTTTTATGTTTGCACAATATTATTATTTATAAATTTAATTTTTGATTTTTTTTAGGATGAGTAACATTCGGTCCGATAAAATTTTACGTCGTTGTTTGAAAACTCTGGGTCATTGCTCCCTGATTTTTTTTCGATAACAAAAAGCTGAACCCCAGGTAAGCCTAGACTTACCTCGGATCAAAAGTTAAAGGAACCCCCACAAAGATCTTGCTAAATCCCTACTCATCCTCATCAGATGCCTCTTCAGACTTAATCTCTTGTCAGGGAGAATAATATCACAAATGAGAGGAAAATCAAAGCTTACTTTTTCACCTTTTTCTTTATGTGGAATTACTTTTTGTGTTCTACGTTGACCCTCCAACCTTTAAAATGCATATACAAAGGACACATACAATATGATTCATGAGATATATAATACTGCATCATAGAGAATGATTTCGTCTATTATCCTTAAAAAATCGGACCTGGAAGGGATTTCGAGGTCTGGTGGAGGTGTAGGTGTCTGGGTAGCGAGAAGAAGTGGTTTGAGCAGAACACCAGGTGCAGGTCTAGGAGCAGACTGTAGACCAGAAGTGGGAGCGTCATCAGCTGAACTCTGTCCGGAATCACCAGAGCCATTACCAGAGTCTCCAAGAGAAGCTTTCGACATGGATCTGCAAAGAGAAATCCTTTTTGTCAAATGAAAGGAAACATCTTAAATAAATCTAAGAATGATCAATCGGTAGTAAATAGCTACTGCCGAATATTATAACCAATTTCTATAACTTTTATAGAAATCTATGCATTAAGCACATTCCATAGCCATATGTACTTAGAGTACTAATGAAAAGGAGTTCTTAGAGAACGGGAATATCTTTTACCATCTTCAAATCACAATTCTCAGATAAACCGTTTCTGGTCAAAAAATTGTTCTCCAGTTTAGAATTGGAATTATAGTCATGCATACATTTTTTATAGCTTTTTCATATTAAAAAAAGGTGATTATATATATATATATATAGGTGTGTTATCTAATCGGGATTCGGTCAAATTTTCTGGGTTCAAAAATCAAACTCTCATTTCCTCAAGAGAGTCAAAACTCAAAACGGTCAATATATTATTGAATCTGTTGTATATATATATAAAGTCATCTCTCCTCTCAGCACTAATTAAACGTCAAAATAAAAGAAAAAAAACCCTTCTACTGCATTATATTTCATTTTTGCTACATTATTTCTTTAGTATATATATATATATTTGTAAAAGTTGGAAGCAGTCCTTCATTTAAACATATATTGTTATATGTACCATGTTAATGGTATATAAATACCATGTTAAATTACAAATATTAGCAGCATTAATAATTCAAGAAAAGCAGCCAGCCATAAATATCCAACTTAATAATTCTTGTCGAATTTTAAAACTATTTTCCAACAGGCCAAATCAGATTAGCCAGGTGAGTCCAACCACTTGCCTTAATCCCCCATAATGCCCCGTGATCCAGGGCGATGTCCTGTGAACATTCCAATAGTAATCCACCTCTATATATATATATACTAACAATCCTACTATTATTTTCATTATTGCCCCGATGATGAATGTGGTACATTCGAAAACATGTCGACTAGTAATATTGGTGATAAGCTTTATAGTTTTAATGAAGAGATGAGGAAGGAATTCCGGAAATTGTGTAAGAAACAGATATAAGCCAAATATGGGGCGTTATTTAACATTATATATACATACGATAATTGACGAGAATAAATGAAATATGCAGAAATATTACCATGTTGTAAGCCACCATAGAGGAAAGAGATCTAATATTTGAATCAAAGAATTAGTTAGCGACGAGCTACTTCTAAAGACCTTAGAACATTCCTCCTTTTTTTTAGTTATATGATTATATGATTACTTATTTTTAATGTGCTTATATTAGGTATATATCAACTTATAAACTTCATAAAATAATAGTGAATTAGAAATAGCTCCTATAAATAATTTAGAAGATGAGCAATTTTGGCTAAAGAAACTTATTTTCTTTTTAGGTTCTTGTTGACTATTTTTATAAAAATATATAATATTTGGATTGAAACTTTTAGTCCTGACCCATATAAATGGCTAGCTGTTGCAGTTAGTTTGGTGTACCTGACGAGAGAGGGTTTGGGGGGCGGCGAGGGCGGCAAAGGAGGGCTGAGGGGAGCAGGGCGCGCTCTTGGCAGCGAGTGGGTGGAGAAGGGGGCGGGCTTGGTGATGACGCCGTCGGCCGAGGAGCAGCGCTCGCGGGCCAGCGAGACGCTCCGCTGCTGGCGCGGGCGTGGTCCATAGCGAGCCGCGTAGTAGCTGAGCGGGTAGGCCCGTGTGCAGGGTGACCGCAGGCGTGCCTGGGAGGCGGCGGAGACGGGACGGCCACTGCCCACGTAGGAGGTGATGAGGTCGGAAACCGTGTCGAACGCCTCTTCTTCTAGCTGGTACTGGATGCGTTGGTACACAGTGTCCCGCTGACTTACCACCTGCAAGCACAATAACCCTGTGTTCACTCCATTCAATGAACAATCTGTCATTTAGAATCCACCAACATTTAGTAGACATAATTCTTTTACTTATTACTTGCCTTAGCATTCATGTTAGGTATATACCTGATAACTACCAATACTGTAACTAATTTGATGTTTATAGAAATAAACACTGAAAACTTTTTTTACAAAATAATAAATATCAGGCTAGTTCATTTGATAGATTTACATAATATAACGGCGCATACTGGAGTTCAAATGCCTACGCAAATACAAATAGGATATAATTGTAAATACACTTTGAAAATTGTATGAATAGATTAAATTCATTTTGAGCAGGACTTCAAATTAACTTCAACAGTAAAATTAATTTTTTAATGTTTAAATTATAATACTGATTTAATTATTGAATGAATTATTACAAAACGTAATCATTGTTTACTATTGTGTTCGAGAACTTATAATTGACATTTATAGCTTAATGTCGTCTTTTAATACAATTTAGCCAAGTTATTATTTCAAGTTAATATTATAAGTATTAGCGTTTTAACGACTGTGCATAATAGATAAGTTCTTTATCATGTAATATATTATAACATAATGTGCATAATATTTTTACGTTAAAGAAGAATAACATAAAAGGTGTCAATAATTTGAAATTTTGTCAAACGAATTGGGATATAACCGAGATATTATTTTTATTTTTTCAAAGTTTTTGATACATGTAAAGTTCAAATCTTTCCATTCCATTAGAGTATTGTCAAATACAATCAAAGCATCACAGCAATCAAAAACTAAGTATACATATATATCACTTAATAAAGGCATTAGCCGTGGGATGGAATAAAATAAAAGTATTTATCAGGAATACATTAGTTTTCAGTTGAAAATTATTGTTGAAAGTTCATGTTTCAGTTTTATTTAAAACTGTTTCTATTTACCTAAATAGAAGAGAACATTTAAGAAATCATACTCGTAAGTACAGATATGATTGATGTCACTTCATCGGAGGCACATAATATCAAAGAGGTAATTTTGATTTTACTAAATCAAGAAATTAAAGCTAAGCATAACATGATTATTAGAAAAATAAAATGTTGGAAGAGCTATATGTTATAGAGGAGCAGTGACTTTTATCTGTATAAATGATACAGCTAATTTAAATACAATGGATCCTGGATCTAGGAAGGTCCCGCCCATACGAACATTTCGATATATGACGTACGATGAAGCGTCACATAGTGATCTTAACGAAACGAGTGGAAGAGGATCAACGAAAAACAAGCCTGCAGTGAATGAAAGTGAAGAAGGTCAAAGTAAAAATTAGAAAGAAAAGTAAAAAAAGTGAGAAAAGCAAAATTAAAAAATAAAAAAATCTCTCTCTGAATAAAGGTAGTAAGCCAGTTTCGTTTTACATTCAGTAAACCATATATTTAAAAAAATAATAAGGTAAGTTATCTGCTGAAATTAAAGTGTAAGTTACGGTATACTCCACAGAGCCATCGGCTCCTCCTCTACCTCCTCCCCTTCCCTTCATCCTCCAGTCTCTATGGTACGGCGATGTTTATTTCTTATTTATTTATAATTAATTTGTTTTCTCTGTCTAATTTAACTGCTTCCTCTTTATAAATGTAATTGTTATTTGTACCCAGAAATCGAAGTATTTATTAATACTTATTACTTTGATGAATATTTATTATTATTAATACTTTGATGGATATATCAAAGGTTTTTGAGTTGTGGGACAAAATAATGGAATTAAAATAAATTCTTATAGGAAAATTAGTCTCGGCATGCGACCATTTCTATATAGGAAATTGGTCCAGGAACGAATTAAAATCGTAAGTATTAGTTTTAAATACCACTGTGGTATTTTTACTTTGTTATAAGTGGTGGTGAAAAAATTCGATCTTCAGATTTTGACGGAATTACATGTTTTGACTTAGCGGAAGTCGTTTTATGAAGTTTTGGGTGGGTGAATATGTGTCTAAAGTTTGTGGCCACACTCCGGTCTAGAAAATTTGATAGATAAAAATTGATGTTTTACAAAAAAAAAATGGACCTCATAGTGTAAATGTGCTCAATAGTTTGGGAGCGATTATGTATGATGGGAAAGTCACTTTTTTGCCAAAACCCTGTATTTAAACAAGATTTTTCTCCTAAACTACTAATTCTAGAGTCTTAACATTCTAGCATTATATTTGACGCTACAAAAGCAACAAACGAAAAATATCTTTAGATTTTTAAAACAACAAGACATTTTTTCAATAAAATGTAAACAGTTTTGACTTATAACTCAATCTGAATGCTTGTGAGAGCGATACAAGCCACACCATTTGACGGATTAAAATGAAATTGTGCCTAAAAATAGAACTTTATGTGGCAAATGAGTTGATATATTTTTTTTTTCAAAATTATATTTACCAAACGCAGGCCGTTAGAGTAGATTTTGTGTTTTTAGAAAATTTTTTTGACGGTAAACGGCTCATTAAAAAACTGTGAAATTTTACAATAAAATTAAATGGGAAATAAGAATTCATAACAAAAAAATTCATGATATTTCTATCACGGCTAAGAGAAGTACAGGTTTGAAAACTGAATAATGATCCTGGTTTGCTATACTTGTCTTATTTGTTTACATTTAGTTACAATGACACATTTTATTACTTTACTTATAGTTTACTTACTTACTTATTACTTTACTATAAGTAAAGTATAGTAATCGTGAAAAAATTCGATCTCGTTTAGATTTTGTTCACATTGAATTAGAAATTTTTTGAGTAAATCCACTACAATACAATTTATATTTAGAGGTTTTATGAAAAATGTTTAAAGAATTCTTACATATAAAAAATCAACACCATTCAAACGTAATTTCTAATGCTTTCCATGGTATGATGGATTTGTCTCATTAAATGCTCTGATAAATCTACTCTGTAATAAAATTGATGTTTTGAGGTATAATAAAAACATGTGGAGTGATTTAATCACTTATATATTATATACGAAGAATAATATTCTTACATGTAAAAAATCAGTGCCAATGATCGTACATTTCTGATGCATTTCATGATATGATTGATCTGTCTAACAAAACGCTCCAACCAATCGATATTTTTCAGATTTAGATTGATTATTAAATTGTGTAATATCAATATATAGTATTATGAAATAAGTTCTAGTGTTGTGGTATGGATGGAATAAGTGTGTGTTCTCAGAAGTAGAGAATTTGTTATCTGATAAACGATGCAATAATCGATTTTTATTGAAATAAAATACTTGGTTATATGAGTATAAAATCTAATGGAATAATTACATTCATGAGTAAAAAAGAGCATTTGTGTCTCATAGGTGGTTACTGATTTTGAGTAAGAAACCTACAAAAATGTTAAAAGTTTATAAAATATAAACTTAACTTTATATTAATATAAAATATAAGTAATAATGTCACGATTTGATAAAAATACAAAACAGGAATATTTTCAAGTTTTAAATGGTAAAATTTGTCTTCAATCCTCAAACCATGTAAACGATGCACTACTATTAGAACAAAAGCAATGTTCCCCTGTATGAGATTATTTCGTAACATGAAATCCATACTTTCGCTTTTCAAAAATGTTATTACTGCTGTAGTTATACCAATGATATGTGGTCTGATATACAAATACAAACATTTATATTGACAAGTGGATCAACCACTATCTGTACTACCTCCAGTAATGAAATACTAATAAACAATGCCCATTTAGACATTTATATTATGTCTAAATGGAATTATATGTTGTATACCCAAAAAATATGTTTTGATTACTTATAGTAAAGTTGAGTGTAGGCCACTCCAGATTTTTTCGTATGTTTAAGTTAATTAAGTCTTGGTTGTCTGTATACGTTCGTGTAATTTTATATTGTTGCTTAAAACATAACAAATTTTACATGAAATAGATGAAATAAAAATCAATATCTAAACAATAAAAATAAATTCAGAATGGGATTGGACTAAATGCTTTGAGCAAGTAACGGTCCGCGTCAGGGTTACAACTGGATAGAGTCACCAGCTAGCTGTTCATCACAATGAGTCACTGTGACAATCATCTCCCACGAAACATCTATTACCACGGAAGAATAATTTGCTTTATAAATTATTAATCTATATTAGTAAAAAATACCAGCGGTTGACGTTCCACTGTTCTAAATCCCTAAAATTTTTAACAAATTTATATTCATATTTGATATCATGCGCATAAATCCATTCAATCAAACGCAAACGAACACTCATGCACGTATAGAAATTGGGAAGCAAACTGTTAACAAAATCGAAAAATGTGTCTCAAACAGATACTTAAATATTTCTGGGATGGCTTATGCTTATTTTTATCCTTCGCATACCAGGATGTATAAACTCCCCTAAAATCATTTTTTGTAAAATTTAAAACATTTTCTATTTCTCATGCATTAAAATACCCCACCTCTTATATTGACAGTGGTTTAATGAGTGCTATAAAAACGTTCTACAGTGCAGTTACAGAAACTTGTTTAATGTCAAATATCACAGTTTTACCTGTGTTTAATATTGCTAATAATTTGACACATTATCTAGGATTGTTTGTAATCATTACATTAATATAGTTTTTTTTTCTAATAATAATAACGAAGAAAATTTGTTCATTAATACTCTCCTAGTGAACTGAAGTATAGTGATATTTATACAATTTTGAGTAAAAACTGTCACCCGCAATAAAAATGTACAAAGGTGAGTGCAAACAACACCAATTCTCCGTAATTAGAGCCAACAAAGTGGCGACTTTTTTTTTTCATAAATAATGAGTATCATGTTATAAATTGAGAAGAAGCTAAAACTATCGCTTGAGATTGACTTTCTTAAAGAATATTTTCTTATTACTACACCAGATATTCAATTTCACTTGCTTCAGTGTGAGTGATACTCGGACGCAGGCCGGTAGTTTTAGTTCAAAGATTTTAGACACATTTTTGAATTTCCTTCAGTAGTAGATGTTATATATATATATATATATAACATAAACTGCCTAGGTGGATAATAATTTTGTTGGTGGAAAAATACTCATAGAGGTTGTAGACAGATAACCTTATTATTTATTAATGAAGGCTATGCTTGCAAATAATTTTTATTTCTTCTATAAAAAACGTAGATTTATTACTGGATTCAAAACGTATTTTTCTACACTACTGGCAAGAGCACTAATCAACAAACTACAATATCAATCACATCAAACACCAATATAGATCTAAAGAATCCTTTACCTCATAATTTATTCTCATTCATATATGACATTAAATCTCTCTGTTTATTCAAATCTGTTGCTAGTATGATTAATTTTTTCTTCATCAAACAAATATCGTCTCCTTTTATATTTAATTTTTTTTTCACACTAACAAATGGAAAACTCATTAAAGATTTAACAATTTAGTAAACGCCATTTTATAAGTTTTCTGTTAAAGAAATATAAATAATTTATGGATAAATTAATAGGCACAAACATATATTTTTTTTAAAGTGAAACGCAAATATTTGAAAGTGACAAAACTTCGTGTAGAGAGTGAAAAAAACTTGTAGAAAAAGACTTTAATTGGTATTTCATGGGGATTAAATGGTGAAAAGTTAGCGTGTAGTCACCAGCTCACTCCAACTGGCGTGCAGTCGACCTCTATACAACTTCTGAATGCGAGATTATTAAAAAAAAAAGTGAGTAATGCACAATACGAAATAATGTAAAAATAACTGTCATGAACTCTTTACATTTTTTTTAAAAAGAAAGAATCCCAGATTGTTCCCAGGTTGTTCAATATACAACCTGAATAACCTGAATAATAAGTAGTGGGTGCCTTAAAATTGTTTGTTAGGCTAAACTAAAAAAAAAAAAGTATTAAAAAAAAGGATTATAGAATTAATTTACCTAATAAAAATAATCAAACTTTTTTTTGTAAAATGCTTGTCTTTGTAATCAAGCAATTTACAAATATTGTAATTGTCCTCGTATTCTAAGCTAGCCTACAGTTTACTCGCATTACAAAGTCTCATAAAAACCTATGAAATCCAAATTTGGATCATTATATGTACTTTTATTTCTGTTTAGTAAAGGAGCTGAAAAATGAACCAGTGTCAATCTACAGAACTATCAAAACCTGAAACCGCTGGTACTGTAATCTGACAGAACCACACTGGTGGTGTGCACCAGTTCTTATGCAATGTATTTTACAAAAGGTCAATGAGTACTATAAATGCAAACAATTTTTACGATTTGTTCTAGTAACTACAAAAAAATTTACAAGTTTTGGAACTTTACAGAATTACGAAGTTAAATTGAATTGCATTGCAGGGAAATCATATTCATCTATAAGTGGAATATATAACGGCCGCAATCTGTTATTGAAGAGTAATATTAAAAAAATACTTTGGGTAAATTGCTCCAGTAATAGCTTTAAATTAATATTATAAAGTGGATTACAACCTAAATGAATCAAAAATTCGTTAGAAATAACTAAAAAAATCATGTTATTTTAATATACTATTAAATAGACCAAACGCTCTACGCAACATTATTCATACTTATTACCCAATGAATTAAAATAAAATAAAATAAATTATGTGATACATGATGAACGATGTCAATCAGTAGTGGTAATGTTTGGCATTTTTGGCCCTGTTTCCAACTGTAGCTTAGAATAAATTAGCAATTAGTATGAGAAGAAATGTTTCAAATTGCTCAAATACTATTTTATTTATACATAGAATATTAAATTTCTTACTTAATAATTCTTTATTTTTCCTTATGTTGTATATTATTATTGCATTATTATTTAATATTGCATATATTGTATAAGCTCTTATATATGACTGTATAATATTATACGCAGGTCGCATGCCTTGACTGCGGTTCACCTTAAAGAAACGTGTCTCAAGGAAGACCTGCTACCTTTCTACACTAATATATATATATATGATTTACCAAACTGGTAAATCATTAAAGACACATGTCAAATAACATCAATACAGTGTAACTGTATTCCTGTTCCAAGACAGGAAAGAATTATCGCCTTATTGATAACGTAGAAAAACGGTTGTTGTTAAGAAATATTGTGGAATCCTCTCTGATTAAATTTAATAGATCAAATATTATAAACATTACCGGTTTATTTAGACTTAACTCAGTCTTAACTAGGGCAATAGCCTCATCTAAGAAGGTTGACATTTAAGAGCTAACAGATAGTTTTTACTTGTTTTTCTTCGTGCACTTCTTTGATTACCCTAACATATCTCCCTGGAATATTGTACTTTCATGCACTTTATAGTCTTTAAAATATCTATCTTGCATCCAACTCGTCTCAAACCCTCATCAACTGTTTTTACATCTTTGGTATCACTAGCGATTTGACTCTGACGAACACCACCATGCTTTTGTTTGTCTCTATATATAAATAATATATAAATAAATTATAAAAATCAATTATATATTATAAATGTATAAATAATTTATATAAATTATTATATGAAATATAAATATTGTGTTGAAGAGTTTTATATTTATTTATTCCTACTTACTAATTTTGTTGATTGCCTGAAAATATAAACTTGTGGAATGACTATTGTCGCAGAAATTATCCGACAATACCTAATTCCATGTGGAGCAAATGGATTATTGGATTGTTTGCAAGTATCTGTACTGTCGTGTGAAAAATAATTATGTATTTAGAAACTAGACGGCCTAAATCATGTAATTTTATATCATTTTATGATATACCGTAGAATTTTGTTTTCTGAAACAGTAAACTGAAGATAAAAAAATTTAAATTACCACGTAGCTAGGCTGCCAACATATTGATCACTGCACTGATAAAATCGTGTATGTTTTTTTTTAAAGAACAAATCACTATCCAAAATACTACTGTATCTTGATACTTTCATCCCATAACTAAATGAAATAGTAAAATCTAAAAAGACATATAAAGAAAGAGGGCATGGAGAAAAAGAAAGAAGATTTTAAAACTGCCAGGCAGAGTGTGGAGAGAGCTTTGCCCACAATTCACTGCGCTCTCTGGACAGCCGCTCCTGGGAACTGATAAGCCCCTACAGTCTTTACTTCTGGCAGATCGTTATCTTTTTCTCCCTAGCATCTGCTTCCTCCTTCCTTATGTCTATCTTCAACTGTTTTGCATTCATCCGTAGGTTATCTATCCGTCAGTTATTGTTTCTAGTGGCCTATTAAAACACGGATTATATATATATGAATCAACGATTAATCCATACTAACAAATTCAGAAATTTGGCTAAGATTTTTTAACCAAAAATAGTGGTCTTTGTCAGAGTCTTACTCATATCCTGAATATACTGCTTGATACAGAGAGAATGATGAAGACCACTTGTTTTGGGTCAAAAGATCTTAATTACATTTCTGAATTTCGTAGTGTGGATTAGACGATTATTCACACACATAAAGCCCTGTGTCCTTTTTGTGAATATAGTTTATATATTTATCTTTATAAATAAAATAATGATTTTGTCTGTACATTGCTTAGAACTGACTCATTTCAAGTTTTCTTTACGTTTCATACATTGGAGAAACCGAATCCACCCTTAGAAAAATTTCTGTCGGTTTGTCTGTTTGTCCGCAAAACTTTGTCACAGGTAAACTCAGCTACCATAAGACATATAAAGCTGAAACTTTTACAGTAGATTTGAATAGGTCTAACTTAAAATATAGGCTCTGAATTGATTGGAAATTCAACGTAGAAGTGAAGTTATGGACGTTTAACGCAAAAACGTTTGTCACAAGTAAACTCAGCCACCATAAGACATGGCGAGCTGAAACTTTGACACTGAATTTGAGTATGCCTAACCTAAAATACGGACTCTAAATACATTCATAATTCAGTACAGAAGCGAAGTTATAGGGCTTTAAGTGTATTCTCCTAACTTCACAGACAAGTATGTTTTGAAAATACACAGGTGTGGCAAGTAGGTATTGTTAGTTGATTTTAATTTCATTGGAGCATATGAATATATTGCGTATTTGACATCTTTGAAAAGGTGTTTCCCAGAGTTGAGGATGTACTATCTATTACGAATAAATAGTTTTGTAAACGAGCAATTCTCAACTCTTAATATAAACAGGCAGGAAAAATCAACAAACAAGTTCTTACGCTATATCTTACCGAGGAAAGAACTTACAAGTCAGTAAAGAGATTGGATTAGTGATGAAGAAGCAGTTCATTATCTAATTGAATTTCTTGACTCTTAATTTATTTCTCCTGGACTGCCTGCTCATGAGTAAAAACTTAAAGTAGGAGCACCAATCATTTTGCAATTTAGTAGCAGTAACAAATTTCATGTTACGAAACATGAGTGCCCCAGAACTGTGCAACGGGACACGACTCTGAGTTCGTGCTCTACACAGATATGTCATAGAGGCGGACATAATGACTGGATGTGGTTTTGGGGAGTCTGTGTGTATACCACACATACCACTGATTCCGAGCCACTGTCTGTTTCCGTTGAAATGATTGCTAAGTCCTGTCAGAGTCTATTTCGCAATGACGTTAACTAAGTCGCAAAGGGAGACTTTATCTAACGCAGGAATTCAAGTTAGCGAGACCAAGTTTTTCTCACGTGGTCAACTATAGTTTACTTGCTCAAGAGACAGAGGTTCCAACTGTTTGTTCTTCCGTGAACCTGAAGGACAGACAGCTAATGTAGTGTATACAGAGGTATTTGTTTAACACTGTACTAATAATGGTATTTTCTACTATTCTATAATTTCTAATTATAGTATTAGTATAATACTATAATTGATATTTTTGAATACCAAGTATACTAGAATTTTTGATTCCGTCAAAGACGGGTATGTTTGTTAGTGTATGTATATATATATATATATATATATATATATATAAAAAGATTTCACATAAACACGTGAAACAACAATCAATGATTAAACCACAATAAGAATGGGAAAACAAGACTAAGATCTTTCAACCGTAACAAGCGGTCTTCGTCAGAGTCAAAAACCCAACTGATATTTGGGTTTTTCAAAAACCCAACTCATATATATATTTATATCCATGCTTTGTTAAACACGACAGAGTAGTTCCTGTCTATAAGGTTCTTCTCAAGAACTTCGACTTGCTTAAAAACAGCTTTTTTGTTGTTATAACAACAGTTGAGATAGTCAGCGATTGTAAACGCATTTCGATCACTTTCCGTAATTTTCTTCAGGACATCCCCTCCCCCTGATTGATGTCCTGAAGGAAAGTGATCAAAAAACGTTGACAACAATTGCTGACTATGTCAACTGTTGTTCTAACAACGAAAAAGCTGTTTTTAGGCAAGTCGAAGTTCTTGAGAAGAACCTTATAGACAGGAACTACTCTGTTGTGTCAACAAAGCATGCATATCTGAAGCACTGCTACCAATATATATATAATGAAACGTTCCATTTGGACAACTTATCAAACGATTAAAAAAAATGAACACAGAGAAGCTACTATAAAGCTCACTTCAACATGTTTACCTCATCCGGAGTTCAAGAAGAAACAGCAACTGTTGCTGTTTGTTTTGTGACTTATTGTGAGTATTAGTTTTATATTTTTGTAATTTTTTCAGGACTTTAAATGTATAGAATGTAGATATGAGAGATAAAATAGTTTGAAGTTTTTATAAATTTCAGAAACCTGAAGTGATATTGCTTAAGTAAGCAATATGATATTTCTTCACAATAAATAATAACAAAGTAGTTGTATTAAGCCATCTCTAATCAGGAGAGAGGATCTAACCCAGTAGGGTAGCGTCTTCTCCTACCAACACCAAATCCATCTTATCTGACAGGAAGGAACATCAAGACATACTTCGAATACAGTTTTTTTACGAAACTTAGAGGGAAAGTGAACTATATTTGACAAAATGTTTGCTGATTTAAGCATATACAAACTGAACTTAATATAAGATTGGGGAAAATATACTGAAATAATATCTACTAAATGTGAGGTTATCATTGAAGTTGTGCACTGAAAAGTAGTATTCTTTTTATATTTCATATATAAGAAGCATGGGTGTTGCTATAAGGAAGTGAGTTTTCAGAGATACAAGGAGATATGTAGGCCACAGGTCAGTAAGGGGGACCCCGCATCAGATAAGACTCTCGGCCAGCGTAATACTCTGACTCCGACCTTTTGCTAACCCTTAACAGTTTCGCAAATATTACTACCAGTCTAGAAAAAAGTTACATACTTACTACAAAAACGCCATTTTACAAGTTGCTTTAAAAATGTATCTTTTACTTAATAATATTCATTCAAATAAGAACGATTAAATGCGTCCGTTGTGCATTATTTCATTGTTAATTTGGAGTCAATTTTGCCAAATTATATTTCTCTCCTCCATTGTAAAATATCAACTTTAACTTGAAGCTAGAAGTTGCAGGTCATCTTTGGGGTTATGAACGCAAGCATTCTTTTCAGAGAAATCAATATAATTTTATAGTTTGTTACACTTTTTTTTCTCTCTTTTTGTCCATTGACAGAGAACGTTATTCAAACATATTGATCAAATTTCTAAAGAGTTTTTATTTGAGAAAATGTAATATAATCCATACATAAAGTGGTATCTTGGCTCATTAATGTGTCTCTCCTCTCAAAAAATTCAGTTCACGAACTAATTATGGAAAGAGTAGGCTCATTTTGCAAACATTATCTCGGTCCCCGAACCCCAGCTTGCCGGACTAATGACCCAGGCGGCCCACGTGATTCAAGACATTGCAAAAAGACGAAAACGGCATTCAGAACCTAATGTAATTAGTTAAGAAAACTTTTATCAATCCCAAGCAGGTTAAAAAGCTGCAAAGTTACTGAAAATAAAAACAAGATTTGACTGCCATGTCACCTTTTAAACCAACAGCTACGGTTCATACGCTGCTGTTCAAAGGCTCTAACCTCAACTCTCATAAAACACAATTCATGTGGATATATATATGCACTATCATCGTATATCAAAGTTATTTTTCCAAGAGCAATACTAAGAAACAAATTATTATTTTTTTTTATTATTATTTAGAAAAGTAAGAAAAAAATTTTTTTTAAACACATTTTAAATGGAACAAATAATAAAATATAAAATAAAATAATAATTTGTTTCTTGGTATTTTTCTTGGAAAAATAACGTTTTAAATACTATGATGTTTATATATTTCCACATGAAATGTGTTTTATGAAAATTAAGGTTAGAGCTTTTGAGCAGCAGCGTATGAACCGTAGCTGTTAGTTTAAAAAGAGACATTGCAGTCATCATTCAAAATGCCAGGTAACCACCATTGATAAAATCTAAGAAAAAAAAGTCTCTTATATCTCTGGGATGTTATAGTAATTTATGGCCAATTCCTTGATTGTCTAGGTAATTCTAAGACTATATACTTAAGGAATTATTAAAGAAATAGATTTCTATAATTTAACCTTTATTTATTTGTCAATTATTTTATAATTTAATTAAAATTAGTCAATATACTATATGATTGATTAAGTGTTTAATTATGACTTGATCACTGAATTATAAGCGTATATCTGAAATTGGATTCACTGTCCCAATGACAATTAACCCTGGCCGTATTTAATAGAATGCCACCCTTCTAGCTGCAGACTCGTTATATTATTAGGCCAATTCCTATGAGTGCGGTTCCAGTAATTAATTCTTCCATTAAAACTTCATCCCTTTAATTTCAAAAGCATAATTATTCGGATAATTTGTTTTACCCTAGTTTTATAATTATCTGAATACCGTGGCCTGCTTTGTATAAAATTAAATGTAATTGCTTTAATTTTATAGAAATTTTGTTATTGTGTTGTTGAAACTCTATACCGGATGTTTTTATAAGATAATATTGTTATTAGAATATTGCTTAAAAATAAGTAAACAAGAAGAAGGAAGAGAAAAGAAAATTTATCTCAATTAAGGGTTCCAAACTGGCTGATCGAAAAAAGTTCTTGAGATAAATGGTTTACTTTATTATAGTATTTTGTCTATTTTTTTAGGAGTTTGATATTTTTTTCTTTTTTAAAAGATCGTGTGGGTATGGGTTACAAGCACGATTACTGCAAAACTCACACACAAACGCAAGCACTACGACATCTAACAGTAATGCTGAATTAAACATGTTATGAACTACTTTCCAGTTTCAGCTTTTCACTAAAACAGACCAACTGTTGAAAGCAAATATATTACACCCAAACTGTCCTCATAAAACAAGTGTCACCTAATGTATCACTGACTCTGTTACACTGAAACATACATTTGAAGAATGACATACGGTTTGGCTTTATGTCTCCTACAGCAATGGTTTTATAACTAAGCCATATATCTACCGTGGTGATTACATTACAACTCGTATATCGTGATGATTAAGTACTGCATACTTTTGCTTCTCACTCAGTCATATTTATTTAATTTTAATCCACTGTTAAAATATTTAAAAGAAATTTTTAAAAAAATATTTTAAAAATTTTTCTTAATACATGTTCGGACACGTATTTCATTTATTTTTAATACATGTATATAGATATACTATATACATTTATACATGGTTTAAAGTTAGACGGTTTACTTTAGTATAAAATTTTGCCAAGTTTTTTGCAGTTGATAGTTTTCCACTCTTCAAAAATCATCTCATGGTTGTAATGAAACCAAATCCATATAATATGGTATATGTAGAAAACAGTGTACAACCAACTGAAACCAACTCCAATATTGTTTAATGATAGGAATAATAGCAACATCTAAACAACATTTTGTCACGGGATCGTTCAAGAGTTGAATCAGATACTTTTTTGAAAGATACCAGCGTGTCCTGACATAAATTTCCAAATCTCTGCTTTGGATTACTGAAAGTTTTTAGTTTAGCCTAGTACAATTAACTCTTTAGTACTCCCCATAGATAAACTTCCAGAGGAAGAGATGTAGGACTTTGCATTCAATGAAAATAGGACCATGCAATTCTTTGCCTAACTTCAAAGATATTACCTGTTTGTCCCATTCTATGTAACGTTTTGTCGATTTTCCTTCATTTGATGTCTGTTTAATAACATGATTGTTTTTGTCATTTGCAAAATATTATTCAACACAATTTTGATTAAAAGCTCCTTGATTCTAGGTGTTTACTTAACATGTAAAATATACAGGATATGCACACAACAACTGTACTTCATTGTCAAAAGTTCAAAAAACTTTCCTCAAACAATGATAAACGAACTTTGAAAAAATTGTTTAAATATGAGCATTGATATCAAAATAAATCAAATTGATTAATCTTTATAAATAAAATAATGATTTTGTCTGTACATTGCTTAGAACTGACTCATTTCAAGTTTTCTTTACGTTTTATACATTGGAGAAACCGAATCCACCCTTAGAAAAATTTCTGTCGGTTTGTCGGTTTGTCCGCAAAACTTTGTCACAGGTAAACTCAGCTACCATAAGACATATAAAGCTGAAACTTTTACAGTAGATTTGTGTAGGTCTAACTTAAAATATAGGCTATGAATGATTGGAAATTCAACGTAGAAGTGAAGTTATGGACGTTTAACGCAAAAATGTTTGTCACAAGTAAACTCAGCCACCATAAGACATAGCGAGCTGAAACATTGACACTGGATTTGTGTGTGCCTAACTTAAAATATGGGCTCTAAATAGATTATTAATTCAGTACAGAAGCGAAGTTATAGGGCTTTTAGCTGTATTTTCCTAACTTCACAGACAAGTTTGTTTTGAAAATACACAGGTGTGGCAAGTAGGTATTGTTAGTTGATTTTAATTTCAATTGAGCATATGAATATATTGCGTATTTGACATCATTGAAATGGTGTTTCACAGAGTTAAGGATGTACTATCTATTGAGAATAAATGTTTTGTAAACGAGCAATTCTCAACTCTTAATATGAACAGGAGGAAAAATCAACAAACAAGTTCTTACGCTATATGAAGCCGAGGAAAGAACTTACAAGTCAGTAAAGAGATTGGATTAGTGACGAAGAAGCAGTTCATTATCTAATTGAATTTCTTGACTGAATTTATTTCTCCTGGACTGCCTGCTCATGAGTAAAAACTTAAAGTAGAGCACCAATCATGCTACAATTTAGTAGCAGTAACAAATTTCATGTTACGAAACATGAGTGCCCCAAAACTGTGCAACGGGACACGACTCTGAGTTCGTGCTCTACACAGATGTGCCATAGAGGCGGACATAATGACTGGATGTGGTATTGGGGAGTCTGTGTGTATACTTCCCATACCATTGATTCCGAGCCACTGTCTGTTTACGTTGAAATGATTGCAAAGTCGGGTCAGAGTCTATTTCGCAATGACGTTAACTAAGTCGCAAAGGGAGACTTCATCTAACGCAGGAATACAAGGTAGCAAAACCAAGTTTTTCTCACATGGTCAAATGTAGTTTACATGCTCAACGGTCAGAGGTTTCAACTCTTTCTTCTACCATGAACCTGAAGGACAGACAGCTAATGTAGTGTATAAGCTGGAGGCATTTGTTTAACACTGTAGTAATAATGGTATTTTCTACTATTCTATAATTTCTAATGACATTTTGAAATACCAAAAATGACGGAACTTCTGATTCCTCCGTGGTATAGCCGAAAGGCACACGGCAATAAACCAAAACAGGAACTTCTGATTCCGTCAAAGACGGGTACGTTTGCTATGTATTATATATAACTGTCAACTTTTTTTTAATTTAATATTTGCTTAATAAATACACTGGTAATAATGTAAGGTATGGGACCAGAGTAGCCCAGTGGCTTGCGTGATCGCCGATGACAGTAGTGCAAATGTATTATAAATAAATGTAACAAACAAATATTTTTTTGAATTTAAAATGTGGATAATATAAAAGATGGTAATAAAGTAAAGGGATCTAGCCAGGGTTGCCAGTAGCTTGCTTGCTCGCCGATGACAGTAGTGCAAATGTATTATAAATAAACACAACAAAAATATTTTTTTTTAATTTAATATTTGCGTAATATAAACACTGGTAATAAAGTAAGGTATGGAACCAGAGTAGCCCAGTGGCTTGCGTGCTAGCTTTTGACTGGGAGCATGTTAATTAGAACTAACTCATTTCAAGTTTTCTTTACGTTTCATTCTTCAGAGTAGCCACATGTACCCTTAGAATAATTTCTGTCTGTCGGTTTGTCCACAAAATATTGCTACCATAAGACATATAAAGCTGAAACATTGATTGTAGATTTGTGTATGTCTAACTTAAAATCTAATCTTTGTATACAGAGGCTTTTTTTTAGCACTGTACTAATAATGGTATTTTCTACTATTCTATAACTTCTAATTGTAGTATTAGTATAATACTATAATTGATATTTTGGAATACCAAGTATAATAGAATTTTTGATTCCGTCAAAGACGGGTACGTTTGCTAGTGGGAAATAAATTAGGGAAAGAGCACTTGTTTGGAATATAATAATTCTAAACGTATCAACAGTACTACCGTTATATAATTAGCACTATCTTAACAAATCCACTACCACTTATAATTTGGTAAATGAGAATCGTGTGATGTTCTGCTCCGGATTTAAAGTAGAATCGAAATTCTAGTTCCAATACGATTAGAAGTGTTGATATTAAACTTTGCATATTATAGCTAGGAAATTAAAGTGGGTCGATATCATTGCTAACAGGTTGTGTCTCATCGCTTTCTAGGCAGCTTATGAAACGCTTTCAAATCCTATTACCTACTTGGGTTGCTAGCTTTAGAGAACTGATGTTCAATTTTATTTGTTATGCATCAAAATTTTTCAGTGACTATATGTTCATGCAAAGAGAAGACAGGAAAATTCTATGTAACATGCAATAAAATTAATGAATCTAAGAAAGTAAAATTCCATTGAATACGTTAATCTTGATCTTGTCTATTAAATTACCTCTTCTCATCAGAGGTATTGACAGAGCAATCGAGTTCAGTTCATGACATACCTCGCCTCTCTTCATCATCGATAACTGCTACATAATCATTCCACTACCTAGCCAATCATAAATGACACTAGCATATTTTTGATATACAAAATTTATTTTCATTCCTTGGTAGAATTTAGAAGAGTCCCGATAAAATCTTTTTACTACTATTTAAATGAACCACATCTTCACGCCAAGGAATGTGTGCTTCAAAACAACAATCAGCATAGATTATTTATTTTTTTTATTAATCTAGTAAAGCTCAGATAAGCACCTCTTTTTTTCATGCTTTCACTGGTTCCGTGAAGCCTATAGTTTTTAGCTAAATGTATAGCTAACTAACACCAGTGTAATAAATAATATTTACTAAATAATATTTGCAGTGGTCTGAGACTGGAGTTGACATTTATAGAACCCATTAATGTCCAGCCAAAGGGCATTTGCATAGATACAGACCCTGACGTTCTTCTACTTCTTCATCATAATTTTTCAACTACGAGTATATATAAGTGCTTTTGATTTATATTTCATCTAATTTATGTCGAATTGTTCCTTGAAATGATCTGCATTTCGAGTGAAAAATATAAATGAATGTATTTTACTCTGGTTAGAAGAAAATAATCTACAAGGAAAAATTGTTGTCAGGTTTAAATTTTACAAGTGATATTTCACTAAACCATTGAAACTCCTTTATCTTTGATATAATATTTTAATTCATTAGTTACCTTCTTGGTAATTAATAATTTTGGGAGACGCAATAAAATAAAACGATTCTCTTCTCTGTCCTTCCGTTTCTTACGAACAAATTTTTGCACGAAATATTTTGGGTAGGAGAACTAACATCCAAACTATGGTTGAAAGACAACAGGTCCAGTTCTTCCTTTGATTATTTATTATTCTTTTGAAGTGTGTTTACTTTTCCTTTTGGTGTAAAGTTGACCCATTAGTGGGATGAACCTCTCGTAATATACTCTAGATCTAGCTTACAAAGAAAAATGTTTTGATTTTGGACAAGAAAAACTTTCCACCTTTTAGTAAGACTCGCCTTTTAGTCATTTCTTTGGACTAGATATACTCAGTGCTTTGTATGAAAGATCAGAATTCTGCATGTTATTATAGAAAAATAATTTCTCAAAAGCATTAATTTTCAAATTAGCTAAAGGAGCATCTATTCAGCAATAACTGACTTTAGTTTTCATTTCTATTCTTTGTTCTTTATTTATGCTAGAGAACTTAAAAGAGTAACCCAATTTTTTCCATTTTTTTTTTATTAACTAAAAAGAAAAATAAGTTTTTCTATTTGGTCTTTAAGCGCAGATCCAAAGTCCATACTGGTCCTCAAGAATAACTCAAGCGTGTACTGGGTTGTTATATTCACTTAATAAAAATTAAAATGCCGAATAACTGTCAGATACTATCTTTAATGACTCAATGCTCTTAATTGAGTCTCTAACTTATCGTGTACGAAGAAAGCAATTTTTAACCTTATAATTATTGAATAACTTAATTAATTCTTGCACGTAAAATTGACTTAACAACTTCTTTCTCTCAAACCTTTCCTTCAGCGTTACTACAGTTTTAACGTAATTTTCTCCAAAGAAGGATAGGAGAGTCGTGATTCTCTAGAATCTGAGAACTTTACCATGATCTATGCAAGAAGTGATGGAAAAAACACTCACTGCCTGAATTCACCACCTGATCTAATTATTCTTAACTTTGATATCCTAATGAATATTGTGCATCATTTATGACACTCTCATCTCATGTAAACTAATTTACCAAACCAACTTCAGATTTCATTTACAAATACCATGTATTGAACTAGTCTGCAGCTTCCATTCCTGAAACCGTCTAGTTCACCATCATCAATAACATTTCCTAAAGAAAATTTTCCAACATTATTTCTGTTTATAAGAAATAATTATTGAATGATCTGTCTAAACATTTCAGATTTGCATTGACTAATGTAAAATATCAATCTTCATCTATCAAAAGAAGAACTAACGTTTTAACTTTTACTGAAAACTACAGCTGTGCTCTTTAACTCCTTAGCAAGTAACATACTACAGGGTTTGATGAAAAACGAGACTCCATCTTGACTTCCGATGTAATTCCGCTGAACATATAATCTTACAGAAAAGAATATTAACTCCAATAAAACTTAAATTCACTGAAAATTTTCCAAAATTACGCTTGCTATGACAGTAATAATGCTATGACAGGAAACACCATGCTCAAAAACTGTGCCGTGACTGTTATAAACAGGGTAATGTTGGGATAAGATCAACATTTGATTCAAGACTATCTACTAGCACTCCTGTAAAGCGATGAGTGACTTCAAAACACTTACTTATTCCAGGTGACAAACTATTTCTGTTACTATACACTGTTTGAGATACATATTACATGCTCATTATAGATGAGCTCATCACAAGTAGATAAATTAATGGCATCCTTAATAGAAGCAAAGATAATAAAATTACCGTTGAGTTATTAATTCAAAACACCCTTCCTTAAAGGTTAATGCCGTGATGAAAAGGTTAACTTGCTTTACAGACAAAGTTAAGGTTATATATCTAAGAGGAATAAGAAGTTTGAATGAAACAAAACTTGAAACAACATTACTTGAAAAGTTAAGTAGTATATTTGAAAAATTATTGCCATATTTTTAACCTAAATTGTTTTCTACAGAGCTTGTGAAGTAATCATATCGTGTTCTTTAATGTTTTGAAGGCAGTGCAATAATTTTAAAAGGGGTTTTGAAAGTAAATAAGCATATTTAATGAATCGAAGGTATTATTGAATGTATGTATAGGCGTAATGGATATTTGAAAGTTAATATAATTTAAACGCATTTTATTATTTAAATTGACACACGTTGGTTCGGTCTCTAATGTGAGGGGATATGATATTAACAGAAATAATATTATCATAATAGAATTCTTGGTTAATTTTCTGCTACAATCAATGATTTTCGTAAGGTAATAATAATCATCAAATTATTACAAAAAAAATCTGGAGTGCCCTACACTCAACTTTACTACAAGTAAACTTAAATAAAACTTCTTGGGTGTATAATATACAATGTCTCATTTAAGCATAATAGAATCGTCTAACTGATAGATGTTCATTAGACTTTCATTCCTGAGGTAGTACAGATAGTGAGATAGTGATTCATCCACTTGTCAATAGATAAGCCTTTTTTGTATGTCACAAAAATAATGGATATACAATCATTAGTATAACTACAGCAGTAATAATATTATGAAAAGCCAAAGTGAAAATTTGCATATACGAAATAATTTCCTACAAGAGAGCATGGCTTTTGCTCCAATAGCCCGTGGATCTCTTACATAGATTATCTGACCTCCTTCTACATTTATACTTAAGACAAATTTTCTCATTTAGAACTTGAAATATTTTTAGTATTTTAAAAACATTACCAAGTTTTTGTCTGAAATGTCAAAAACATGTAAGAAATAATGCTTTTTTCAGATAATTTTTAAGTTAAGATGTAGGATAATTTAATTTATTATTTTTAAAAAATTTTTTTCTTTAATTCTGAATAATGTTCTACATTTATGATCTTTTATCAAATTATTATACTGAAAATTTCATGACATGCTAAAGTTTTTTAAAAACTCGCTTTTCTTTCTCTTAGTCAAAAATCATAAAAAACGAATTTACTCTGACGGAATGTTATTTTTTCCCACGTGCTCTACTCTGTTATAAGTTTGCTGTAAATGTATATTGAGAAAAAATATATTGGTAATTAGCCACCTTTGCATTCTTAAGTCAAGTTCAAAGACGACTTTTCTGTATAATTTTAAATTTAAAAGCTGGAAGCTAGAAATTTTTAAAAAAAATGGTATGAACTGTTAGACTAGAATAATGAAAAAACTGGAAATTAGACAAAAACATAGAAACCCTTCTATAGGACGTAAAAGTTCATTCCAAAAACTTCAATATTACCCAATAATAATGTTATTCATAAACGTAAAAAAAATAGCATCTAATATTAAGCTTTATAGAATGTTGGAACATATAGATTGATTAGAACAATTTGTTAGACAAACCCATCATACTATAAAAAGGATCAGAGATTATATGTTTCGTATGCTCTATTGTTGTTGACTTTTTACATATACAAATTTTATTCTTCTTACATCACATAAAGGTTGTTAAGTCATTTAAAAATTTGCATTAAACCTCTAAACATTACATTATTAAGGTGAATTCACTAAGTCAATGTAAAAAATGTAAAAAAATATAAAAAAATCGACAATTATAGCAAGTGATCTCTTAGTTTAGGATAAACAAACAGTTCTTTAGCTTTATTGCTGTTTGCCGTAACTGAAATTTCATGAATTTTTTTTATAAATTGATAATTTTGTGTTCATTTTTGGACAAATTTTCATGATTTTTTAATGAGCTGTTTAGCGTCAGAAAAATATTTTTTGAAAACAGAAATCGTACTTTAACGCCTCTTTGGCAAATGTAACTTCGAAAAAAAATTACCTCAACTCATTCTCCACATAATGTTCAATTTTTAGGTATAGTTTCATTTTGATCCGTCAAACGGTATGGCTTGTATCGCTCTTAAAAGCTTTGAGATTGAATTATAGGACATAATTTTTACATTTTATTAAACAAATATATTTTACTTTGTTTTAAAATTCTGAAGATATTTTTCGTTTATTCCATTTCTATCCACAAAGATAATACCCAAATTTCTAAACTCTAGAGTTATCAGTTTAGGAGAAAAAAATGTTTTTAAAAAACAGGTTTTTGGCGAAAAAAGTGACTTTCCCGTCATGCATAATTCTTCCCAAACAATAGGGATCATCTACACTATGGGCCCTAATTTAGTGTAAAATATCAACTTGATCCATCAAAGATTCTGGACTGTAGCGTGGTAACAAGCAATGCTAACACACTCACCCACCCTCCCACCCACACACAATAATCTTTCGTTAATTAGTTGATAAAAAGAGTCCAGCTGATGACGCCATGTATACTGCAGCTGATGGGCTGTTATTTATCTCATATAACTGTCATATGAGTTACTAGCACATCTTTGAGCCGGTTGTTTAAACAATCTTAGCTATGAGGCTTCCTGGTTATTATAAAGTAAGACAAATCAGATTACTGAAGCAAGAGATGGATGACTCATATTAAACGCGAGGAAGCTGCGATGCGCGAATCCTTTATCCACCGCCTTTCAGATAGGGTTGTGGTGAAATCCAATCGACTGTGCTCCACTGCTGCCTTTGATCGTCTCCCGAATAAGGCAGGCCTATAATATTATTTATATTCATCAATTATTAATATATAACTAAATAATCCAATCATTATTATATATGTGCTTTTTTTATTTTTCGCTGACATCTCTTGCCTCTTACGGCACTGTTATATACTATAACAGGTCGCATTTTGATTTGACCTCCTTCAACATTGAATATTTAAGTAAAATATTCAAATTAAAAACAGGAAAATACTCTTATTTTCTCTGAAAAACATCATAAACATCGAAGAAAAAATGTTGTTTTAAGATAATTTATAATTATGGATGTACGATAATTACATTTATTAATCTTCAAACGAAAGAGTCCAATTTTGAATTATGGTTTACATTTTTGTTCTTTTATAGAATTATTATACTGAGAATTTCATGGATTCTTAGTATATAACAAAATCATTTTTCTTCCCCTTTATCAAAAATCATAGATACCAATTTTTTCTGAGGGAGTGTTATCTTTTTCCTGCCTGCTGTACTCTGTTATAAGCTTGCTATGAATGTATACTGAGAAAAAATATATTAGTAATTCGCCAGTTTACATACTCAACTCAAAGTCGAAGCCAGATTTCAATATAATTTAAATATTTTATAGTAGGGAGCTTCTCATTTTTGAAAATAATAAATATGAACTGTCAGACTAGAATAGTGAAAAAACTGGATATTTCTCAACAAACATAAATCCTCTTTCTTGAGGAAAGAGTCAATTCGTCACATTTCAATATCATGGAAAGATACAATTCACAAAGATACAGTAATTATAACTGATAATAAGTTTTGCACAAGAGTGCAATATACAGATTTATTACAGCATTTCATGAGACAAATCCATCATGCCATGGAAGACAAAGGTGATTTATTAATATTAATTGGAAGTGATTTTTTACATTTAAAAATTTATTCCTCTCGTATAAAACAGTAAATTAATAAATTTTCTATTATAATCATCAATTTTATCTCAGAGGATTTGCTCAAAAAATTTCTAAGTCAAAGTAAACATTGTAAAAAAATCTGGAGTGCTCTACACTCTACTTTACTATAAGTAACTTAATGTCAAATTTCTTGAGTATATAAAACATAACGTCTCATTTAAGCATAACGTAAACATCTAAATGGGATATAATTATTAGCCTTTCATTGCTGAGGTAGTACAGATAATGATTGAAGGACATATCAATTTATAAGCTTATTTTTGTACATCACAAATAATTTATTATTTGGAAATAATTTCATTAGTATAACTACACCAGTAATAATATTTTTGAAAAACCAAAGTAAACAATTCTTGAAACGATTTATTCTCCTACAAGAGAACATGGCTATTTGTTCAAATAGCCAGTAGATTTTTTACATCGTTTACTTGACATCCTTCTACATTGAATATTAATGTAAAATTTTCAAATTTGAAACAGTAAAATACCCATTTTTTCTCTGAAAAACATCTTAAACAGCGAAGAAAATGTTGTTTTAAGGTGATTTGTTAATTAAAGATGTACGATAATTACAGTTATTAATCTCTAAACGAAAGATTTATATTTAGAATTATCTTTTACATTTTTGATTTTTAACAGAATTATTATACTGGGAATTTTATGGCTTCTTAGTATTTAATAAGATCATTTTCCTTCCCCTTTGTCAAATAAGATATATACGAATTTTTTCTGAGTGTGTGTTATCATTTTCCTGCACAATATTATTACTCTTACATCTCATATAAGTCAATAAACAATTTAAATTGTTCCTTTATAAATATCAATTTTATCTCAGTGGAATCGCTCAAAAAATTTCTAAGTCAATGTAAACAATGAAAAAAAATATAAAAAAATCGACAAGTATGGCAGGTGATCTCAGTCCAAGATAAAAAAACAGTTTTTATAGCGTTATTGCTCTTTCCCGTAATTGAAACTTCATGATTTTTTTTTTTATAAATTGGTAATTTTTTGTTCCATTTTTGGTCAAATTTTCATTACTTTTTAATTAGCCGTTTAGCGTCAAAAAAACATTTTCTGAAAACAGAAATCGTACTGTAACGCCCCATTAGCGAATGTAATTTTGAAAAAAAATATCTCAACTCATTCTACACATAATTTTCTATTTATAGGTATAGTTTCATTCTAGTCCGTGAAACAGTGTGGCTTGTATTGCTCTCACAAGGTTTGAGATTGAATTATAAGTCAAAATTTGTACATTTTATTGAAAAAAAAATATTTCCCGTTGTTTTAAAATTCTGAATATATCTTTCGTTTGTTCCATTTGTAACCTCAAAGATAATGTCAAAATTTCAAAACTCTAGGGTTATCAGTTTAGGAGAAATAAATGTTTTAAAAAAAACGGTTTTTGGCAAAAAAAGTCTTTCTCGTCATGTATAATTCTTCCCAAACAATAGGGATCTTCTAGGCTATGGGCCCCATTTTTGTATAAAATATCAACTTGATCCATCAAAGATTCTTCACCATAGCGTGGTAACAAACAATGCTACAACACCCACCCACCCACCCACACACACACATACATCATCGAAAAAACTTCATAAAACGAATATTGGGGCCACAAAACACGAAATTCCGTCAAAATCTCGAGATCAATTTTTTCACGATCACTATATGTTACTTATAGTAAAGTAATAATTATTAAGGTAAAATTACTATAAGTGATTCCAAAAATATTGGAAGAAATTCTGAATCATTATTTGTATGTTGGAGTTATAAATATGAATGTATATACATGCTGTCATTATTTGAACAGATGTTTGTACACCCATACACGACTAGTTTGCATACCCGTCCCGTGGTTTCTCTTATTTTAATCGGTTATAATGGTCCTATAACATTCTGAAATAAATAAGTTTTAATAATATTAATTAGTAGTTTTTGTTGTTTTAATGGATTTGTGTAAATTATGTTTTGCATTAATCATTTACTTGGTGTGTTATATATCTTGAAGGCTTCTCTCCAATCATTCAGCTGCAAGGACACCTATCATCTTATAATAACTGTTTTACAGTTTTTCTTCTCAAAGTATTTTTCCTTTGACGTTTCTCACTTTGAGCCAACACGAATGGGTAACTGATTAAGCAAGCCTAGCTTAAGTTAGTCTCAGTTAGACTAGGTTAGCCTTAGTTTAGTTTCTATAAACCACAGAAATGAGTGCAAACTTTAATAGTAAATTAAAAGTGATATAGGCTTAACTGGATAGTAATGATTACCTTGTTGATGACGAAGTGGAGGGGAATACCACCTGATTTGCAGGTGAGAACAAGGTCGCCAGGATGGGAAAGACAGTCCCTGACCAGGAAATCACCATTGTTGACCAGAATGATCTCGGCTCGCTGGCGGGGTATGGAGCCGTGGTACCAGGCATGCGAGCGAAGGTCTCGAGGGTCCAAAGACAGTTCACGCTCCAGCGCCTTCCGAAGGCTCCCGTCGTCCCCGCCCCCCGTCTGCGTCATAGAAATTGACATCATCGCAAGAATAGATTAAAGTCTCCGCATACCAATATCAGTACAAAATAAACAGTTACGGCGTAGATGAATCTATCCCTAAGTACATACATACAACACAATAGCACATATTCTATTACAAACCATGTACAATACAGCATACAAAAAAGGTTATGAAAATTAATGTTGAACTTAAAATTATCCTCAAAGATCAATGCCTCATTTACCTTAGTAAAAATCGTTCCAGAACAAAACAGTTAAACTGTCTCATAACTTTTACTACTGTTTGACTGGCCCTTGTTGAGTCATATTTTAAGTTATATCTTCTGAATGAAAAGCATATTGGTCACCAGAAACTAACCAAAGGCCATATACCTAAAACAACTTTTTTAAACTGTTCACACTCTCATATTTTTAAACATTCGAGGCCAATTAATAAAGAGGAAAAAAAAACATTTTTCAAGGAATCTAGAATCTCATTGTAAGTAAATGAAGAACTACTTTCATTACTGTTTGAATTAGATGTAGCTGAACATAGAATCCGTAAAACAAGAAAATTTAAAGTTCCTTTGTTAAAGTAATTTATTCATTAATTTAGTCATTCGTTGAAGTAATTGCCTTGAAGAACAAGTAAAATGTCTTGAAAAATAGACATTTTTCTTTCTGATGATATAGCTCGGGATAAAACTTCTATCATTCTTCCAAATCACTTCCCTCTCTCTTCTTAATCTGTCACTCTCCCTGATTCTATTGCACTGTATCTTTACCATTAACTATCTATCCATTTTATCCTTTATCTATCTCACTTCTCTCTCGCTACTTCCCAATCTCTCACAAAACCTCTCTTCTTATATCTCTCCCTCTTTAACTCTCTCTACCACTCTCAGAGTCTCTCCCTCTCTCTCTATATATATAACTATATATATATAACGTAGAGGAATCAGTTATTATATGGTATTTTACTTATTATTTACTAATTGAAACGTAAAAAGCTAATGAAATGGTCTCCACATATAAAATTTTAATCGTATAAACAACGTGTTTTGAACACGTAGTGTTCTCCTTCAGGCATTAACTACGTAGATAATAGCCCGTAGTTAATGTCTGAAGAAGAACACTACGTGTTCGAAACGCGTTGTTTATACGATAAAATTTCTATATGTGGAGACCATTTAATTAGCTTTTTACCCTGCAATATACATATCTTACTATCATTCCGTTTAGTCCCTCCTTGTTGTACTCTCTCACTCTACTTCTTGTCATCCCTCTCTCGTTTCTGTTTACCCCATCAACCACCCTCTTTCCCTCTTAACTGATTCTCTAACACTTCATTTCCTCATTATTTCTCTATCGCTTTTCACAGCCCCCCCATAGCTCATTACCTCTCTATATCCTGACAGACTTTCTAACTCTCCCTGACTGAAGCTTTCTTTAACTACTTCTATCTAACAATTTAACTATTATATCTAACTGCCTCTGTATTTTGTTTTCTTTTTGATTACTTTCGTGTCTAAAGACACCTTCTTTCTTTATTCACTTCATCTTTTTCTTAAGCACTTTCCTGTCATCCGCTCCCTCTCTCAACCGTTTTCTATTGTTCTCCCGCTTTTCACCTTTTTATATTTTTCCCCACTCCTACCCTTCTCTAACCTCTATCTTTGTACCTATTTCCCGCTAATTTCTAAACGCCAAAGACGTGAGAATTCGTAAAATTATGTACAGAAAAAAATCTATTATAACTATTTTTTTTGCAAGAAAAACATCTTTTAGTTTTTACTAGAGAACGTTTGTTTCTTTATTCTGTTAAACCTGCTAGGGCAAAAATAAAGAAAAAGTGAACCATAATGCACCTAAAAATGAAACATTGTTTTCTTAACGTTTTACAAACATTTAAATAACAACCTGGTATTTACTTGTTTAATCGAAGTGATAGAGCTATCAACGATTTGTTAATCCATAACAGCTTATTTTTTGCTTGTAAATTTTTTTTTATTTGCAAATGATTAATGTACACTGTCAGAATTTTTATCACAAATGTTCGTCGAAGTGTTTTTTTAAAATATATTTTAACATATACCATATTTCGTAAGCTTTTCTTTCTCGATACTCTATAATAAGTTTAATGTTTTTTTAATTTTTGGCATATGTGACGTTTTCTGTTTGATAATCGGTTTAAAGCTCTTCTGCCAATATATACAACTGCTTCATTAGACAATTCTCACAGCCATTCTGCACCATAACTTGAATGCAATTCAAACAATCAACTTCTTCAAAGAATCAAAAATGCCATAATAAGTCTATAATAGATACTTCAGCATAATATTTCAACTTCTTCAATGAAATATCTACTCCACCAAACATGTTTTAAACAATAATGAATAATCAAATAAAGATTTTAGTAGAGAGTGTTAAGAGACTCTCAACAAAAAAGCTCATCTCTGAAATACAGAGGTCAATATATGAAACCATGAATATTAAAATTGTTTGTCCACCTGCAAGGCCTGGTTGGCCCGATAAGGAGTGAGGCCTTAATCCCTACAACATTATAGGCTTAAGGGGAAGTTAACTGAACAAGAGTTAGACAATTGCAACCTACTTTGCTATATATTCTCAAAACTTTAACATGTAAAGTGACTTACAGTGATTCAAAGGGGATACAACAATGAACTTCCTCGTGTTATAATAATAGTTATTTGCAAGAAGCAATTGAAGAAAAATTTAATACATTCGTAGTTAATAATATATATAAAGGTCTCACAATAACATAATAAGGTAAATTAAAAATCAACGTAATTGATTTTTAATCCTTTAGAACCACTAAAGGAGGTTCTAAAATGATAAGACCTTTGTACCTTTGGCAAGTAACAATTTTTTCAGAGTCAGAAATTAAAATCATTGTAACCTAACACTGAATTCATATAGAAACGTATTAATTTATATAGAGCAAAATTTATTGAATAAAAATAAAATTGATTTATTTAAAATAAATGATAAGTTAAATTTACTTATTATTAATTAAAAATAAAATAAAAAGCATTAAGATAAGACATTAATGTAGTGCAAATGACTTTAAATATTTCACCCTTCTTGGATTATAAATTATTATAACAGTATACACCATATATTCAACAAAGTAAATGGACTGACTATTTGAAAAACTTGAATGTTACAATTAATTGTTTTGAACTCTATTTATCAGAGTTTCTGTGTCTGTCATATGAAATTTTTTTATATATATGATAAACTACATATGATTCAAAAGGACTAATAACACCTAAAACAAAGTGTGTGACATAGAAAGAAACGTAACAAAGGACTCACTTTCCTTTCTATGTGTTACAGTTTATTTTAAGTATATATATCTTAAGGTTTTTGTTTAAAATTATTCAAAAGATACATTCATTAATATTTTTAACATAAAAGTCATTATTAATTTTAAAAAAATACCACTGAACAACCCTATGAGAATGTATAAAAAAAAAAAGTAGAAACTACTTGAAAAATTCTCAAACAGAACCAGACTTTTGACGAGTAACTGTCAATTTAGTGTAAGAAACATAAGTGAAATTGCTTTTTTGCCAAATTTGTTCAAGTCGTTCGTAATCTGATTTAAAATAACGTTAGTACTCACCATCTTGATGTTACATAGACTCTTGCTCTGAGTCACACTATTGACCACCTGCAGCACACTCCTGTAACACAAACATACCATTCATGAAGTCGCCGTAAGTTTTCAGATAACAAATATTTTTAGCTTTATCAAAAATATATATCAATAATACATGGTCATAACAGATCTTTAGTGCATAAATAATGCGAATGAATTTGGACGACATTAAAACATGGGTAACATACATTATCGCAATTTACATCACAATGAGTACTACTTTCTTCCTGATTTCTTCTTCTATATAGAAACCTAAAACTGTTTATATAGAATTATCTTAATATGAGTGTTGGATTAGAAAAAATTATACATTTTAGGTTATAAAAATATATCAAAAACTACTATTAAATTACACAGTAGTGACTTGTTGGATTTATTTTCTTAAGGATAATTTTTTTTACCAAATTAATTGATAACCAATATATAGTGAAGATAATTCATTTTTGATGCTACATATGTAAAGTACACCTCATGCTCGGTTACAGGGACGTGGGTTAAAGTCCCATAAAATTGAGGGTTTGTGTTATATGTTACAGTTTTGTACCTGAGACATTAGATGACATTAATAATCGTACCTTTTCATGCAGGGATATTACAGAAATAACTGATAAAAAAATCACAAAACTGTTTTTATTATCATTTTCCATTAAATAAGTAATTAAAAATATAAAATTTAGGAAAGAATAATTTTATTGTTAACAAAACTATTTATTATACGGTTAGAAAATTTCCCAAATAACAATCAACACGAAATTAAATGATAACTTCATAAACTTTACAGCCCCCTATTGATAACGTATCAGGCTTTCATTCCATTTCGTAATTTTATTGTGTTATTTTTAATGAGTGCTAAAAATCTTACTTATTAATTATCATTAATATTTCATCTCCTTCATGCGTTTGACGAAGACTGCATTTCTTTATAATTTATTTCTTATAAACATTGTTATAATTGACGAAATGGAGATATCTGCATTAACATAAATGATTGCATTAAATATATGGACTAGGTGGTGGATAACATGTATAAATATAGTAAAATTAAGTGTAAACCATTCCACATTTTTTGCCTGATAAATTGGTCTTTCAGATTATTTAAAACATTTTAAGTCAGCTATACAAAAATCTGAATAACTAAAACTGTAACAATACCTGCAAGTGTCAAATGATGTGTATTATCCAGCAATAAAAAAAAGTAAATAAAATGCAAGAATCTTAAAATAAAACAATCGAATCAAAAGTAAAGACACATAGAGAAGGTAAAGCTTGATTCAGCTATCTCGGAGGTCCTTGCAACATCTGTCTTATCAAGGGTAGCTTCAGCAGCATTAGTTGTTATAAAACGTATATTTATCTATATTAAGTATTAAAATTACATAAATAAAAATGAGTCAGGTACTGTTGAATGGTGAAATAAATAGATGATGAATTAAAAAAAAATAAGCACAGTCGTTGAAAAACTACTAAAAAATAAAAGTATATATTTATCTCGTATCTGCAGAAGTTTTAATAACATCGCTGTAAAAAATTAAAACGTGAACTGCTAATTAAACGAAATTAAACCGACTATTCCTGTTACAGTCTCTTAAAAAAGTAAAGTAATTTATTTTCTTTAATAAGAGTCTATTGTTTTTATTTTCAATACAATACTTTTCTATATTTTTAATCTCCTTTCTTTTAATTTTAATTGTTTTTTCTTCAAAGATCCTTTATTCATTACTTTTTTCACTTTTTACTATAAATCATTAGTATCAAGGTTGAATTAGTTGACTCAACTTTAGTGCTTTATATCTCGTTACCTCAAAGTAATATGAACATATAACCATGATGAAAGTATCTACAAACTGTTTTTATAATCTAATATCAAAAAGTTGCTTGCTGCATCTGTTAGTTTGTTTCTCAAACTCGTCGCAGAGTTTCAGATATAGACCCGCATAAATATCTATATTTTCAAGCTAAATAAACCAGGATACGTGTGCGTTGCGAAATGATCTCATATGCATGATTCAAGCATAACATCACATCTTTGCGCTATCTTCAATCATTTGAATGGACCCCCAGTGTATAGTACTAATGAACCAAATCGGTATGGCAGATTACGTTTTCGAGACCTTCATGTGGATGAGATTTTAAATTGTGTCTACCTCTAAATCTGGAAACTTTGTAAACAAAAAAAGATACAAAAAATGTATAACAAAATGTTAAGATCAAAATATATGTACACTTTTTTCGTTGGAAAAACGATCCAAAACCGACAAATATTGTTCAATGTCCAACCGTCTCTGAACCAGTGCGCTTGGTTTCCCTCTCTTATCTCTCCTGAAGACGGTTCAAACCGAAAATTAGAGACTGTAAGTGTGGGCTCATGATTTCTCTATGTTTCTTTTTCTATAATGAACTATATATATATATATATATATATCTGTGTGTGTGTGTGTGTGTGTGTGCGTGTGCATGTGTGTGTACACATAAATTAAAATATGAAACAGTTCGTTAGGATGACTTATCTCACTTAAACTTTTCCGATAAAATGTTGTGTTGTTGTTTCAATATGTTCTATTTTTGTAATTGTTTGATAGATATATTGTATTGGATATATATATATATATACACATTTTTGATGAAAATACGACCCGAAATGGACAAATAGAGTTCAATGTACATAAAGAAACGTAGAGAAATTAAAAACACACACTTTGGAGACCCAACCGTCTCTGTACCACTGCGCTTGGTCTCCCTTTCTTATCTCTCCTGAAGACGGTTCAACCAAAAATTAGAGACTGTACGTGTGTGTTTTTAATTTCTCTACGTTTCTTTATGTACATTGAACTATATATATATATATATATAAAAAGATTTCACATAAACACGTGAAACAACAATCAATGATCAAACCACAATAAGAAATGGGAAAACAAGACTAAGATCTTTCAACCGTAACAAGCGGTCTTCGTCAGAGTCAAAAACCCAACTGAACACTAGATACAGAAAACGTTTTCTGCATCTAGTGTTCAGTTGGGTTTTTGACTCTGACGAAGACCGCTTGTTACGGTTGAAAGATCTTAGTCTTGTTTTCCCATTTCTTTATATATATATATATATATATATATATATATATATATATATATATTTATATATATATGATCAAACCACAATAAGAAATGGGAAAACAAGACTAAGATCTTTCAACCGTAACAAGCGGTCTTCGTCAGAGTCAAAAACCCAACTGAACACTAGATGCAGAAAACATCTGGTGAGGAGTTGAGAAGAGTGGGAGGGAAGAGTGGTATTTTAAAGGGTGAAAGCACAGGAAAGGACTAATGTCCAGAAAGGGATGTTTGGGGAAACAAAGGAGTACAGTAAGAAAAAGTAAAAAACTATCCGCTAGCTGTCAACCCTCTTTGAAGAGGCTATTGTTGACAGCTAGCGGATAGTTTTTTACTTTTTCTTACTGTACTCCTTTGTTTCCCCAAACATCCCTTTCTGGACATTAGTCCTTTCCTGTGCTTTCACCCTTTAAAATACCACTCTTCCCTCCCACTCTTCTCAACTCCTCACCAGATGTTTTCTACATCTAGTGTTCAGTTGGGTTTTTGACTCTGACGAAGACCGCTTGTTACGGTTGAAAGATCTTAGTCTTGTTTTCCCATTTCTTATTGTGGTTTGATCATTGATTGTTGTTTCACGTGTTTATGTGAAATCTTTATATATATATATATATATATATATATAGTTAACACATGAAAGAGAAAAAACAAATAAAGACACACACAAAAGACTCACAACGATATTTCGACAGTCGTCGTCATCGGGTAGAAGTAGTCCCTTTGAGTAGCTGAAGCTAACTGAGTGGTAGGCCGAATGCAAACGAACACGCACGCACTCTGCCGGCTGCCCTAGGTAAGCTACTAACTACAGAGAGAAAAATAACTAAAAAGGACAAATAAAAGCAAATAAAAAATAACAGAAGGAGAAGAATAGTAAATGAAGCAATAAACAAATTAAAAAATAATAAAATAAAAAAAAAAAAATTAAATTAACGGTACAGTTGAGGCCAGGAGGAGAGCGAGCTTTGAGAAGACAGATAATTGGGTTACTTTAAGAGCTTCAGAGGAGGCAATTATCTGTCTTCTCAAAGCTCGCTCTCCTCCTGGCCTCAACTTGTACCGTTAATTTAATTTTTTTTTTTTTTTTTATTTTATTATTTTTTAATTTGTTTATTGCTTCATTTACTATTCTTCTCCTTCTGTTATTTTTATTTGCTTTTATTTGTCCTTTTTAGTTATTTTTCTCTCTGTAGTTAGTAGCTTACCTAGGGCAGCCGGCAGAGTGCGTGCGTGTTCGTTTGCATTCGGCCTACCACTCAGTTAGCTTCAGCTACTCAAAGGGACTACTTCTACCCGATGACGACGACTGTCGAAATATCGTTGTGAGTCTTTTGTGTGTGTCTTTATTTGTTTTTTCTCTTTCATGTGTTAACTAGTAGTCCTGTTGGACCATTTCAAGTATATATATATATATATATATATTGCTAAGATATCGACCGTGAAATGGAATCAAAATTAAAGTTCATCAGGACTCCGTCAGTTCTTCAGGTTCAAATTAAACTTCGACTTGTTAATGTTTCAACTAATTGCGCTTTTTATGTATAATTGATTTTTGAATGTTTGAATTATTTCTTATATTTCCTCTGTTTTGTAAGCATTTGAAACAGGTTGTACATAAAAACCAAACCGTTGGCAATGAGAATTTAATTTGAAATTGAAGAACTGACCTAGTCCTGATGAGCTTTAATTATATATATATATATATATATATATATATATATATATATATATAATATATATATATATATGTCTAAACCAAATTAGGAAATTAAGAAATGAAAATCAGATCATATGACCAAAATAACAGGTTCTCAACTGAGTCTTAATTCAACTTCCTGCGAGCTTGTCAGAAGCAGACTCTGAAGAGAAACATTTATTTCGTCCAAATGAGCTCAGTCTGATTTCTATACTGTGGTTTTATATATATAAATATATATAAAAAATTTATAAAGTTTAAACCAGAAGGAAAAAGGAAACTATAGAAAAAAATGTCATGCGGCCTTACACTTTATGTTATAAGAGAGCAAACAATGTAAGAACTAAGAAGGTAACGTAAAAGTTATGTGGAAGGAAAAGTTATGTAGAAATCAGTTACTTGTTTTCATTTTCCATGTGATTCAATCTTCGTTGATAGCATCGAGTGTTTGCGGTGATTCTTCTGCATATATCAATTTATATTTACATTGGAAAGACCACCAAATATAAAAGAAAAAAAAAGAATTTAAAATATTTCAATTATTCGTTATCAATGAACTAAGAATTTATATAGGAAATTTTAACTATTAAACAGGTTAATTTATGAAAATAATTAAAAATTGATTTCTCATGAAGAATTTAAGCTTGTTCCTGATTTGAACGATATTACTTCACTTTAATACGAAGTGGGTCAATTCATATCATATGACTTCTTCCTCAACTTGATTATGTTAATAAATAATTAAAAAAGAACGTTAATATTCAGTCATTTTAGACTACTGATAATTTGGGAAGCATTTATTTCGAATACACATTTAAAGATAGCTAACTATTATTACATGACTGTTACCAAATTCGATAGATTCACTTCTATTTTTTCTTGCAGAGCTCAGACTCAATTAACTATTTCCGTAAAGGAAGCATTGATTGACCGGAAGAAGTTTCCGCTTTTCGTATTTCACAACATAAAGCCAATTACAATAATTGGTTTTCTAGAGCTCATCAGTGTGCTCACATTGTTTTATGGACTCTGAGTGGATGTGAGGCAATCAAGGTTAGAGAGTGTGATTTTTTTGGTTGATTTTTGTGGTGGTTGGGTGTTGTTGTTTACTATTTTCTGTTACGGATATTGCTAGATTTTTAAATGATACTCTCGGTTGTTTACTGCGAAAAGCAGCCTTCATCTTCATGCCAACAGGAGTAGAGGTTGCACAGTCCCTCTTGATTATTAAAAGATGTTGACACTGGATTACAACTTCTTCTCGTAGAAACATCTTCAAGTTGTAGGTTTTGTTTATTTTCCTCTTCGGTTTCTTATGTTCATGTTTTTTCTTCAGTTGAATGTTATTGCTGCTGTTGATGGATGGCTGGTAGGTGATGAAAAGTTCTGCACTGTTGACCTGGTGGTGGTATTTGCGACTTGTTTCAACCATTCTCTGGTTATCTTCAGGCAAGGAAATGGCCCAGACGTTGGTCCTTATATACAGTTTTCTATGAGTTGTCCGGGGAAAGGAATATGATTTGTTGCGATGTTGACCTCTATCTGTCAAAATTGTTGGCCTCCATCCGTCACAGACTTGAATGCTTGGCTCCCCTCTCTTTTCTCTCCTGATGATGGTTCAAATCAAAAATTAAAATTATAGTGTTTTTTCTCATTAATTTTTCTGTTTCATTTTATATGATGAATTTGTATTGATATATATGCAGAATTTAACTGAATAACTTAAATTTTTTTCAAGTATTAAAGAAACCTTTAAAAGTGCTAATGAATATTTAAATCAGGGAATACATTACTATTGTAAAACAAAACAATAAATTTAATCTTTGGTTCCAGTCTTTTACAGCTGTAGTTTTATGGATATTGAGGGCACCCTAAAAGGTCAAAAGAATCATTCTCTCAAAGCACCATAGACACAAAGCCTTTTAGTTGCAAGTTTTTATTCGCCACCCCTAAGTTATTTATTCATTAATTATACATTCGTCTTCAGACTTGAGTCAACTACCTAGACTTTCTTGTTCTTAACATTCCTATAATCTCTTAAAAACATATACACACAAATACAGCAGTCAATATAAAGAAACGTCAGAGTTTCTTCTAATTGATCTGCTACCGTGTTTTAATTTGATATTATTTGTATATACAATAACCACGTGAAATAAAATCCATAGTAGGCAATTCAAAAAAGGCACTATGGAATGGAATGGAAAATTCTTTATTATTGGATTATTCCCAGTTTAAAAATTTCAGGGGTAGCCGTACAGGGGACACTAAGTGTCACCCACCGGGCTTTTTCCCCTATTGTACAGTGAATCTTACAGTTATAATAATTGTATAAAAATAATAATAATACTATTACTAATAATAATAGTAATATATAATAATAATACTTATCTTAATAGTTATATTAACAGCGATATTAATAATAATAATAATAATAATAATAATATATAATGGTACTAATAATAATAATAATAATATATAATGATAATAATAATAATAAAATGGTGATGCTAATATCAATAATAAAGGCACTAAGATCTTTTAACTCAAATAACTAGTCTTTGATGGAGTATTACTTAGTTCAAGTGTGGATCTGCCAATGAAAAGTTATATTGGTTGAAATATCCTAGTACCATTTCTAAATAATAAGAGATTTCTAAGTAATTACTTACAGTTTAGTATAATATATATTTAGGTATTTAGTGTTACATATAAGTGAACAACTAGGTAAAACATATTGTATGAGAGAAATTGAAAAAAATAGGCACACTGACCCTGAGATACGGCTTTATAAATGGGAAAGCTGTTTAGTTCGAGGATATAAGATTTATCAATATTATACATTTTTGTGATTATTCCTAAAAAAATATTCTACTCTAATAATGGATTTTAATTTTATTTTAAAATTCATCAGTTCTTAATAATGGGATTATAAACAAGCAATATTGTTTATCTTTTTATTGGATATTATAGTTTTTTTCAGAAAATTTTTATTAAGATAGAAAAAAATATAATAGTCTGTTTCAAATATAATGCAATGTTTCTGTATAATGGATATATAATCGTCAGTATAATGTTTCAATATAATGGACTGTTTCAGATGTATAAAGTTCAATCGATTTAGCGTCGGCCTCCTGTAGGGCACATACAGAATTCAAAACATGAAAACAAATTCATGTAAAGCTAAAGAGAACAAAGGAGATGAAGCGAAACGCTTCCTACGATATATATTTTAATCAATAATTAGCCTTTACCAGAATATCAAAATAGTAGATATATACATAATATATATATATATATAAAAAGATTTCACATAAACTCTGATGAAGACCGCTTGTTACGGTTGAAAGATCTTAGTCTTGTTTTCCTATTTCTTATTGTGGTTTGATCATTGATATATATATATATATATATATATATATATTAGAGATGAGGAAGATAGATTCAATGCTAGGAACATTCCTGTTTTTGACATATTGAAAATAATGATACCACATATGTACAGCATATTTCATTAAAATATCAATAAAGCATAACAGAAGTTGAGTAATTAAACACATAACATATACATAAGACCTTCGGTCAAATCTTTTAATACGTATTGGTGTTATTTAGTTTCGACTTTGCGAAATTCGTTTAACTGATAGTGTGATTCTAACAAATCTTCAAACCATATTCATACCCGTTCATCTCAAATAATTTTGATTCTCTTTTTTTCATTTTAAATTATATTAAAAAAATTGACTATTTTTATTAGTAATTATTATTTTTTTAGTAATTATTTATATTAAATTTAAACTAAAAACAAAGTTGATGTCATTAGTTGTGCAACCCGTAGTTTTGTGTATTTACTCATACTGAGGTAAATGGATAGTAAAAAATCAGACAACCGTAATCAAACGTTGACGGTTATCTGACCTCTACTCCTTCTATTGGAAGTTTACCTGACGATGAAAACGAAGTGTTTGAAACAAGTAGTTTGAATAAAGAAAACTTTTATTGTTTGGAGAATTTGTACTATCCATTTACGCTAGTATGTAATAAATACACAGATCTGATTGCATATAGAACCATTATAGAGGGGAAAGTGTGGGAATTCTCAGCGCTATGGTAACACTATGGTTGCAATGGGAGGGCAGCATCATGCACGCTGCATCAATTCATGAATTAAGTGTACTAAAATGTATAACTAAAAAGTCAGCAAAACAAAAGATTAGGAAATTCTAAGAAAATAAAGAGGCATATATAAGAGTAAAATCAAAAGTAAAGATATGTGATAAAATATATATGTACAAAAACAAAATAATAAATAGTCAAACAAAAAAAATGAATGAAAAATGCAATTTTAACTTTATTTTATGATAGGGTTGTTCTGTTTATTTGATAGTGATTTAATTTGAGAGGGAAGTAGTGTTGTAAGGCCGAGATGCATGGCAAGCAATGCGAGGCGGAGACCGGTGCGTAGCAATGCGAGGCATCGGAGAGGGGATCTTCGGTGGACCACATTCCTCTGTTACGTCATTCCTGCTCCACACAGAGATGCCCTTGTGTCCCTCGGTAATCGAGGCTCTGTCGCGAATCCTTCGCATCTAGTCTCCCCCCTGGAGACGAGTAAAGCGCACAGCAATGGCCGTGTGACATGTCACGCTGCCTAACTCTGCTTCAACAAAGTGTAACTCTGTCTGCCTGCTAGTCACTATCACTCACACACTTATAAGAATAATAATTAAACAAAGCAGTATTTATATAAAACGTTTCTACATCTTAAAAAACGCATTTTTTATTCAACCATCCAACAAAAAAATTATTTTGAACATATTATTCACAATAATATTCATTACCTTCGATTTTTATGAAATTTAATTTATTTAAAAAGTAATAACTCTTTAAAGGGAGAAAGTAAAAGTAAATATACAAATAAATAGTAAAGTAATAACTTTTAATATATAAGAAACCAAACCATTATTGCATATGACTCAGCTATTTTACAAAATGTTAAAATATACCATAAATATAATAAAATGCTTGCTAATTCCCTAAAAATATTGTCAACTAGCAACCCTCCCCGACCGTCAACAATACAACAATTCAATTATCACCGATAACTCTAAGTTAAAAATATTTACAATATTGGTAAACGTGATTCTTGTGTTCTACGCTAAATTCCAAGTGAATCGAAATTTAATAAAATTGAAGTATCAAATAAATGTAGTGTTTATCTGGGGATGTACAATCGACAAACGATTAACATGAAATCCACATACAAGACTGACATGATAGGATTTAATGAGAATATATGACACTATCCTGACTTTTCGATAAAAGATCAACATCGAAATTTGACTCTATAAAACAAATGATTGATATATACTAAAATCTTTAAACCAATTTGAATGTATGAACTGGAAATCTGGGGAGCAAATAAATATACAAATATTTAAAGAAACGAAATAGCTCAATCTATAAACCTTCACAAAATTGTACAAGCACCCTTTATTATTTCTATCAATACCATTATAACAATCTAAAACTTTTTTTATCCACCAGAAATATAATGCTGATACCTCAAATTTTATTAGCAATGCTAACTAAAAAGGCTAATTAAAGTAAACAGAACAAATTATTTGAAGTAACATACTGTCAATCGGTAGTTTCTAAACTTTTTTATTTCACTTTTGTGTAGCATAGATCATATTCTAGACAGTTTCACTGTCTAAATAAACAATTACAGCGAGATCTCCCAATTAAGTATATTTAATTCTTAGAGTAAAAACAAACTAATTTTTTTTATGAATTAATGATGAAAAAGCTGATATATATATATATATAAAGATTTCACATAAACACGTGAAACAACAATCAATGATCAAACCACAATAAGAAATGGGAAAACAAGACTAAGATCTTTCAACCGTAACAAGCGGTCTTCGTCAGAGTCAAAAACCCAACTGAACGTTCATATATATATATATATATATAAAACAAACACTTTTTCTTCTTCTCGGAGTTTGGTCAGGGTAAATATATGGAATCAACTTTTTGCCAACATTTCGTCTTTATTTTAAGACATCCTCAGGGCTATAAACTAACAAAAAAACAATAAACAATGGACATTTGTCATTTCTACTTTTGAACCCAGCCTTGAGTAAGTTTTTTGTCAATTTTTTTATTTTTTTTATGTTGTTTCTAAAGTAGAAATGACAAATATCCATTGTTTATTGTTTTTCTGTTAGTTTATAGCCCTGAGGATGTCTTAAAATAAAGACGAAATGTTGGCAAAAAGGTGATTCCATATATTTACCCTGACCAAACTCCGAGAGGAAGAAAAAGTGTTTGTTAATATTTTGTGGTCAAGAAAACAGTACCGTATATATATATATAGTATATATATTGAGTTGGCTTCAGCTACTCAAAGGGACTACTTCTGCCCGATGACGACGAATGTCAATATGTCGTTGTGAGTCATTTTTGTGTGTTATTATCTGTTTTTCTCTTTCCTTTGTGAACCATATATGATCAAACCACAATAAGAAATGGGAAAACAAGACTAAGATCTTTCAACCGTAAGAAGCGGTCTTCGTCAGAGTCGAAACTCAACTGGACGAGGACCGCTTGTTACGGTTGAAAGATCTTAGTCTTGTTTTCCCATTTCTTATTGTGGTTTGATCATTGATTGTTATTTCACGTGTTTATGTGAAAATCTCTATATAATATATATATATATATATATATTATATATATATATATATGGAATTAAAGTATGCAGCAGCTTCTGCATACTTTAATTCCATTTGTCTTCAAGAAGATTTGCTGCCCACTTATACTAATATATATAATATATATATATTACAAACAAAAAGAAATAATATCTTATCTCAGTATTATTTTATCTTCTTAAAAATACTTGATTTTAATTGCAGCCATCTTTCAATTGCAGCCATTCCAGTTGAAGACATGACATAACATCACGCTGAAGTTACATCAGGAGGCCGAGATCTATTCAAAATCAAGAGTAGAGTTCTTTAACAGTATCTGACAGTGCACACACTTGAAGCTGACGGCTTTGTGATCTTTTTTACTCTTTTATATCCCGTAAGTGAAAAAATGTATTGTTTGATCTTTCTTCGAGTTCAGTGTTAGATGCAAGCAGGCTAATCAGTAAGCAACCTTAGTCGTACTTCTCTTAAAGTCACGCTCGGCAGTGCATTATATATTTCCGTATCTGAGACTTCAAATAAATGATAAATGTAAAATTCTGTTCTATAAGATAAGGTGGGTGCCTCATGGAGTAACACAATACACTTCGTTAGATCATAAGGTTGTCTCCTCGTCCATCAGGATCGTACTCGTTATTACTATCAAGGATAGTAATAACGGCACAGTATATTAATTATTTCTGCCAGAGTCACTGTCACATTTGATGGTAGAGTGAGTATGACTTAACTACCATTAAACCTGAAATATTTTAAACAACAACTGTTTCTTTCCATTCTAAAAATATAATGAGAAAATAGATAAATTGTCAGACATTTTATGACTCTTTAAACTAAAATTAGAATAATAAATAAAGAAGAAACTTGAAAGTAAATTGAAAAACGTCACTAAAAATGGAGGAAGGGAGAATAAATATTTAACACGTGCAAGAAGTAGGAGGGTGATGAGGAGAAGTTAACGAACCATCTTAAGTAGAGTTCTTCAGTGAAAAACTTAATAATTGTGAAGAGCAAGGGTGGTGGAAGAAGAATAAGTCCTTCCCGAGAGAGGGGAGAAAACCACTTTCTGACGTTCGACGCACGGGGAGGCAACTTGAAATTGAAAAGAAATGTTCACAGAGGGGAGGAAAACCGCCCTCACTACTACCTTCGCAACAACATGGACCTGACACTTTAAACACAGACTGACTCCATTTTATTCAGATCTTAACTACATCAAGTACATTATTTTATTGCTTATAATTTCAAAATTTTGGAAGTTTCTTTCGAATTCTTCCATTATATCTGGCTTTTTAACTCAACTGAACAATACTTACACGGATACTGGTTAATACTGACGGGAAGAAAACTGTGCGTAAAAACCGTATCTTCAGTAAATCTGACTTTCTGTGTTATTTTTTTATTATACCAGGGTCTACCTAAGTAATTTTTCTAATAATAACTGTTTTGATAAAGCTTTATCTGAGAATATATCGCCATTCCTAAACATGCTTTCCCTTTTAAGCATCAGTCTTATAAGCTTTGCTCCTTCTGTGCATTAACCCCATTCCATACAGCTTCAGAACTGATGAGAGTCCTCTCTTAGGCTTTGCATTTTACTACATAATGTAGTCGTATACTGCAGTGGTCTCCAACTACAAGGCTACCATACCATTAACAACCTCATGTCAATTCGACACTAGCCTGATACATACACTAACCCTTGCATTCATAATCCAATACACAAATTATAATAATAAAAAACCAGCAACGTGTGTTTATTGATTATCAAAGTTTATCTGATGTTTTACTTCGAAATGACTACAAGTTGTGTTATTTCTCTTGATGTGTCTTCGTTCTGATGCAAAAACTATAGATAAATGAAGCTGAAAGACTAGTTAAAAATAGTGATCTGTGTTTTCTTTATATTTATTATTTATAAATAATATTTATACATTATTGTATTTGCATCTTCATATTGAACTATTATGGTTACTTGTACATATATTTTTACTTTAAGTAAAGTAGAGGAATCAAGATAAAATTTCATTTACAAAATGTTGATAGAATTACATGTTTTGAGATTACCTGAATTAATTTTTTTTAAATTTATGTGTGTGTGTGTGTGTGTGTGTGTGTGTGTGTGTGTGTGTGTGTGTGTGCGTGGTGCGTGCGTGCGTGTGTGCGTGCTTGCGTGCGTGTGTGTAATTGTATGTGTGCCTGCGAGCGCCTGTGTGTATGTATGTATATGTGAGCGTACTGGATGATTTCAATTTTATACCCAAAAATATCCCTCATAGGGTAAATAGCTGTATCATTTTTGGCTCATATTGCCTTATAAAAGTCCAAGTCCAACCTATTTATCTTTTTGTTTTTAGACAACTTTTTCTCTCTTAAACACTAAATCTAGAGTATTCAAATTTTGCAGTCATTGTTAAACTGATAGTTGCATAAGGATAGTTGATTTATAATTAAAGGAAAGGTCTGCGTAGAAATGTAAACATTTTGACTTATAACAGAACGTGAAAGATTGTGAACAAGGAAATTAATCACACGACTGACTACCAAAATGGCATTAAAACCAAAAAAAGCTCATCATAGGAATATTACTTACATAGATTTTTAACACATTGTGTCATGGTTTGTAAATTGAAAAATTGTTTGCCACTAACACAGTAACAACTAACACTATAATAATTAAAACAATTTCAATAAAATAATAGTAGAATAATATACATATTATAATATGTTTTATTAAGTTGTATGCCTATTTTTAATTTCACAACTTTTCTACTGAGTCTCTCAATTTCTCTAATACACATATTATAATATAAAAATATTTCCCATAAACACGTAAAATAACAATCAGTGATGAAACTACAATATGAAAATGGGAAAAAAAGACTAAGATCTTTCAACCGTAACAAGCGGTCTTCGTCAGAGTCAAAAACCCAACTGAAACACTGGATGCAGAAAACAGCTGGTGAGGGTTGAGAGGGGTTGAGAAGGTTTTCTTAACAACAAAACATATTGTTAAGAAATAGTATTGAATCGTCTCTAATTAAATTTAACAGATCAAATATTATAAACATTAGGTCTCTTCAAACTTGATACTTTCGTTACGAGGGCAATAGACTCTTCTAAGAGGGTTGACAGCTAGCGGATAGTTTTTTACTCTTTCTTACTGTACTCTTTTGTTTACCCAAACATCCCTTTCTGAAAAATAGTCCTTTCCTGCGCTTTCAGCCTTTTAAAATACCACTCTTCCCTCCCACTCTTCTCAACCCCTCACCAGATGTTTTCTGCATCTAGTGTTTCAGTTGGGTTTTCGACTCTGACGAAGACCGCTTGTTACGGTTGAAAGATCATAGTCTTGTTTCCCATTTTCATATTGTGGTTTGATCATTATATTATAATACGTATAGCCGTATATTTGACTGACCATATAATGATTATAATGTATAGTATGATATAAATCCTGGTACAGAAAATATATTTTTGAACTATACATTCAATAAATGACTTTTTACACATGTTCATATTTTTTTAAACTTCATAAAATATAGCGATGACGAAAAAAAATATATTTAGAGTTTTAGTGATTTAGGCGTTTCAAAATCCGTTGAATCCATGTTTTTTTTTTGAAATTTTAATTCCATTTAAAGAAATGTTTATTTACTTGATTTGTTTTCATAATGGTTTTACTAACTTATTATTCATGTTTATCCACCACATATTATTGATTGGAGACCACTAATCTACTGGATGCAATGTTAAGGACAAGCGCAGTTAACTATCTGACTATCTCCAACAGCCTATGTTTACTCACATTAAATACTTATTTTCCCTTCTACTTAAGAACCTTCTAATTCATTCTGTTTGAAATAATTGCAACCAAGTCTGGTTTCCTGATATCTTGATTATACTTGGAACATAATGATTACTTACTGAACAAAAGTGAACTTGGTTGTTGGCTGCACAAGACCCTGGATTTAATACGTTTATATGCTACATGTTCACGGTATTTAACAAGGCTGCTGTAACAACCAATGTGCTTTCTAATTTAAGACTGAAACTATATAAGATTGTTTTTTTTTTTCACTTAGAAAACATGAAAGCACATTAATTTACTTTTATGCCAATTTTAAAATATTGAAATCGAAAGTTTGTTTCTTATTTTATTGAAATGTTATGTTATATATTAAAATTTAATTTAACCTTTGGTATTTGGTAACGACCTAGAGAAAGTGTAGGATGGGAGTTCAGAACAATCGTCTGGAACAATAATATAAATGGAGGTTTTGTAGCAAACGTGGAATAATAAAGCGAGCTGGATTAACAGGGGGACTGGGGAGAGCTTAAAAAACAAGCCGGGAAATGGTATAAGAGACATGGTTATTGCGAGGGCTCCACCCAACGCCGGGAAACAGGGGAAGTGTAGGGGATATGAAGCGGGCAGGGTGATTTCCTGGGTTGTTAGCTCGATATTCCTCACCCTCCAGAGGTGGATTCCAACGCGTCTCCTGTCCTGCCATCACGCTACAATGAACCCTTGCTTTAGGAAAACCCATGCGTTACTCTTGCTTTTTGCTGCAAGCAAATAATCTCTAACTGGACTCCTGAGGAAGTGGGGTGAATATGCTGGCTATTACGAATGTCCAAGTTATTATTACAATTCACACATACTGACTGTCTGTGACTGACAAAAAAGAAAGCTTTGGATAAAGGGTTATATGATGGATTGTGTGGTATCAAAAATGACCAATGTTCTCCTTGTGTAAGTTTTCTTGTGAGACTATCACTGACAAATAATCTAACCTATGAGTGATATGATAATAATAAACTACTACAGGAACAATAGAATCATTTCAAACTCAAAATGTTAGAATCAAAAGTACTTTTTGAAGATATCTGTTAACAAATACAGTGTTTTATTCACATCAAGACATGAATTATAACATCTATGGTACTTACATTAAACATTTATTAAAAGACAGTGTTTTTACTTGGACTATGGATTCAGATTCTAATTGTTGTCTCACCACACTTTGACTCTAGAGATCTTTTTTCACTCTAACTCTCTAATTTTAATGTTCTTAATTTTTTTTTACATGAATCTGGAATATTTATTGTATACGTAATATGAAATCATTTTATTATGCATTGACTAACATAACGTTCACAGACCAAACGAAGTCACAAACTATATACTTGATAAAGTAAAAATATTCATCCTATAAAGCTCAGATGATTTTTTAAAAGAGAAAAAGATCACTTAAAAAATTAATTAAATAAGGGGTATGTGCATAATCCAATATATAATATATGGGTCTGAACTAACGAGACTGATGCTACTACACGTAGACGAGCTGACCATGCGCTTAAGTGATATGGCCAACGGCTACAGAGAGTAACCTCTTATTCTTTTATTTCCACCTCTTATTTACCTCTTATTTTTTTTAGCAGTGGTCTTCCCTTTCTAAGAATGTGTTTCTTTCGTTTTTTTGAAAAAAATGACGTCATTTGATGGAACAACGTATTTCCTTCGAATTTTATACGAAACTTTGAATAATTATTTCTGAAACTTATCTTTTATTGAAGACAATTATACGACAAGATAAATGTTTATTTTTTATTAGGAACGTACATGTTTTAGTGTTATTGGGGTCATTGAAAATGGCACACGCTCAGAACGTCCTTCCACATCCAAACCTGATAAAAAAATTCTAAAAAAAATCTAAAAATCCCGACAGCTAGTGGTTTTGTTAATACGAGGCTACAGATAGAGTAAGCATGATAACTTCCTCATTTAATGAAGAAAAAAAGTCAACAAATTTGTTTCTTTCGTTTTTGTTTTGCAACTAAGTGTTATATATATATATTCAGTCAGCCCCCTACTTTTCCTACCGTAGACCTTCCAACCTTAAATCCCATATTTCCAGCAGTCCCTGTGCTAGCAGAGGGATGCAACGATGTGAACACCGTAACTGCCAAACCTGTCCCCTAATTAACTCCAGTCCTTACTTTACTTCCCCTCTCAGTAACAACTCCTATCCTGTTCCTTCTGATACATTGCACCTCCTGTAACTGCGTTTACCGTTTGGAGGGTACTCAATGCGATGCTTTTTACGTTGGCTTGGCTTCAACAAGCTGAGTCTGCTTATGAACAATCACAGGGCGTCCGTTGGTCAGCGCAGTGACTTACCCATAGCTCTCCATGCTAATTCCCATGACCTCCGTTTCAATGATTGTTTCAGGGTACAAATCCCAGAGTCTAATTCCCATGTCAACCTTAGAGCTTCCGAAGAGGCATTCATATGCCTCCTTGACGCTCGCTCTCCTCCTGGTCTTAACCTCTACCGTTAATTTTTCCCCTCATTGTTTATATTTTTTCTTTTTTAATTTTATTTGCATTCTTATTGTTGTCTTCATTATTATTTCGTATTATTTATTTTTTATATTGTTTTTATAAATAAATATTGGAGGGATTTCTATTTTCCCTCTCCTCCGCTGAGGGGCAGCATTGCAGTGGTTCCACAAGTTACTCTGGAGGCCAGTAGCAGTTTGCTTCTCAACGCTAGTACTTTTCACTTCTTCCCGATGACGATGGATGTCGAAATATCGAAGTGAGTTCTTTAGTGTCTTTCTGTGTTCTTTTCTATGTGTTAAAGTTTATATCAATAAGTAAAAGCCACAAGGAAAAATAAAAACAACACAGAAAATATATACCCTGAGGCCTTTTAAATCAAATCAACTAGAGATTGAAAAACAAAAAAGGTTACAACTTTGTCACAAAAACAAAATATGAGAAGGTAATATAAAGAGGTGTTAAAATATACAGAGTTATAAAATTATAAGCGAAAGATACTCGTAATATATATTATAAAAGTATGCTCCTAGTTAGTATTGCTGCTAGTTAATGGTTTAATTAATGGTTCAATTGGATTTATTTGGAGTTAATATATTTTAATATATTTTTCACTGAAAAAGATATTATAAACATCATAACAATAATATTTGCTTATAGAATATAGAGTTTATATTTCTTCTCGGTTTGATAAAAATCACGTAAGTATTTTTTCTCTGTAATTGCTCCATACAAATCACAGAATAATCAACTTTTTTGAATTTGGAAGCAGTTTATATTTATTTACCCGAAATTTAACACTTACGAAATTCAATAATAACAGTCATTCATGCCTGTTTAAATTATTCATTCAACAAACCGGTTTTGGACGTTTCAACCCTTGAAGTATGAGTTATTACCTATTTTTATGCATCATTCCAACTGTTTTATATTGCAAACATAAACTTACCACCTTTTTAAAAGAAAATTAAACAACATGAATAATGAATATATATTTTGTTGAATTCAGCATTAAATTTTCATTTTTACTTTCTCAATTTGAACATTTTGCTGTTTAGCATTATCGAAAATGGTTTCTAAACGATTCATTTTTTGATAAGTGTACAACCTTGTAGGTCAATGCAAGTAAATGGTTTTGTGTAATAATAGAATGGAGTGATTTATTTGGTTATGCAGCATATTGGTTACAACACTGAGTCGGATGCCTGTACCCGATGTAGATCCCTCTCTAGAGTATTACATACCGCAGTGGTGTGTCAAAGAATGGTGGAAGTCTATTACTCAAGGACGAAGAAAACCAGCAAAGTTTGATGAATTTACGGTAATATTCACTAATATCTGCGATACTAACATGTTATAGCATAACTATTTATTATTTCATTAGTTCTATAGTCAGTTACTAATGTTATTAACTAATCCTTTGGAGTTACAAAGGAATTTACATCTAAACAAGTTTATTGAAAAATAATGAGTTTCGAACTCGTAGTGTCTTTTTTAGGTAAATTTAAAGTATTAAACAGAAACGTGAGAAAAATTAATATATTCAATAACAAAAGCTAAATACATTAGGAATAGCATACCGGCTCTAGAAGAAAGGTAACAAGGTCTGGGCTTACGGATTAAAAGGTTCTGAGATTTGACCTTTGGGTTTCAGATGAGAAAGGAGAAGAGGCTAAGATATTTCAGTCAACAGAACCAACTTTCTTTTAATTATAGGATAGTTGTCATAATATCACAATGTTAAAGAAACAGAACTTATTTAATTATTGAGTTGATTAGGCTATGTTACTGTGGTAGTCCCGCTAAGGAACACACGTGGGCCGACCATTGGCTCTTTGTGATACCATAAAATTGATTCTACAGTGGGGGGCCCTAAATTTTGCCTAACTCAAGTGTATTTAGAGTAAGGATCTTTAACAAGTATCTGACATCGTACAGGCTCGGAACCGACGGTTAAACGTCCTTCTCCGTGGGACAACGTGCTCAGATTTATTCACCTCTCACCTGAAAAAATAGAGGGCCAGGTGGGGATCGTAATTACTGAGTAACTATTAAGTTATATAAACATTTTGACATATTTTGGACACACAGGTTTGCTCATTAAAAAGACAAGAATATTAACTTTTGAAATTGTTAATCTCGTAAGTTTAAAGATTTGTTATCTGATAGAAATATAATTACTGTTAAATATAATAAGTTACAATTTGCATAAGGGTCAAAATGGTGATTACTGTGACAAGGTGTTGGCACAATGTCAAACAAAAGAACATGCCATAATTCTTTAGTATGTTCGCTACTTCTTTTGACATATGGTCTGACAGTCATGCCGTGGTCACATGATAGGTGCAGCCTGTCTAAATAGCAGTACTTCCCTAACAACTTTGGAGAAAGTAAAAAACAAAAAAGAAAAAAGCGTTATTGACCTACAAAGTTTTCAGAACGGGATTTCAATAGAAACTTATTTATGTGAAGACTTACTTCATTTATACTATTTATTATTTGTTAAAGTTTTTTTTGGAGGTCCTAAGAATTTTTTTGAATATTAGTATTCTATGTATGTGAAATTATGCATATTTATTATAAGCAATACTATGAAATAAACAAATAATAGGCAATACGAGTATATTTTATAGTTATGAATTTTTTCCAATTGAAGTCAGAATATTAATTTTGAACTAGGAAGACCAGATAATGAAAGCTGCTCTGTCAATGGGAGAATAACAATAGAAGAGCTGGAGAGAATGCTATAGCTCTTTTAAATACAAGGAAGGGCCACATGCCGCGCATGATGGCTCATAACAAAGGGGTCCAGTTAATTGGATCTATTTGGGTGAATTGGGCCAATTGATTCGGAAAGGACGGGGCCTCATTGGCTTGTCTTCCACAAGAGCTGGCCCTACCAAACGTGACCTTCGTGATAAACGGCAATATCGCCAGGCACCTGTGGCTTTGACCTTATGCTTTGTCATCGATTTGCCTTGAAAATGATTAATAACACACCCTTGAACTTAAACTCAAGAGTGAAGTTTGCAAAAACAGCACATCAGCCGGCTTCAACAAACTTCATACAGCTAATGTACATATTGCAATAATTATAAGATTTAAAAGTTATTTACTACTAAAAATGATTCAACCATGTATTACATAAGTTATCAAACTTCTATAATACATAGCTGTTATAAGTAATATGACAAATATGATAAAAAAAGATAGATGTACACTAAAATTGGTATTTTATTCAAATATGGCTAACGTCCTGTATGCAGCAACAGTGTCGGTTTAGATCCGGTGCAGTGTGGCACCTCAGGTCATTTAATTATGACAATTCATTTACATTCATTGTATAAACTTTGACATATATGAATAACTATATATTGGAGTTACAATTTTTTTCTTTCATAAAGATATACACATAATACTAAATTCACAGAGAGAGACAAACATACCAGAGATATCAAGAACTGACTACTATTTTTTCTTCTACGTTGTCATCAGGTAAAATAGGTGAAAAAAATTTTAATTGATGAAGACTCAGTCAAAATATAGTTTGAATTTTTGTGATATCTATTAAGTTTTTTTTTCTATGAATTTAGAATATTTATTTCGTTTATTTCATATATATGTAAAATAAGTATTACAGGAATGAAACAGAGAAACATGAAGAAAATGTACTTCAACATTAAATGTCGTCAGAAAAAGAAAGATAGAGAGGCTTATGCAGGGAGCAGAATCCGCATAATATATATCTAGTATTAAGACTAATAAATAAAAATCAGGGTGAAACTGTAATTCGCTGATATATATTGACACCGACTGACGAAATAGATAACCTACAGATGGAAACAAAGGACTTTTGGATATACGTGGAGGAGGAATCCGAACAAGAGAGAAAGATAATAGGACTTATCAGTTGCCTTGGCGACCGCCCTGATATGAATTGTTGGCAAAGCTCTCTCCATGCGCTGCTCGGCATTCCATAAATCTTCTTTCTTTTCAGTCACTCAATTTTTTTCATTTATTTTTGTATTTACATTTTACTACCTCATGTAGTTGTATGTAATATGTATTGTGCCGTATAATACAAAAGTAATTTAGATGATAACTTACTCTTCAAAAAGTAACCATACATTAACTCACTGGCACTAAATTAAAGTAAGTAATACATTTGGTGCTTAATTTAACAGGGAATACTTGTTTTTAACACATCTAAAAAAATATAAAAAATATAATATATAAACACATTAAAAAAATATATAAAAAAATATATTGTAAATATAATTTATACATGGTACATAATAAAAAATCATTTTTATAATATAGATATATCGAAGTGATGTTTCAAATAAGGATATATATGCACTGGTACATATATGAGAACGAATGAATCAGAAACAGAAGGGAACACATATAAAAACTAGACACTTGGACCTACTTTTAATATTTCGACCCTTTCAACGATCGTTTCAGAAAAGGAAGTATTATATATATATATAAGTTCAAAATTCACGAAGAGTAGCACACAGAGTAAAGAAACACACTTATAAACTCAAATTTTGGGCAATCCGTCTTCAGAAGAAAAGAGAAAGGGAGACCAAGCACGTTGTAGACGCAACGGTAAGTAACCGACCCGACAACCACCAGTGCTGCCCCTCACACCCGGTCTTAAAGTAATAGAATTAAGTGAAGATATAAACAAAAATTCAGATAAGCAGTACAAGTTGGGTAAAGAAAATAATCAAAAAGAATTTGAGAGAAATTTAAAATAGAAAAAAAAATGTATGTATGTATAGAAAAGAGGAGATAAGTATAAAATAAAGTATCGTAAAATATATAAACAAATATAGAATGGGATTAAACTTAATGCCAAAATACGAAACTAATATTAGCACAAATATGTCAGTTGTTAGACTAATGGGAAAATATGGTTCTTTTTTAATTAAATAGTAATATCTGTTGTAATTTACATTTAATTATGAGTTAATAAATTGAGTAACAATTTTCAAGAAGTTAACTGGTCCTCGTCAGATCCCTGTGTGACCCTGATCAGAAGCCAGCGCTTGGTAAAATGATGTTGGTCCTGTTCTGAATTTTTACTGCAATTCAAACGATGATTTCTAATTCAGGTGTTTATTGTGAAATTATGTCATTAGTTAAAGTATATATATATAGCGGTAGATAAACAGATAGAAATAAGTAGTCATCCATGTATAATGAGCACAAGACCTTCTTAACCCCTGGCTTCCTGCACTATTGATCCCTCTTCGACAGGTTTAAGGCTTCTCTTTCTTACCTGTAGCGTTTTAACTCTTTATATAACTTTGAACTTAACTGAAAAAAGTTAATTATATAATTTCATTGACTTGAAGTAGTCATAGTTTTAGACTACTCAGTGTTTTTCAATCCTTTTTGGATTAACAGCCATTTTAATACTAAACTGTGTAATATCTATCAAAAACTGGTATCAAAAACAACTGTGCTTGATGTGACACTCATTTTGTAGTTACTGAGCCTTATTTGAATGATAGCTGTAGCAGTAATGAACTATAGCAAGTATCATGCAAATTGTTACCATTTTTAAACAAGTAAATGAACACTTTTACAAAAAAAAAGAATTAACAGTGTACATTAGAATATCATATTGATATCTATGGTACAACTGGTTTGAAATAAATAGAAAACATTCCCTTTTGTGCATTCGAGTACTCTGAATGTAGTGACGACTTCCTATGCCACTCAGTTATCCAACAGTGCTCACAAGGAATTGTTACCATCTATCTTGGAGGAAATGATATAGATAAATTGTTTCGTTCATAAAAAAATTACACTTGTTTTTAATTTTGTAGCATTTTATATTAGCAGATTAAATAACGGTACACTTATTATGCAAAGGGGAATAAAAGTTTATTTTGCAAAGTACATATGTTGTGTGTGAAGGTTCAAATGGGCCAGTTATGGAGCCATGTTAAAATGGATAAGGTGTATAAAATCATATTACTGCCCTTTGCAAAGTTGAGGTGAGTAGTGAAGCTAACTAACTTTACGTATTAGATCTTTTCTACTTGATCACTTTTGGAATTCCTCCATCTATTACAGTTTATTAAAAACTTTACCAACAACTTCTGCCTGCAGCACATTACTATCAATGTGCAGATGCCGTTAGATAATTTGAACTTCTGATTAGAAATTAGGTTGTTAATCGCGCTTAATAACTAAATATAGTTAATAATATTTAACTATAATATTTAACTAATAAATATAGTTAACTAAATATTTAGTTTATTAATAACTAAAATAGTTAAAAATGCTAATTAACTTTATGAAACTTTACCTGGCTAGATCACCTATGAAGAGGAAATCATAAGCACTAATATTTTAAAAAAAATATTACACAGATAGTATATACAATTTCCTGTAAGATTTTTTTTAATGATAACAATTGTCCTAAAGGAACACCTTGCAGCTACAAATGAAACAACCACCCCAAATTCTCCAACTCAAATCATTTAAGTTATTTCATTAAAATTACTGGTTCAGGATTTCGTCAGATGTTAGTTAAACATTCAGATTCTAATAAACTTGAATAACATATCCTTTAGGATTACATATGTCAAGAATTCCAAGCTTATAAAAAGTAGTCTATGATAGAAATAATTTTTGCTATATATGACTCTCTTATGTGCTGGTATGGTAGAAGCAAGTACCTTGCAGTTATTTGACATTCATTTTTAATAACATCAAACACCTGCTTGATTCTGGCATCAAGAGAAAGTATCATCCTGATTATTATAGTGATAATATTTAACCTTTTGTATGTCATTGTAAACACTAAGAATGCTGATTATTATTTAGAACACTGGAAAATCAATAATCTTTACTAAAGCAGTAAGCGGACAATATTACATGATTGATCCAAAATACAAAGATTATTCACAAGTCTAAAATTTAGCCCATTAAACATAGTAATTCTAATATTAATAGGCATGCTGAATTGACCTGAAGAATTGTTTTCTAAGACGAAGACATTGTTAGATATTTTATACATCTCATTGCAAGATCTAATTATTTTATGGGGTTTGAACTCAAAACCACAAGATGAACTGTTTGCAAACCCACATACCTCATCACTCCTTCTTAAGTTCTATAAAAGTTTTATAATTTTTTTAAAAAAAATATATTTATATAAAATTTATTTATATTATTTATTATTTTTTTATATTATTTATTTATATTATTTTAATTTATATTAAAGAAAGAATTTAATTTAAAGACAACTTAGAAGAAGTAAAGATATTCGAAAACAAAGAAAAATTGTTGTTGAAATACAATTTCTTATTATACATTTATAAAATAACACGTGTACGGAATAACAAGAGGAATATAATAAAGTGTGTTGTTGAGTTAAGGGTAGATATTGGCAAGGGTTGCAGAGAAGGGAAGGCAGGGTCAAGAACCTTGAGCTTGCAGAGAGGGGGCACGGCCGCCTCCAATCAATCGACCTGTAATAGCCTTCAGATACAAATCGCATTAAACCTGTCTATCATAGCATCTTCTGTATTTATTCGACGTTTTCGTTGAAGAAAATCAATTTAACAATGATAATATCAGTAAAGCAAACAGTAAACAATTCTTCAAAATGGAATAGGATATTGTCAACAAATACGCTTCTCACGCGATCTATTCAATATAAACAATGGTGCATCAGTGAAGAACTTATGAATAAAAAACTCCCAATGAAATTTAATAAATAAACTACAAACAGTTATATATATATATATATATATATAAATTATTATATAATAATTTATTTTTCTCTAGTCATAGGTTTAAGAACATTCATAATCTAACAAAATTGTTTCCCAATAACATTGTGATAGCGTTAAAAAACCCTTTATCTTGGTCCAATTTAGTGAATTCGGCATGAAATTATGCGGTTATTTTCGGTTACGTAGTAGTGGCCCTCCCACGAAAAAACACACACACAGATCATAGATTGTCCCTCTGTTTACCCGCCTCTGTAAGGTTCACTTTCACAAGGACTCTCTCGTCCCCATCATTTGTGAGGATGCGGTTGGTTTTTCGTTACGTAGTGAAAAGGCTCCTCATTGAAATACATAAACATATTTCACTTTGTCATGGTATGGTCGAAAGCCTGAGGTACAAGAATAAACCAGAACAACTTTAAACGTTTAATGATCTCTCCAAGGAACGACGAAGTCAGATTTTTTTAATTCCCTCATGAATAAATCGAAGGTCTGAGTATATTTCGAACTCCGGATATAGAGAGAGCACAAAAGCCTCTGGACTACCCTGGCCTTCTTTGCAGTTATTTTAATGAAATTTACAACTAGATAAGATGGTTTTTACTGCTCACGAGTAACTCAGTAGGCCTAAATATGCTAATTTCTCAACAGAATTATTCTGCCATCCATAGAAGAATGACGGCATAGATGAAATATGGAGTCTTAACTTTTACTTTAAGTATAGGTTCTCATTTCTGCAGCTGTTAGTGTAAAGTGAATTACAAATTCTTCTTGCTTCGTAGGTCGCATAACATATTATATATTTTTGGGGTTATGATCAATAATAGGTAATGTTATAAAAGAGGCTAGGACCGACGTTTACATCTTCTACGTGGGTCTGTGTGCAAAAGATTTTTCCATTTCCCACATTTTACATTCAATTTGTTTTAACCCAAATCACTCTAACATCTCAAATATAATTAATTTACTTCAAAAAAGGCCAAAAATAATTTCAATGTTTCATAATTATTATTTCACTATATTCTATTAGCAGTATTATTTTACAGTACTCTATGGAACCTTTCAGGAAGAGTTAACAATTACTTCAAAAATAAAAAGTAAATTGTATAATTAGTAGTTATAAATAAGTAGGATTCATTTTTCACTGCACTAGATTGTTACTTTAGTTTTAACATATTTGTAAAAGAAGTAAGAATTTGAATTTACAGAATCCAGAATTTCACTTTACAAAAGTTAGACAATAGTAAAATTTACTTAAATATCATTTTGTATTATTACTACTACTCAATACGTGTCAACAAACATAGAAACCTCAGAAAAAAAATAGTCTTTCAAGAATAGAGTGAAAAACATCATGAGGAAAAGAAATAATATGTAAATGCATAGTCCATGACTATTCAGATTGTCCTGAACTTGCTACATATTTGATGTATTCATAAAGAAAGATACCAAGAGATGGATTTCATGAGGTGTGACCTCCCTCCCTCCTAAGAGAAAATGAAATAGCTCTTGGGAAGAGTTAATTAAACACAAGAAACACAATGGAGAAAGACCCACTCCATTATTTTGACATCCACAGTCATCAAAGAAGAGATATTCATGCCTAAACAAAAATAAACTAATGTTTTTCTATATATATACTGAAATATTAAAAAGAAAGATTGTAATAATACAATAAAATAAAACAACCCATATCAAACGAAAAATAAAAGTTGTAATGCTTTTAAGGTAACCTGCTTTGAAACAATTGACAACATTGTAGCAACATCTTAATCTTTGTTGGATCTTTTGCAAGGGTCTACCTTTAAAGGCACTTAAACTTTCTCTATTTTCCGTTGATTTTGTGACAGATTTTGACTATTGTGTAAATTTTTTTATATAAATATTTTTTCTATTAATTGTCAATTTGATTTCTTTTTTAAGCGTTTGTAATTGTAGAGAGAAAGGGATCCAGTCACTAGCTACATCATAGCATTGAAGGCAGTTAAATTGAAGTCAATTAAAGTTAAATTCAAGGCAGAAATGAACGGCCTACAGGTCTGTAACCACTGACTTAGTGGATACATGTTAGGATTTGAAATATCTCCATATCCATATCTCCAGATTTGAAAATATAAATATGTAGCCCTTTAAATGAAATATTCCTTATTAGTAATCGGCCATATTACTATTTATTTACGGATTGTTGAAGACTACTGTGAGATATATCGAGATCAATTAGTTCCCTAGGGCAAATATAACAGATTTTGGAGACAACCAACAACAATTATCAACAAAAAATGAAAAAAAATCATTTTTTTTTGTAAATCGTCCATTCACGTTCAATGGACGATTGATGAACGCCTAGTGATGTAAAAACCTCATTAATGTTAAAAGTTCTTATTTATTGCTTGTTAATATTATACATATTAATTCATTCACATATCAATAATGAAATATATTTTAATATATATAAAATAAAAATTCAAGAGATTAAACACTTACTGCAATTGATATTTTGAGCAGTAGTTCGTCATCAGCAAGATACTAACGTACAAGGAAAGGTGAAGTGACTGAAATTTTTTCAGGTTAGCAAGACAGAAACGAATGGAGATTATCATTGAGAACATTTGACGCCTGCGCATATCACATTAAACATGAGTAAACAGTTTAATAGCAGAAATGAAAAAATAATATTATTTATCAGAAAGATTAAAAATATAATACATTTAATAAAATAGCAAATACTGAAAGGAAAAAGTAAGTTTAAACAATAAATTAGTTAAAATATTGACTCAGACTCCTGTTAGCAATATTATGCTAACACTTTCAAAGTATAATATTTTATTAACTCTATTAAAATGTTTTGTGTATTTAAAAAGCTAAGACTACATAAACATAATATAAAACTATAATTTATTCATAAAAAGAACACAGAAAATAAATCACACATACTCGTTACTATCTCCCTGATGATGAGACAATTGACATATAGTAGTTAGTGATTTCTTTTCTGTGAGAATCTAGTTTACTTAGTTCGTGAAAGCGTTTCATTTTATTTAATTGATTCTATAATTAATTAATATATTTTACTTTTATTTCATAATCTTGCTATCTCTTAAATGATACAGAAATAATATAGTAAAACAAATGATAGAGAAATCACATTTTCTACAAAAAGATTGACTATCAAATAATAAAAGCTGAACACGAAAGGGAGGAGATTGGTTGTAATTTACAGAATTAAACAGACAGCTGTGGTAAAATATTAATAGGGGATAGTATAGTTGGAAAGGAAGGATATCGGGGGTTGGTTCAATATCCGTTAATTAAGAACCCAATTACAGAGAACATAGTTAATGCTCTTAAGTTTTCTTTTATGCCTATAAAATAAATTATATTGTAAGTCTAGCTTTAACACTATTGAAGCAAGCAGAAGATTTACCTCTAGTTTTATGTAAGAAAAAGAAATGTAATTCTCATATTCATTTGTACATATATCCATATGTAATATAGATAAATAAAACAAAGGTTTTGTCTGTATATTGCTTAGAACTGACTCATGACGAGTTACCTTACGTTTCATACATTAGAGAAACCGAATCCACCCAATTCGTGCTTTGCACAGATACCCCGTAGAGGCTGATATCATAACTGGGTGTGGTACTGGAGAGTGAGTGTTTATACTGCACAAACCATTGATACGTAGCAACTGTCCCTTTCAATTCAAACGTTTGCAACTTCCCGTCAGCATCTGTTTCCCAATAACGGCAAATCAGTCTACGGCAGGAATTGAAGTGAGTGAGACCAAGTGTTTCTTGCATAGTCAACTGTATGTTGCTTGATCAAGAGTCAGAGGTTTCAACTCTCTATTCTTCCATATACCTGAAGAACAGTCAGCTAATGTGGTGTACACAGAAGCCTTATACACCACAACTTAAGTGCTAAGAAGTATATTTTTTTCTATTTTGTAATTTTTCTAATAATATTTTGAAATACCACGTACCATCTCTGAATTTTTGTAAAATGCCCTCTAATGGACGAAATATAACACAGAGAGTAAAAAAACACACTTAATAACTCAAAGTTTTGGAAAATTTGTCTTCAGGAGAAGAGAAACCAAAAACGGTGTAAACAAAACGGTAGGTAACCTGATGTTACTAAACACAAAGTTAGATATATCCAAGAGAGAATAAAATGGTTGAGACTCAGAACGTTGAGAAGTGACAGTTGGGAACAGTGCGAAGAAAATTAGGGAACAATAAATGCATGACAATTAACATCAGTAGAATAAATTGAACTAAATGTTAAATTAAATAATTAATCTAAAAATATGCATACATAAATAAAATTTAGAAAAATATTTCTCGTGTTATTATCGTTAGTATTTACTTGCTATATTTTTATGAACTCTTCAACGTTATTTTATAATTGAAAACAAAAAAAAAACGAATTAGTTATAATGTAATACGTCAAATCTACCATTTGAATCAACAAGATCACATGAAATTACAGTAAATGAAAGTGAGACAACATAATAAAGGACTTTAGAATGTTTTGATTTTCCTTTTGTGGTCGTAGTAATTTAATTTTATAAAGTAGTAATTTATTTTCTCGGTTTCTTGAGAGATTTCTCTATATATACTTATAATTCAGAAATAAACTTGAAAAACAAGCAAAAGGTGAGAAAAAAGAGGAAGAAGACCATGTACACTGTTTCGTGGTGGACGGAAACCTATCTTTTTCCATCGGAATGGGTTTATGTCGAACGATTTAATATGAAATCTTCTTTAGATTTCTATCTGTTGTTCACACAGTGTATTCAGTCTTCTCTTTCATCCATTCTCCTGATGACAGTTAAATGGAAAATTAGTCTGTGTTTTTCAAGTTTGGTTCTAAACTTTTATTTAGACTGGATTGTTTATTGACTGGTGCTTTCCCCACTTCTAACAACAATGCTGTGATCAAGGGGTAATCGGAACAATAGTTCTGCAAAAGACATGGCGTAAATAATAACTACATTTATGTATAAAAAAACTGTTATAAATAAGCTAAAAGAAAAAAAAGTCATATAAAGTTAAGTAAAAAGAAAGATTTAAAAATGAATTGTATGAAAGAGTAAAGGAAAAATTTATCAGAGTACGAATAACACGCTGATTGTAGTTAGGAATAAGGTGAACGTAATGTATAAAAATATATATACAACGTTAACAAAGTAACATAAGAATAAGTTATGAGAAAAGGTTTAAGATTAAACGTAAACAGGATGAAAATGAATAAGCGAATAAATTTTCTATGTATCCGATTTATAGTGTAAGGTGTAAATAAAAGGCTGATATAAAAAAAAAGATTAAATAACTGTAGAAGGAATAGCAAAAGGGCAAAAGTTATCTGTACTAGCTTTTGAAGAACGTAGTTTATTGGGGAGTGACATATAACCGAAGGGGAGATATAACTGTTGGGGAGCCGGTGAGAAACATTTGGGAAGAAATGGGGGAGTGGCGAATCACTACTAAGGACGCAGGATTGTCAACACTGCGGTGAGGCCTCGCACTCAGCATCTGTCAGGCTTCCACCCCTACTGGGAAAGGATACGACATCAAGTTATCACCTTGTAAATCATTTCTCTCTACCACCAATTGACCCTTCATACTATAAATAACAATATATGTTCACAGTTTAGCCAGATAGAGATCACTTTTTATGATGAGTTATAAAGCCTCCAGAACTTAGAGATGATGAGAATCACATTGTAGTTAGAGGGCCTTAGTTTCTCGCATCTCTTTTTCTGTAGAGAGACAAATTCTGTAAACTTCTTCTTGATGCTGCTTAAGAATACTGCAGGAAGGGTGAAGAATCGTAATTTGAAGTTTTATTGTCTTCTTCCCAATATAAATAGAGGGCAATGCTGCAGAAATTCCCGAGATATAAGTACACTCACATAGTAGGTGGCTCTTCTGTAGAAGTGGAGTGACACATCATAAACTCTTCTTCATTAATTAACTACCAGTATTTTTTTTCTAGTAGCATACTATGAGAGTAAACTTTTCTTCTTGTTTATGTTGTATTATTTATGTTTCATCGCATTTTTCTAGGTTTCAGTTTACACTTAGTAGTTTATCACAATATGAATAGCTTTTGTGTACTAGAATTAAATTAGCACTCTCCCGCATCTGAACATTTTCTGGAGTGTTATAGAGTTCATTTTTGATAAGCCACTGCGGCAGAACACATATAAATCTGAGAATTAGCTCCTCTTTTTAAGGCATACTCCTGAGTTTTAAAATAAGTCACTAAGTTTTACCGCATAACGTACGTAAGTTATGTAGGCGTACTTATATAGATTATAGGTAACCAAAATATACAAATATACTATTAAATCAAGTACTTTACTTAATAGCAGGACAGCAGACCAATTACCATGGAAAAATCATAGCATACACAGAACAAGTTACCAGAAAGAGAACCCAAAAATGAAGAATTTATAATACTTTTCGTACAATATCTTAAGAGAGCTACTAAAAGTTACCACACACTAAACTTATATTTTTGTTGTTTTCTGAAGATGTTTAGTAGAAGTAAACAAGTTTTAGTAATAAATAAGTAAAATTATTTTCAATATGCCCGATAAATAAGTAGACACTCAGATGTATACACCAGTTATGTTAACACAAAGCAGTAAAATTTACCAATTGTCAAACAAACTATAGCATAAGGCAAGTGCTTAAAAATAGAAGAATACTAGAATGAGAGTAGGTTATTGCCAGACTAAACCGAATCTTTACTCTTAAGTGAAGGTGCTAAAACACCCTAATTTAAGAACGTTCCAGCAGAAGAAGAATATCTTAGGACAGTACAAACGAGGGAATACTTGCAAAGTCTCACTGTAGATCGGTAGAAAATTTGACAGACCTGATACTATTTCTTTCAGTGTGGTCCCAGAGAAAATATTCAAGTAGCTTCAGGGAAAAAACGAAGTAAAAATAAACTTATAAACGAGAGAATTATACTCGTTATTAGTATACTAATTCAATCATTACAGTTTAACTTTACTTTATTTACATTGAGAATTCATAATAAATTGTTGTTCAATAATGTAAAAGAAAATCTGAAAAGCTGACAGCTGAGAAAATACCCACGGAGAATCAATTTTAGTAAAAAGGTTTGGAAACGCCTTCAATAAAAAAGCACATTCTTTTCTCATTGAATAAATCTAAAAAAGAGATATTTTTACCACAGTATTCTAAGTAAGTTTTCTAATAATAATGTTGATACCAAAAAAAAAAAGGGTTGATCATTTTTCATTTTATTCCTTAATGATTGACGTCTGATCTGATGTAATCGATATATATTTCGACGAATTTAATAAACTAAATTTGCAAAATGGAATCACATAACAAGTCATCATCAGAAGAAAAATGTTCGACGCTCCAAAGAAAAACTAGTCCTTGTATGCTCGGGCATATAATTTATTTACTTTTTATTATTTATACAAATGGGAGTTGCTTAAGGAGTCTGCCTATTTTAAAAACATAATAAGTAGTATTAATTTATTTCACAATTGTATGAAACGATAAAATTTTCCCTTTCACAAAAGGAGAAATGATGAAATTCTTCCTTTCTTTTCAATATTTGAACAATATTTTAACAGATTTGTATAAAGAACAAGATTTCACAATAAACACATTAAGTAAATATCCATATCTAAACCACTGTAAGAAATTCAGAAAAGGGCTCAAGTTTTTGACCCCAATAATTAGTCTTTGTAGTGTTTTATTTTTGAGGTTTTGACTGGTTTAAACGTTGATATATAGAAACATATATGTATCATTCAAATAAAAAACGATAGTCCGACCAGACTTTACAAAACTAAAACACATAGTATATAGAACTGAATAAGGGACTTATTAAAATTTATATTTCAGACAACACGTTACGTTCCTCGTCGGGAAACGATTGGAAAATAAGACTTGTTCCTCTTGAGTAACAGGACCAAGAGCTACTTTAAACGATTACTGTAAAATGTGTCTTAATACCATCTCTAAAAACTATAATAATTTTTCTTTTTTTTTTAATTACACTGAAGATGACTGGAAGCCAGTCGAAACATGTCGGTTCCCACTTAACATTCTCCAACGTTTGGATGAAGGAAAGAAGAAGGTATTCAGAAACCTTGAAAAACTGGTGAAGAAAATGACATCAGTGAAATACGGTCAGCTATTCAATGATATATATATGATCAAACCACAATAAGAAATGGGAAAGCAAGACTAAGATCTTCGTCAGAGTCAAAAACCCATCAGTGTGGTTTTTGACTCTGACGAAGACCGCTTGTTACGGTTGAAAGATCTTAGCCTTATTTTCCCATTTCTTATTGTGGTTTGATTATTGATTGCTATTTCACATGTTTATGTGAAATCCTTATATATATATAAGAAATTGTTTTAAGGAGGAAAACCAAATTTCAACAGAAAAATGATAAAGTTCTAAGGACTTTTTAAGTAGCTCGTTATGAGATAACTTTGTCAAGTTTGACTTGACCATGAACTCCTGCAAAAGTTCTAGAATTTTTTTTATTTCTTTTAAATTTACAATGATTTCTTTAATTATATGATTACATTTCTTTACTGTGACATCCACACATGTATATTGATTTCCTGGCTGAATTATTTTATGGACTATGGAGGGAGGTAGGGTCATGCAATGGTTTGGACTACTGATGTATTTGCACTTTCCAGATTACATCGAGACTTTGGTCTCAGTGGGTTGTGAAATCAATTCCACACTCCACCCTCTCAACATTAAACATTTAAAAGGTTTTTTCCACTCGTGGAGTATTTCTAATTCCCTATTCTACTTGGTTTTTCACCATACTACTGAGTTTGTTTACTATCACTCCTACGACAGACCTAATTCCTTGACTATTCAGTTATAGCATAGATTAAAGTTTCATTTTCTAATTTTAATGTATAAAATTTTTCATCTCACATATGCTTACATACTAGAGTTAGATGGACTATTTTTAAAGTTTTAAATACATAACAAAGCAATAATGAGAGCTCTTTGCGTTGACAAATTAAAAGGGGATTTTACTATTTACGGTTATTTGATCAAATCATATTGAAATTTTAACTGAAGTCTATGTGTAATTAGTTTAATATATCAATAGGGTATGACCACTATTATTAATTTATTTATCATGTAATTTTATATTTAATTATTCAAATAAATTATAAGAAATGTAATCAATAATATAAGGAAGGAACTAGAAAACCAGCAGCTGAGTAATTACTTCCAAGAATTAATAGTTGAAAAGACCATTGTCTTGACTGATAAACACTGAGTATCATAAATCATAAAATAAGATGTTTTATATCTGCTCGTCGAATATGTATGTATCTTCTTCCGTTTCTGTTTGGAAGATCGTAAAAAGAAAGATAAAAATTCCTTAAGGTAAAACATACAAGCAGCCTTTATCGTTTTCATTACAATATCTTTAATATGTAAATATAATTTTTTTATTTAATTCGTTAAAATTATAAATATAACTTACTAATATTAACGACAACCAATGAAAGATATTTTTCTAAAATGTTTCCTTATGGATATTTTGTTCTCAAACAGTTTTTGGTATATTGTGTTTTCTACTGAAATGGTTTTGTTTTGAAACGGTAATAGGAACCTCGTCAGCAGAAAATTGTTTTTCGTAGTCTTTTTTCTTGAGTTTGTAAATGTCGTATTGATTAATTAAAATTAAGATGGTAAACAATATGCAAATAAATTTTAATGATCCATTTGCTATGCCAGTAGAAAAGAGTGAAAAACCATTGAATTTAGGTTATAAATAGCTAAATGAGTGATTATTTGGTGGCAGATATTTCAGAGAGAGGCTTCTATGAGGTATTCTCTGCAGGTAATACCAACAGATTCCGGCCAGACAGCAGTTGCTAACAAAAGCCCTTTGTGAGGTCTCCACTGGAGACAGCAAACTCTAACCACCTGTCTTCAACAATAGCAGCTACTCAAGAATGCCAGAGGTTAGCAACCAAGTTTCTTTTAATATGGAAAATTACATAGTGGATTTGAACTATTTATAGTTTTTATATTTCATACTCATACTACTACTTACTACTTCATTAGAGCACCACATTACAGAAAACCACCCATGCAATAATCAATATCTTTGAATTGTGTTCATCCAGGAATATGGTTTAATGATAGTTTTGGTTATACATTTCTTCATAATGTTTGAATACTTACATAGTATTCCAATTATGACTATTTTTGTAGGTTTCCTTGGATTATTTCAGTGAGGGATATCATTTACACATTATTCAGATATTTTTATAAAACATGGTAAAAATGTTTATTACTCTATACAGTGTTGATTAATACATGTTTTTTTTCCTTTGTGTTTCTTGTTGGAAAGTATCCTAAATGAAATAATTTCTATATAAGACGGATCGATCTATAACTCTTTTATATAAAGACAATTTAAGGTAAAAAAACTATCCACAATAAAATTACAACTCTAAAAGACTAATATTAAATATAGGCTTAATTGCAGTATATAATAGTGTTAGTTCCTAAAATACACACTGCATTACAAAGATAATATACCACGCATCTGAAGGTAAGGGGCCCTAAAGAATACCATAAAGGCAAATACGATGCAGCTTAGAAGCAAAATGTTAACAAACAACACAGAAGTTTAGGATGATCTTAACTAGTTAACAATAATAGCACCCCACAATGTAACAGATAAGACACCTCACATAAATAATCAAACAACAAGCTTCTCCAAAGTCGTAAAACACCATATGAGGCTATAACACTGCGACCATCGAACAGAATTACACAATAAAACCTATTTACTAATAGTGAACTATAAGTACAGAGAATGGAACTGAAACACAGTTGTATAACTATTATTTAAATTTTAGCTGACAATTTTAAATATTTATATTATTACTATTCGATATCATCCTGAAGGTAATCTAAAGCAATATAACAATGGAATGTAGTTTTGTTTAGTCAACAATTAGATTTGTATATTTCGGGAGCAGACCTTCGTTTATGCATGTCTTGTTAAATTCTATGCCTATTTTTAATTTCACCACTTTTCTACTGAGTTTTAATCTCAACACTTGCCTACTGAGTTTTCTCTATAACATGGAGAAAGTAAATTCTTGAGAAATTGAGAGACAGTGGAAAAGTGGTGAAATTAAAAATAGGAATAGAATTTAACAAGACATTAATAATTAGATTATAGAGTCAAGTGATTTGATGAATATAATGGAATTATATTCAATCTATTTTAAGTTTAAAATATAATAAAATCTGTTTCTTTAAAATCTGATGGTGATATAGATCAACCCCCATAAGCATGTAGGTTCCTAAACATAACCAAACAACTTGTTATATGTCATTTATATATTAAAAGTACACAATACGTGAACTTATATGCGCTTTACATAAGCACAGTATCCTGACATCATTCAAGTATGTACAATTTTTTACATAAACTCGTATTTTTGATGCTGTTTTCAATAACTTCAAGGGACTGCACTCTCTGTTTATAAGACACTAATAAACACAAATAAACACTAATAAACAAATCAAGTTTCGTACATTACGTTTTTATGAGCTTTACGTAATGAATACCTACAGGAAGATTTTTACGCTGACCGACTGCGCAAACTGACCGACCATGCAGACCGTTTCTTCAATTTAGTGTATATATATATACGAAACTATAGTTTATCGGGACTCGGTCAGTTCTTCAGGTTCAAATTAAACTCTCATTGCCAACGTTTCAGTTTTTATTTAAAACCTTTTTCATAGGCAGAAGTATAAATTTTGAAACAGAAAAACTAAGTATTACATTACAAATTATTTTTCTTTGTAAAATATTCATAATGTTTGAATTATTATGAATACTGTTGAGAGGTACTGCGATATTAGAGTCATTAAGGAATGACATATTTTGTCTACAACACGTGAAAACACTAATCAGGCGGTTGAACACTCGATAATTTGCACAAAGAGTGTTTCTATGGTTACTTTAACTGCTGGTATACAAGTCCTGCCTTGAGCCATGCGCACGCTCAGTACAGCAGAGACACTGTTTTGTGACAGTCGTTCTTCTTTGCCTTTCGTCACGCCATTATCCATTCAGCACGGCTGAACAAGTGGATAGCTGGCGCTACCAACTTCCTCTCATTTCGTGAAGCCCTGACAACTGGCCCGTGAATTCTCTCAAGGACCTTCTGAGAGTCGTTTAAAAACCATTATTACTTCTTAACTATCTTTCTTTGCCTGCTTCGTTTTCACTTGACCTAAGAATGCATCTTAACACTAGTACAATAGTTCATAGTACATACCTGTAATGCGCACATGCATAGGTGCAGAAAAACATATATGTATATATAAAAGGATTTCACATAAACACGTGAAATAACAATTAATGATCAAACTACAATATGAAATGGGAAAACAAGACTAAGATCTTTCATCCGTAACAAGCGGTCTTCGTCGGAGTCAAAAACCCAACTGACAGTTGAGTGTTTGGCTCCGACGAAGACAGCTTTTTACGGATGAAAGATCTTAGTCTTGTTTTCCCATTTCATATTGTGGTTTGATCATTTCTATGTATATACATGTACTAAAACTTTCAAGTTAAAAACATAGAAACAAAAGAGACACTCTTGATTCTTAATAATTTCGGTAACATGGCGTCATTAGGAGAATAAAAGAATGGAAAAGCTTTAGTAACAGAGTTATATAAACTTCTGATCACGATTAAAAGTAGCAAAAAAAAAGTTCTAAGCACTTTTGGAATGTTACTTTGTTTTCAAAGAACTTTACAATAAAATAATATTCTTGTTAGTAAAATTAAAAAATAATGTAGCATCTTAGTAAATTTGCTTCCTTCCTCTTTCTTTGCATTTTCAGTGCAAATATATCATTTATATATATAAGATTATATATATTTATATATAATATATTTTATATATATAAGAGCACTTATAAATATATAAGTTGTCTCTGTTATTTCTAGATGATGGACAAAACCAAAACTGGTCAAACCAGGACAATAATTTATGAGGAATGTGCCACATTTTTCCTGGTAGTTATAATTAGTTTATACTACTGTCGGTCAATATCAGGTTTCTAACTTAAAATGTCAAACTGTGTTAACATTCATAACATTCATAATGTAAAATTGTTAATGTTATTTTATGTTTGATTGATATAATTAAATTTTACTTTGTTATTATATTACTTTATAATTTAATTAAGTTAAATTGATATAATTTTACTTTGTAACAATAACAAATATTGTTTATTAGAAAATTAATTACCAATTTTAATTTTAAAATATTTTTTAGTTTGCTTCAACTATCTTTACATTACGTAAATTTCACCACGTCCACTGTTTTTATAAAAAAACATAAAGAAAAGTTATTATTTCAACAAATCTTCCGTCTTCACATACTCATAATATAGAAAAAAGCTGATTTGGATAAATTATGAATCAAATAAAAAAAAACAAAAGGTTTTTTGTGATATCAGTAAAATGCTAATTGCATCCTGACTTACTAAATATATTTTTTTAAAAATAGAATTTGTACTTATATTGTTCATAAATTGCTTGGCATTTATAAAAAGTTAGTTTGGTGTTATATCCTAAGAAAGAGCTCTAGTGATTCTTAGATACTAAACCCCCAAAAAGCTCTGCGTTGACCCGGACTTTGAGAGCATGGGGTTGTTAGTAAACTAGTCAATTCAACTGACAGAAAGAGTATAAGAGAATCATTGTTTTATGAATAAGTAGAAAAATTGATATTTTTCATAAAAGAACGTGTTCAGAGTGTGAACTATAAGAGAAAGTACAAGAATATGAAGAGAAGATTAAGACAAGAGGGTAGTTGATGTTACTGACCCAGCAAAGCCCTTACCTGCACCAACCCTTTTACACCCTCCTATAGTCACTTTAAACACCTCTCAATTAATACTGATTGAGGCCAGGTGTCAGGCGCAATTGTGCTGCGGCTGTAAGCAGGCTAATTAAATCTAAGTGGGCTCCGTCGGCAGAATAATCAGATAGACAACCGTGTACAATTTCTTTGTACATACATTCAGTAAGAATCAACAAATTCATACCAAATCATAAATTCATGTGTTCTATATAGCAGGTACTGTAATGCCCGAAAGAAAATAAGCTAACTTCCTGATAGTAAGAAAGAAGAAATCCTTAAAACCTAGAGCTATTTTTTGGTATAATATAATTTATGATCAATGCTAAAATGATCAATGTACTCGTAAATGTTGTGACCATTTTGTAGAGTGTTTGCAAATATCTAGATCTTTACCAACTCACAAAAACATAAATTATAAAAAAAAAACTTCAAAAGGGACTATAAAACGAGTAAATCCATCATTATCATCATATCAATTTTTTTATGCACTTAAGATCGATTTACAATTGCACTTAGCTTATGGTAATGTAAGTTTAAAATAAAACCAAAACATAAGAATTGGATAATTCTTATTATCATTATTTCAGCATCAAGCTTTTCATTATTTCAGCACTATATACATCATATTATTAGATAAATCTGTCTTACCTCATAAATAGTTGTGTAGTTTCTCGACCAGTTTCACAAGTAATGCATCTTCAAGTAGGATTTGAAGATCGGTCCGTTCGGGCGTTTGAACAACTATTTACACAGATTTATCTAATGATATGACTTTTACTAACCCCCTGTGGTACTAACAATATGTATGTACAACATGATAACAAGATATCGCAATGATCACGTGAGATAAAACTAATGACTAAACTACTGTAAGAAACCCAGGAATAAGATTTTTTGACCAAATTCATTGGTCCTCGTCAGAGCTATACTCGAGTTGACTAGTTCAAGAACTGAGCATTGTTCTCATAAGTCTTTATTTTTCTTCATTATTTCAATGAGAATAATAGTTACTTTGAATCCTTAGTTTTTATTGTGTTAAAGATAACTCTTATACGGTTTTATGTTGTCTGACAGCAGGGCTAGGTATATCTGGACAGCAAAGTTGACATTCTCTTTTCATATTGTCTAACCAACATGGTTTATTTCACTTCCAACATAAAATATAGTCAATTTGTATTATTTGTCTTTTTTTTCAGTTTCTTTTTAAGTATCAATAAATTATTTTCTAATTATGTCATAACAATTTAATGACTTTTGTTCATCTATACCTATAACTATAATAATGAAAGAAATTCAATTTATTTGATTGAATATATGGGTTTTCAGAACAGTGATCTAAGAAAGCACTATCAGTTGGGGTTTTCAGAAAAGTGATCTAAAGAAAGCACTATCAGCTGAAGCAATCATTAATTTTTAATTAAGTGAATATAGCTTATTGATTAAAGTATAATTATTAAATGAAGATTACAATCGAAGGGTCTGAACATATAATAATTTAACAAGATGAAAAAATAATAAGGCATTCTTCTAAGAGATCATCGAACAAAGGTGATGACACTTGAATTTAAGAGGGAAAACAAGAGTAGAGTCAGCTTTCAAAAAGCGAACAGGTGATTTACGAACACTTAATTAATCTAGTTAATCAACATGCCTGAAGCAGGGGTGGTTATAGAAGTACATGAGTAGAGGGCAATCAATCAATCACAGCAGCCCATCATCCAAAGCTGAAACAGTAACTCACTCAAAACACATGACGGACAATACTCACACATGGAGAAACAATAACCGAACAAATTTTCACCAATATCAGCTTCTCCTGGAGTGCTTCACAAGAGTATTATAAATTTAAGTATTTAAATACTTAAGTATTTAAGTTCAGTTATAATAACTGAGAAATAAAATGTATCTTTTATATTTCCTATTGTATGATAAAAGCTATTTTTTAATATTATTATAATTATATATAGCAGATAAGTACGCATATTTTAACACTGTAATTCACACCAGACTCTGAAAAGACATACTAAACAGAATGAAATTTCTTCAGAATCTTATTTATTTTCAGAATTTTGTAGTGCAGTTTATGCCTTGATTTCATCTCATTACATATATATATTTTCTCATAGTAGAAATAACCAATTGAATAATGTGCTTGTAAAGTCATCTAATGCCTTAACTTGCTTTTCCTTTGAGAATAGTTTAGCATAGAAGTAGGAATATAAGATGTTTCTAGATTTCACATAATAGAAGATTCGTAAAAAATATTTGCTTTCATAAGTGGAAAACACATAGTAGTTGAAACACATAGTAGTCAATCACAGCAGCGCGTCATCCAATGCGCTGGTGATTGGATGACTCAACACAGTAACTCAGCAACAGTAACTCACTAAAAACACGTGAGAGACAATACTCATACACGAAGAAACAATAACCCACATACGTAACAACTGTTTACCATTATCAGCTTTGATGAAGGATATAAATCCTATTGCTGGATATTATCATTTTACTATTCCGAATAGTATGTAACCAACATAATAAATACTGTCTGCATTTAGTGCATAGAGAGACTGTTTGAGCCGAAAATCCTCATATCTCGAGGGATTAAGAACTTTTGCTAAATATCAAGAACTTTTTCAATGTGTGAATATTATAACAAATCTTAGTCACAGGTTAATACTCGTAACATTCAACTGTCTGAAAAAACCGTTAGTTACCTTCAATAAAACTCCAAAGTTTTAAAAGAGACTAAGAACATCATTATATGTAAAAGTATGGTTTCTAGGAATATAAGATGTTTCTAGATATCACATAATAGAAGATTCGGAAAAAATATTTGCTTTCATAAGTAGAAAACACATAGTAGTTGAAACAAATAAGTTGAAACACATAGTAGTCAATCACAGCAGCGCGTCATCCAATGCTTAAGAACTTAAGACTACAAAACAAAAATTAAAATCCTACTGGAAGATACAGAAACTATTTCAAGAATAGACCCATTTTCAACTTAGGATACTAGAGTAATAATGTTGTTGACGAGCTTAAAAAGAAGAAGATTATAGATGTTCGACAAGAGTCATTAGTAAAATTGTATGATGGAATATCTCCAAGAATATGTGGGTCAGTCAAATTACCTAAACCAAATTGTCCACTCAGTCCAATTGTATCGTCCATTGGTACATAACTTATGAACAATCCAAATATATAGAAAGATTTGAGTAATAGTGTAGATAATTGTGAAATCAGTAAAAAGGAATGCGTTGTAATTTAAATATGCCTTAAATAATCAAGCATTCTGTGAAATCGTAATAATTATTTCTCTAGATGTTCAACCACTTTTTGCTAATGCACAATTTTTTTGTAGTTTTCAATGAATAAATAAACAGTGGAATAAAATTGAACAACACATTGTTATTTCACAGTCATTTCTCTCTACTCTAAACCTTATTTTGAATCTGATGCAGTCGTTTCATTCAACACAGAATTACTTGAAATAACTTGTTTTTTGTATTTTTTTTCAAACATAAAAAAATGAATTTGAAAAAATTACATAGTAATCTTGTTTATGGAAAACAATTTAAAGACAGTTAAAAGTTTATAATGGAGAAACAAATCATTTCTTAAAAGGGTGGTAGTGAAAAATCTCTCATACTATATAGGAAAAAATAAGATTAAAGCCAGTAAATTGACAGCACAGATCAATGAAATGCATAATGTTGATTTCACTAAAGAAAGGGAGAAAGAATAACGTTGGAAATGATATATATTAAAAAGACGTGCTGATTCCTAAATTATAGAAATGACGTACTATAAAAATTATTTTTTTCAAGCAAAATTGAATAATTGTAAATCATTTGTTAAAAAATTGTATATGATAAGAAAAATAATATATCATTCAATATACTTTCAAATCATTCTTGCAAAAAGTTAATTATTAACTATGGATTTTGATAGTTATGAACTTTATATTAAATAATTAAAAAATGTAAAACAGAAGGATATGAATCCTATTGCTGGATATTATTACTTAACTATCTCGGATAGTACGTAATCAACATAAATACTGCATCTAGTGCTTAGAGAGACTGTTTGAGGTGAAAAGCCTCATAACACGAGGGATTAAGAACTTTTGCTGAGCTGAAAACCACAAGTTTATCATTTGTTAAAAAAATGCCTGATATAGCTCCAATAAGAGGTTTGATTTACAAAAGTCGGATTAGGCTTAAGGCCCTAAGCCAGGGGCTTACGAGCTGATTCACTCCTTTCATCCTGGTAATTGTGAAAAGATCAATGTATAAGGCATGAAACATTTATATGTTATTGGAACGTACTGAGAGCGTTATTTACCAGAATCATGTATTCCTTTAACTACATTCGACAATGTAAAGGATAAATAAGGGTTTAGATATTATCTCTAACATTCTAATTATGCTAGTTACTTATCAATATAACTTCTATTTTGATTTTGTAAATACAGTTTCTATCTTAATACCTGTATTAAAGCATCAAATGTGAGCAAAACCAATTATTTTTTTTCAATTTACACCAAGTAAACGAACTGAGAGCTAGTATACCAATTATCCTGCTTACAAGAGACGTACAAGAGAAGTATGTTGTCCACTTTTTGAAATCCCACAAAAAATGTGGTTTCAAAAGTACAGAATTAAGCAATTTACGCTCAGAATATATCAATACTATAATTTTTGAATTTCAAGTGAACAATGTATTCGTAGAAGAGTTAGATTTTTATTTATATTTCTTTAACTGATTTGTTATGTTGAAATATAAAACTAAATTTTGATTTAGTTTTATATTTCAATGAGTAAGATTGAGTCAAACAATTGCATTGATAAAATTCTCTTTGAACCCATTACATTTTCCCACTACCAATTAAATAATTTCCGGGTCCTCGTAGTAGGGATTACTGGGTAAGCATAATGGAGTAGAGATGTTGTCCAAAAACTTCGTCTTTGATGACGGTATCTATAAGAACATTAAAGTAAATTTCTATCGGTGTTCTTCTTATCCTTTATTGAAATCCTAAACTGACTTCTCCATTTTGTCGTTCTTATATAACATAAATATTACTTGAATATCCTATCCTTGGAGTTTCATTTGAAGTATCAATCTAGCTGCTGCCTTTACTCTGGTTATTTTTTCAATCGATTTGATCAAAGACTCTTGTCAAAAAGCTTAGCCTACCATTCTCGCGGGTGCTATTTATTTTTTTACATCTTCACTGATATATATATATTTAGCTATACATGCTAATTCCTATGAACTCCGTTTCAATGATTGTTTCAGGGTACAAATCCTCAAACACATCCCCGAGTCTAATTCCCATGTCACAATTAGAGCTTCCGAAGAGGCATTCATATGCATATACTTGGGGCTCGCTCTCCTCCTGGCCTTAACCTCTACCGTTAGTTCTTTTTTTCTCATTCTTTATCCTTTCTCTTTTTTAATTTTATTTGCATTTTTATTGTTGTCCTCATTATTATTTCGTATTATATATTTTTTATCTTGTTTTATAAATAAATATTGGAGGGATTTCTATCCCCCCCCCCCCCCCCCCGTTTCATATTGCAGTTTAATCATTGCTTGTTATTTCACATAAACACGTGAAATAACAATCAATGATCAAAGCACATTATTATATGGGAAAAAAAGATAAGGCCTTTTAGGCGTAACAAGCGGTCTTCGTCAGAGTCAAATTGTCATTGTAATCTATATATATATATATATATATATATATATATATATAGGCAGAGTCGCTCTGCCTACCTGTGGGACTCTTCGCCTCCTGATGATGACGATGGTCGAAATATAGAAGTGAGTTATTCCTGTGTCTATCTGTGTGTTATCTTCTTTTTAATTGGTTTTATATATATATATATATACATTCAAATGAAATCAGAGACGATCCAATTTAAGATATATATATATATACTAAACAAAACTGAAGTTTATCGGGATTTGGTCAGTTCTTCAGGTTCAAATTAAGCTCCCTATGCCAACGTTTCTGTTCCCATTCAACGTTGGAACCTAAAAAACCTAAAGTCCCGATAAACTTTAGTTTTGTTTCGATTCCACGATCAATACTTTTATCAGTATATATATATATATATATATATATATATATATATACATACTTTTTCGTTGGAAATACGATCCAAAACGGACAAATATAGTTCAATATAGAAAAAGAAACATAGAGAAATCAAAAGAACACACTTAGAGTCTCTAATTTTTGGTTTGAATCGTCTTCAGGAGAGATAAGAGAGGGAAACCAAGCGCACTGGTCCAGAGACGGTTGGAGACCGTCTCCAACCGTCTCTGGACCAGTGCGCTTGGTTTCCCTCTCTTATCTCTCCTGAAGACGATTCAAACCAAAAATTAGAGACTCTAAGTGTGTTCTTTTGATTTCTCTATGTTTCTTTTTCTATATTGAACTATATATATATATATATATATATATATATATATATATATATATAATAATAGTCACTAATATATTTATGTTGTTTAGTATGTAGAGTCTGCATAGAGTGAGCAACCAAAAATAATTTCTAATAAAATAAAACTATATGCCTTAAAAGTAGTTGATAAGTTGATATTTTTTTCCATTTGAGTGAAATATTGGTATGTATAGCCAACAACTGTTTATTAAAGCATACATAGAACTGAAAAGCTCGCCGAGTGTTATGTTCTGCTCTTGAAAGTTAGCTCTAACTGAAGCAAATATTCTTGATTCATATTTCTTCATGAACACCTGATAAAACAGGACAATATTGTAGAAACCCATTTATTTAATTAAAATAGTTATAAATGTAACTCAAACTCCGAATAATGAAATCTGAACTAACAATAACGATAATTTTCTAGAAGAAATTCAAGTAATAACTGAAAGAGTTATTTTATCGTACTTTTTTACTACATCATGTGATATTATCAAGTATAGGATTTGTATAGACTTACATACTTTGTTTAAAATGAAAAGTTTTTAATAAAACTATATATCTAAATTATGAATTTTGATAACCATTGGACATCTGATTGACTATTTAAAAAAATACAAATATGGGGATATAAATCCTATTGTTGGATAATATTAGTTATCACCGGCAGTATATAATGAAAATTACGAATACTGGGTTTCCCATCTAGAATAAGAATAGGGAGGATCTTAAAACAACAAACATCATGAGGTATTAAGAACTTTTCTTAAGCTGAAAACCACAAGTTCATCCTTTCTTAATATCTCGTGAATTAGCTCCTGAATTAGTTGGCCTGTATCAATCTGTATTGCCAAATCAAGAAGTTGAACAAGCACAAAGCAGTCATTAAGTTAATGGATTTACAGGTTTGTTTGAAGAGGACCATGATAATGTAGTGATAGACTATTGATGGAACAAATAAAGCTTGATACCATTACCATAAAAAGGACTTCTTTGCCATGATGTAGACGATCTAAATGAAGTAGAAATCAACTTCTGATTCAAATTCTGAATAGTTCGTATAACATTTAGAAAGAAATCTGATACAATAGACAACAGAACTTGAAGCCTCTTAGGGAGGTTCTTTCTAAAGCTGACTTAAGAACACCAAATGATATTGTACTTTTTTATGGATAGAGCTAAAGTAGGCTTACAATTCATAGCTTACTACAGTTACACCAAGACTGGCTTAATAACACTTAAAACCGTTACATAGATGCAATGGACTTCTAATTTCGTTGCATTTTATTTAAAACTTAAAAGAATTATTGAAAAAAACTGTAAGCTTAGTTTTAATATTCAAGAATAAAAAAAGGTATTTGCTTGGTTTTGGAGAGACACATGGTTTTCAATAATAAAAAAATAATTGTATAGAAGTGTCTTAGTCTGCTTTAGTTTGTAATCAAAAAATTGATGAGATAAAATTTTGTGGAATATTATAATATGGATTTATTTACGGTAGTTATTTTTTTAGTTGGAACTCAGTAGTGTAGGAGTTTTGATTACCACTGGCTATCAAAGTCTCAATTTTAATTCATAGGTAGCATGTTTAATTGAGTTTTATATCTCTTATAGTGCTTGTAAATTAATAAATGCTTGTAATGAGTACATAAGGTCGAATAGAATAATGGTTACAAGGGACGAATTGGTTGTCAATGATTTAAGAGACAATTTCAATATCAACATGTCAGGAAGAATGGTAGCAACAGAGGAGTGGCATGTAAACAAAACAAAAAGAGGTGTTTTTGATGTTATAGGGCGTCATTGTACCATGGGGATTGTGACAGTGACATTCATACTAAAGTAAAAAAGAGTATTAGAAAAGTTTAACGAAAAGAAAAAAGTTGCGAATAAGGAGGTACCTGGGCGTAAGAAGGTGGGACTCCGGAGCTGGGCACGCTGCTCGACTGTCCGTCCGATATTGATTGGCGCGAGGCCGACAGTGCGCAGGCGCCAACTCCCCAGTCTCATTAACATCAATGGATCACTGTGGCACACCCAGGCTCCGAACGTCCATCCGCGTCCCATTCAATTTCTTCTGTTCACTATAAGATATTAAAGTCGAGCTGTGCCTAGTATGGTATTGCGCACGCAACCCTGCACTACCCCAATATTACTGTCCACCCTTCTGGGCGAATATTGGCGCGGCATGACTAGAGCTTTGAGATAATCCAATTTCCGGGGGAGGAGCCAACTTCCGACTCGACATCACTAATAAACAGTATTACTCATTTCCTTCTGCGTGAAACCGAGATTTACTCTAAAGCATGGCTTCAATGGGTTTCAGATGACAATCACCATGATTGTAGAATTCCATAAAATTTTAATAGAAGATTCCTAAAAACAAACAAATATAAAAGTTTCATGCAAGCTAACCATGTTTGTCAAAGTAAAGAATGTATCATTTAGATGCATTACTTTAGTACATGAAATAAGCACTGCACACCATCAGTGTATGTTTTTTGAAGCAATTCAAGAGACAATTGCAGAGAGCCAGTGATGTCTGTGTGAGACAACATACTCTGTGTCCATGTATGAACAAAGCGAGTCACGACCCACTGGTCACGATTGCCGTTTTGATTATTATTTCTCAGACCTGTCTTCTGAGGAGAGATTAACAACATCAAACATAGTTACTCCCTAAGACAGATGGAACAGTGTTTCTTTTGCTTACATTTGCTTAGTAAGACTGCTGAATTTTTGTAACAGCGTCATATTTATAGAGATTATCCCTGCTTACTGTATTTACATCTATTATTATTAATATTTTATTTTATGGTAGAATGAAATTATATTCTGTTTATTACAAAATGTTAGGTTTAAAATGAATGCTTATGTAAAACATTTTATACCATTAGTTTTAATATTTCACTGAGATTTCTACCTTGTGACTTCAACAGCATTAATCTCTTTCGGGTTATTTTAACAAGTAACTTTACAATTGTGGCTGTTACATATACAATAAAACTCGACAATGTTAATCTGGTTTTGAATAGATAAGTCCAATAAGTTTAGATTTTTAGCTGTTGCCTCTAAAGTATAAGAGCTGCACTGCACTGAAATTACTCTCATTTTTGTTATTTTAGCAGTGAAAATTCAGATATTTGCGCACCTCTTATACTATACTAGAGGTAACAGGGAGCAATGTGAAATTATCGTATGAATATGATCAAAATGAGATTATTTTTGTTTTCAGCTGACGGTAATATAGTTAGGAAAATAAAAAATAAATAAAATCAAAGAAGAATCAAAATTTTTAGTAATGCAGTTCCGTCAACAATAATAATAGATTATTTATAAAATTAAAAACATGCAGAAGTAAGTAATATCTGTTTAAACAACTCACAGAGCTCTACGGAAGTTTTGAGGAGTCAGAGAAACAGAGGATATCAGTAGAATTTATCATCGTTTAACAGCAGTAAAGCTCCCCCCTATTGGTAGCATGTTAGAAGTTGTTGCTGCGATGAAGCATTGGGGCGAGAATTACAGAGGGCTTTAACTATGACTCACACCAGTGAGGCACGCAACTCTACCCGACCAGCCAGCCAACGGAGGCAGAGTCTTTAAAGGCACCTGAAGAGAGGCCATCAACTGACAAAAGATGAAAACAACATGTCTCTGACGGTGAAATCTGCATAAAAACTGTCATGAAACCTTTATGAAAAGCAAAAGTAAAATACTCTGGAAAACGAAGAATCAATTTCAAACAGATTCGAAAACTAACATCAAAGATGTCGTTCATAGTAACTTTTATTTTATTTTAAGGTGAAAAAAAAATATAAGCTATAAATAATATTCAAATTGAAATAACTCCATAGCAAAGATTTAAGTGAAATGAACAAACTAATAATACATATTTATATAAAAAAATATTTTTAAAATAAAAAACTAAAAATTGGAAATTTTTATTTTTTTATTTTCAAAAAATTTCTAAAAGAGGTAAACTATACTAATACAGTAAGCTTTTTAAACCATTATTTGAAATGTTTACTTAATATGTTATTAAACAGATATTTCATTAATTATTTTAATATAGATATGATTTAAAAAATATATGCATACATGTATATATATAGTTTATGTTCAGAAATATGATAAAATCATAAACGCTTGAATTTTTTTAAACGATTTTTATATATATTTATATGTATGTAATTCTATATAGATGAAAAACAAAAATAAATAAAAAACACACACTTATAACTATAATTTTTGGTTTGAACCTTCATCAGGAGATATAATAGAGAGAATTTGGTTGAGTCACCAAACAACAGTGAAGAAAACACTTACTAACTCAATTTTTCGGAAAATCTGTCTTCAGGAAAAGAGAGACAGGGATCTGTTTCTAATTAACTATTAATCTAAACTAATATTTATTAAACTAAACTAATATATATCAGGTTCTTCAGGTTCAAATTTATAACTCATGCAATTTTAGTTTAAACTTATTTCCATAACACAGAAGTATGAAATCTTTAAACTGAAAAACCTCAAGATACATTACAAAGTTATTTTACAAAGCTACCCAAATGAAGTGTCGGATTTTCTATTTATACTAATTTTAATTGAAAACTTAGTTTTCTTTAAATGTTATCTTCATGTCTATGCAGAGAATTTTTGGTTTTTAAATAAAACGAAATTTGCAATGAGAGTTTATTTAACTTCAAATCGATCGTAATTTAGTATTTTTCTTTCAGTAAAACTTTTATTGCCTATTTTATATTGTATTGTTAATAAATAGTATAATGTTAAAATATTTCACAATAAAACCTGATCAGAATCCCATAAAATGTTTTAATCACTATATTATCGTGTTTGTGCATCATGAAGATAGAACTGAGTCCTCCGATGGAGAAATTACGAAGTCGTTGTTTATATATTCTGATATTTATTATTATTTTTGATTAAAATGTTTCATTACCTAAATGAAAAGTCTAGGAGTCGCCACTCGAATTAAACTTATGAGGTAGATTTACCTGTTGCGAAATCCTTGATAACTATTACGATAGGTTCTATTTTAAATTCGATTTTTTAGCATTTTTTTATTATACCGATTTTGTTTGTATTTTTATGTATTTAATTTTATTACTATTAAAATGAGTTGACATTTTATAATAATAAAAATAACACTACGCGATAAATTCTATTTTGGTTTTGAACTGTATTTCAAGCAAGATATGTAATAGGTCAGAGATTTGGTTGTCACAGAAGTTAACAGGTGAAATAATATGTCTATTCTTCCTCAAGGTCACTAGCTTTCAGTTGGAAATCTGCTCCGTTCTAGTGAGAGGAACGATCTATGGGCATCTGTTCCTATTTCACTATCACTCCCTTTATATTACTAATTTGTATTAACTTTGCAATTTACAATCACTCCATTATACTATATTACACTAATTCCTTTTAGAACATAACAAGATTTAATTGAAACAAAACTCACCTATTATAATTTCGATGTCCTCGTCATCAGGAAGATAGAAACGAGTCGCTCCGCAGGCAGACAACGACTGACTCAGTCGTTGTTTTATATAGATATATTTCGAATTTTAGTTAGTCTTACATTTAACAACTGTTTCATTATCCAAATCATAAATCTGATCCCAGCTCGAACTTGAAGAACTTTAGAGGACGGATATTTACCTGCTTGGCGGGAAATCCTTAGACTCAACTATTACCGATAGGTTCTTTTTAGAATTCATTTTTTAGCAATTATGATTTATTCATTACCCATTGTCTGTTTCGTGTCATTTTTTCATTTATTTTATTTTATTACCTTTATTAACATGAGGTTTGGACATTTTAGCTAATGGATAAAAATAGAGGACTATCGCGAAAATAAATATCTTGGTTGTGATTTCTGAATGTATTTCAAGCCAAGATATGTGAAACAGGTCAAGAATTTTTTTGTCAAGATGAGGTTAATATGGTGAATGGAGTAGTGTTCTATTCGTTCCTCCAGAGAGGTCACTAGCCTTTCCAGGTCTGGTTGCCTCCAGGTTGCTAGTGCACAGAGGATTACGACTCTATCGCGTGCCACTGCTCGACTTCCTATCTTCCGGCATATCCCACCTCCCTTTATCACTCTCACTAATTCTGCTGACGTTCAACCCTTTGCCACATTTACAATCACTCCACTTAAACTAGATTTACATAACTTCCTTTTAAACATAAAATATTTAATTAAATCACACAATCCTACTCTATTTCTTTTACTTATCTAATCTTTTCAGATTTTTTTTTAAATCACCCTTGTAAAACAAAACAACACAAATGTTACATTCTTTTTAAATTATATACCGCAGTTCAATTTAAAACAGTAGTTTTAAACTTTTAACTTTAATACAAAACAGTTTGAACATCATTAATGTCGTAATTCAAATAAGGAGAAATTTAAAACCTTCAAATTTATTTAAAGCCTTTATCCCATTATCCAAAGATGCACAATATCGAATATATATCAATTAAATATTTTCAGTAAACTGATGTATCTGTTTAAGATTATTAAAATTTATTTACTTGATTCACCGTTTGCTCCCATCAAACAACTGTGCAACTATTAATTGACAACTAATGGGCCAGGTTAGCTCAGTGGTTGGTTAACATACTCGCCTCTGAAGTCCGGGGTTCCATCCCCACCTGGCCCTCAATTTATTCACGTAGGAGGTGAATAAATCTGACCAAAGTCGTCCCTCGGAGAGGATGTTAAGCCGTCGGTCCCAAGCCTGTACTCGTTAAATATCCCTGCTCTAAATACACTTGAGTTAGGCAAAATTTAGAAATCCTAATGTAGAATCAATCTGAATTATGTGGTATCACAAAAGGGCCCAAAGTTCGGCCTATGTGTGTTCCCTTGTAGTACAGCCACTGCAACCTAAAGAGTAGCCTACTACTACTACTACTACTAATTGGGAACTATTAAAATAATCCTATCAATATAGGATTCATTCTACTGAATCGTTCTCAATTCTTAACCATAAAATTGTACCAAAATTTTATTATAAATGAAATAATTAAAAATTAGGAAAAATATGAAAATAAACGTCATGGTAACACATTATAAATATTAATGTTAAATATAAAAATTAAATAAAAATTGCAGATTGTACAATGGAAATATAGCCATGAAATAAGATAAAAGTCGAAAATATAAAATATAATAGGAAGATTATGGCCAAATATGGGGAAACCGTAAAACAATGATTTAAAAAGCTACTTAAAGCCAACGTTAATATTGCAAATATGTTAAAATATTCAAGGCACATAAGTTAATACAGACAAAAACCAGATTGTATGGATAATTTAAAAGAGTTAATAACGACAAGACAGAACGATCTAATACTTAATGTAGAAGAAAACTTCGAAATTGTAATATTTCATTTATCAGAACATCTGCTCTACCAAGTTTAAAACAACTGTTATTTGCCCACAATATGGTCTAATTGGTATTAAAATAGGTAATCGATTCATCAAAAACAACTGCTTTATTTTTTTTTATTTTTTAGTCTCTAATAAATAAAGAATGTAGATACACTTCTATCTATAGAACTCCCGTTTGACACCCGATCAAATTGATGAAATTAAAAATTTTTGTTACATTTGATTAAACAATATTCAATATTACTTATTATTCAAAAAATTCTTACCTGAAACTTAACATTATCATGGATGTACACTTTTACATCCTACAGATGTACACTTGTCAATAATAATTTAGTGAATCTATGATATGACTAGTTTATTGCTATGAGAGAAGGGAAATAACTCTAGTTTATTGCTATGAGAGATGAGAAATGTAGTTTTCGCTATAACAGATGAAAAATAACCGTAGTTTATGGTTATGAGAGAAAGGAAATGCAATACACACCAGAAGCCAGAACCAACAACAATAAAAGCTTAAGGTGAAACTTAGAACTGCCGATACAGGTCGGTGCGAAAACCATAGCAGGGATGGATAAAAACAGAAACAAAAAAAAAGAAACAAAACATTCCACTTAAAAAATAAAACAAAATTACGTCTATGATTAACTTTATTTTTCAAATTTTTTAATTAAATCGTAACAATAAATCACATTTCAATAACTTGCTTACTTAAAAAAAGTTAAGATAATTTAACTTAAAATTTAGATAAGATCCTTGTCAAAATTGTTATTCAAAAATGTGTGAATGACGCAAAAATTACTATGAAGGGAATAATATTCCTTACTTCTCTAGAATTTTGAGATTTATCAAGCATTTCATGTAATGAAAAGTGTAAGTTTCATATTTGGCATATATTTTAATAGGTTTGAGAAGCAATCTGATGGGTGTGTTCGGCATTAGTACTCCTATGTTTTCAACTGCTGAAGTGAATTAAAGTTTTAAAATATTCTAAAAGTACCTACTGTAATACAGGCTCGAAGCCCCTGATTTTAGGTGTTTAAGGGTGCTTGAAGACAAGAATTTCATTTTTCAACCTAAGAATAAACGGTAGGTTACTAGATGGATCATAATGTTCAACTATCAAGATAGGTGACAAAATATTTTTTTGAACAATAGATTTGAGTCAATATCTAATAATTAATTTCAAAAAACAATGTAGCAAAACAATTATAAAAACAATAGCAAACACTTAAAGTATTAATTTATGCATGAACACATTTTAATGAAAAAAAAATTGTCATAAATAAACGAATAAACTAAAAATAAACTAATATGGAATGACTGCATTAAACGAAAAATACATCAACTAATAATCTTTTGAGCAGATAAATGATTATTTAAAGTCACTTGAGTTAATGCCTTTGGAAGGTGTTGTGTATGAACTATTCAAGTTTCATTTGCAAGCTGATGGTGTTGGATTAGAGGAAATTGAACATAACCCCGGAGAGGGTTAAATCAAAATACTTAACCAAGCGTTGAAAGTTCATTACCTCACTGGGGTGTTTATCTTTGAGCCATTAGGACCACAGAGTTGATTATTAATTCCAGCAAGGATGTTAACACAAATTACGTATTTATAAACATTGACTGTCTTCATCCCTTGTTCATTCAGTAAAATATCATTTTATCACTCTATTTGCAATTACCTTCAATGTATTTGTTCTATTATTTTGCCATTTACACACAAAATAAAGTCTCTGATCATGAATATAACAAATTTACTTTTATGTCTTTTGTTTTGCTTTTCAGTTCCTTTGTTTCAGGTTTATTTGAATGGCATGCTCAAATATAAATAAAAATCAACTTTCAGCTAAATATGGTCTAATTTACAACAATGTATATATATATATATATATATATATATATAAAGCTTTCACATAAACACGTGAAATAACAATCAATGATCAAACCACAATAAGAAATGGGAAAACAAGACTAAGATCTTTCAACCGTAACAAGCGGTCTTCGTCAGAGTCCAATCAAAAACCCAACTCAGTTGAAAGATCTTAGTCTTGTTTTCCCATTTCTTATTGTGGTCATTGATATATATATATATATATATATATATATATTCGCGTAAATGGGCAGCAAATCTTCCTTTATACAAGTATCATTGAAATAAAATTGAAGTTGCTTTTTAGTTTCCCTTGCAACACCGTAAAGGTTTTAGAAGAAAAGAACACGTTCTTAAGAAGACTATCAACACGGAAGCAGCTTTGGTTTTCAATGATATTTGTATATATATATATATTTCGTTAAACACTTTTTGAAACTTTGTTTTAGTCTCTTTTCTTATTAACTTTTCTAATTTTCGAATTAGTGTTTTGATGTTTTCTGGGATATGAAATAATAACTGTCCAAAAGTTTTATCTTTAAAACTCATTGTTCACAATATACACTTTTTAACAATTCACCGACATTTCAGTTCCCATGAACCATCTTCAGGGTATTTTTTTTAAAAATTTAACTGACTAAGGCTAGAAATTTAAAACTCTATATAAACTAAGATTAAAAGCTATACAAAAAAACCATAACACAGTCGACATGCATAATGGGTACATAAATAAGGAAGGTTACGATAAGGCTATGTTCACTCAATTGAAACAGTTTAAACTAAATATTTGTCCCTAAGCCTAAGCCTAATTTCAATTATCTTCTGCATTCCTGCTCGCTGACTCCTCTACATGTATCTTCAAAATTCTTGTAAAACATATAAGTTGGCCATTTATTTTAGGTTTCTTTTCTAATATCTGGAGTGCCTCTATTATTTGTAGCCGACCGACATAATTTTCTCTGTTTTTAACTTCGCTATTGTTGGTTAACATTTGTCGGCTTAATTCCAAACCATGCACCTTTTTTGTGTGTTCTTTAGGAGCACCCGCAGCCAGGTGCATTGTGAGTATTCTCGATAAGGTTGTTGTTGTTAAATCAATGTAGTTAGTTTTTAGGAACTCGCAGTTTCCTAGGGTGCAGTTATAACTATAAACTACATTGGTATGTTGGAGTTTAGCTTTGGGTTGCAAGTAATTCTTGATTACCAGGTTCGCTGTATTTTTTCCTTTGTAATATATGATGAGTTTCAACTGATCTTCGGGATTAACACAGTTAATATTAGCTTGGATTATCCCTCTAAGAACTCTTTCGTCAACCTTATGAGATTTGGAATATTGGTTCCTGTAAAATACTTTATGTTTAATTCCTTTGTTGTTTTGGTTTGGTTCGTCCTTGCTCACACTATTAATTTTATGGATACAAATATGTAATATTTTATCGAATTGTTTATTGCTGTATCCGTTATTAATAAGCACCTGTTTTAATCTTTCTATATCTTGATGGAATAAAGCCCAACTGGAAGTTATCCTCAAAGTTCTATGAGTCAGGGCCTTTATCGTGCCATCTTTGTACCTTTCCGGGCATTCGCTTTGAGCATTTAGATATACTCCACTATGAGTAGGTTTCACATACACAGATGTCTGCTAATCAACATTATTCTGTTTCACAACGACGTTCAGGAAGTTCATTATTCTGTTTTGATTCAACTCTGGTGAACTTTAAAACGGAGGCAGTTTTGAAAGAAAGTTGTAAATATTCAATTTGGTCTATGTTATCCATCACCAGGAAACAGTCATCAATATATCTGCAGTAAAATATTGGTTTTTGGATGGCTTTTTCGTCAAGGATGTAGTTCTCTATGTGACACATATAAAAATTTGCAAAGGCCACGCCTAATGGAGACCCCATTGCTACTCCGTCTGTCTGATAGTGTAGACTTCCATCAATATGGGTGGAGTTTATTATGTGGTTCTAGTGTATATTTTGTTACATACGAGTATTATATTTGTTTAGCAACATCAAGTTCTTTTTGGGAAAGTTTTCTTCAGAAAGAAAAAAAATATTTGAATAATGAATCAAATTTCAATACAGAAATAAGTAAAACTCTTAAAAAACCAAAAGTAAGTGTGAAACAATTTGTAAGAATTAAAAACTGACACAGATTTAGCCAGATTTACTCACATTTTGCTAACATTCCAGCGTAAGTTCCCAGCCTAGGCGTAATCAAAACAAAGCCGTAAGATTGCCGAATTCCACCGCTGCGTTCCCAACATTAGGCTCTGCTCTCAAATTAAGTATGTCTCAAATCATATGCCGCCGAAATGTTACCCAATTTTCCGTTATCATCTTCACTTTACGTATTAAAAACATCATGAAGTCATTATTCTTTACCTAATAGCGTGGTCTAAGAGAATTGAAAGTAGTTCGTTAGTCATTTATGACTGACATTGAGAAACAAATTGTTTGTTTGTCTTTCAGAATCGTGTAAATACAGACTAATCATAATAGAACAATAATATATGTAGATCCACTAATATTTACAGACAGAAATATTGCAACTGGATTCATTTCATTGATATATAACAACATTTCACAATAAACACGTGAAATAAAAATCAACTAACTGATTTTTACTAACATTTTAATGCACCTATAAATACATATTAATCCAAAATGTATTATTTGTATATATATGTGGATATAATAATGTTATTGGTTATAAACAAATTGAAATTATTAGCCAATCTAATATGTTATTAAAATTACTAAACTGAGGGCCTGTATGTCACCCCAGTCGGCCACACCACGCCAATACCTCTCTTACTTTACAACCCTTTGTTGTAATTATATTCATCTTCAGATTATAAGTTCTTTAACGATCTTCATAAATGCACATAGAGATGTATCCCTCATTTCTATAGTTTTGGGTATGCTTTAACAAAAATCTTTATCCTCTATAATCCGATTGGCTTACATTCAGACAAAATACGAGTATAATGTAATCAAATGTTTCTACCTCTTTTATGCATAAGAAGATTATGCATTTTTCGTATTATATCAAATACAACTTCCTCAGTAGTTAAGTAAAAAATTCCTAATAGATGTTGTAAATATATTTCTAAACCTTTTTTTTTGAAGATATAGCATTGCTTACATATGCAAGTTCAGTTGGAATGAACTTTGTAAACTAAATTGAACCCGGAAGTTCTGGCCACGTATTACCTGATTCTTTCTAGATCTATTTGTCAGTTATACTTCTGTGAAAGTTCCGAACATTTGTAAATTGTATAGTCCCTCGTTCCTTTCTTTCCAGATACTCACATTAAAATGAAATAATTTACACAGTTTTCATTATTAATTTATTACTCGCCAGTATATCAGGCAGTGGGCAACACTGCGAGTTCTATGAGTTTCTCTGGAGGCCAGTTGCAATTTGCTTCTTAACGAGAGTACTTCGTACTTCTTCTTGATGACGACGGATGACGAAATATTGAAGTGAGTTCTGTAGCGACTTTCTCTGTTCTTTTCTATGTGTTAATTCTATATCGACCGCCATTAGGGTCAAAATATTGAAAAGTGAGTCTTTGTTATGTTTTTGTCTATGTGTGATAGTTTATTTTAAGTGTAATTTGTCCTGCCGGACCGTTTCCGTTTATCATGGTATGTATATATATTATTATAACTTCCATATTGGGCTATCAGGATTCAAGTAATTTTTAAGAAATGAAGGAAGTAATCCGATTTTTGCATTTGTGTGTGACCGAATCCTCAATAGATATAGAAAATAACGGATCTTATGATAATATTATTGAGGAAGCCGACTTTTAACCAGGATCATCCAGGTTTGCAGTTTGTCGAAAGATATGTCGGCATATATGGAAATGAGAGGGGCGGAGCGACTGACTAAACAATACGCTGAAGAACCTTAGCCATTTATCGCATGTGAATACAGCCTGTTCATCACTCTCCTCCTTTACTATGCCTAACGACATAAGTCCCAACGGAAGTTGGTGACAAGGAGAACAAAGAAATTTCTAATATATATGCATTGTAAATATAATTTAAGAACAAAATCTGTTTTATTTCGACTAGTTAAATTTAGATTAATATTAACTTATTATATATAAGACAATTTACTTTGCATTACTGTTTTAAGTAACTTATTATGGTTATTAAAGATGAAATACTATTATAGAATAGAATGAAACACTTCTACGTAAAGAAGAGAGGGCTGGTTAGCCTTCGGTTGTTAAGTAGTAAACAGAAACAAGTGTGAAGATTTTAACTACGGTGTTAAAAAACAGTATCAACAGGCGGACAGTTAAGAGCTGTGTCTGGACATTCCCGCACTACTGCTTCATTAAGTGCAACAACTTGACAACTTCTGTCTTAACACTATTCTTATTTAAACTACTGCTTATATATATATATATATATATATATATATATATATATATTATTTTTCTCGGAATTGGGTCAGGATTAATTATTTGAAATCACTTTTTTTGCCAACGTTTTGTCTTTATTTTAAGACATCCTCAGGGCTAGAACCCAAAAACAATGGACATTTATCTTGTCAACAAAGCTTTGAGAATGTCTGAAAATAAAGACGTGAAATAATTAACCTTAACAAATTTCGACAAGAAGAAAAAGTATTTATTAGTAATTGTGGTCAAGAAAACTATACATATATATGTATATATACATATATATAATATATATACATTTCAATAATATTCTAGGTTCAAAATCAAACTCTCGTTACAGACATTTCGGTTATTTTCAAACTCTGTTTCATTGTTGATATAGAAAATGAAATTTACATTATTTTAACGAACTAACGATGTTAAATGGTCAAAACCTTCGTCTAGATTGACAGTCTAGACTGTCGGTCATGAACTGTAAGAAGCGTTGAATTCAATGAGCATACCTTTCATGCCAACAGATTAGGAGAATGTGCGGTCATGGATTACTGTAGGAGTGGTTAGAGTATTGCTTAAATTCAGTGTGTCTTTTATGGTATTAAATGAGAAGTGTTCTGGTGACAGAATCTCTGTGAGCATGTCAATAATTATGATACCGTATTCAACAGGTTATCAGTATCGAATAAAAACCGTTCTTCTGCTTCGTTTCTCTAAGAAAAATTAGTTAGAGTATTAATATTTTTTGAAATTTAGTATTTAATAGGAATGATCTACTTTCTAGGCCAGGGAGTATAATAATCAATGACCGCTGGCGGGTGAAATCATCTACAACTAGGAATGTATCATTATTCAGATTGAAGATTATGACAGAATTAAGCCAGCACAGAAAGGAACAATGCATAATGTCAATAACTAATATCCCATAATTTTGCATGTTTAAAGTTGAGAATATATTCAAACACAAATAAAAGAATTTGTAAAATACTGCTGATTAGAATTTTCATTAGAAAACAATTAGCAAGGAATGGACCACTGCTATGTATCTTTCCTTGTATATACAATATAATATAAAAAATACCATGAGTTGCAGTGTGGTAAACCACAGTGCGGACTAGTACATTCCTTGTGTCATTCGATACCAGGGTCCACACAAACAAACACAAAGATATAATTCTCATTTTTTTGATTACCACTTACCGAAAGATGTTTGATTTTTAAATAAGACAACATTTTTTCCTGTTTCTCTCGCTATGGCACCTTGTTTTCAACAACAATGTTATAGCTAAATGAAACCCAAAAACTGGAATTTTGCCATGTTGTTTACTATATAAGAACAGCCAAAACAAACATTAATTTGTATTTTTTTTTCAAGCTGTTCAAATCAACTTATTTTGTCATGTTTATTCAAGTATGACTTAAATAGGTAATATCATACGGGGCATTAACGGATTGTCTGTGAGCGTGTCATTAATTGTTGTACCGCTATAGTCAAGAGGTTAGTATCGACTAAAAACCACATCCTTATGATTCATTTCTCTGAGAAAAAATAATTAATCTATCGGTATTTTTAGAAGTATAGTATTAAATTAAAATGGTTTACTTTATAGGCCAGCCAGTATAACACTGGACCAAATAACCACTTTGTAGTCCGGACAATGAAAAATATATTTTACATGACATAGTAAAATATATTTTAAGCTCAATGGCAGTATTTAACCTTAAATACTTAGCTACAGGATACCAAACTATCAAGACAGCACGAACTATAATTCACAGATAGTGAATTATTTTTGTAGAAAGCAACTGCTGAGATGACCAAAGCAACAGAAACATTATAGATTAAGATATGTCAGTATGGATTATGTGTATATACACGTCATATGTATTATTAAAATGTATGGTTCCCAAAAAATTAGCTGAAATTATATGTTTTTATAAATAAAATATATTTTCAGATGTATTTAAACTCAAAACATTTTTTAAACAGGTTAATTTGATTTGCAATAGGGTAAATTTGGCAAATCTGGTAATAACAAAACATTTCTTTCCATATCAGCAGAGCTCCTAGTCTCAAAGAATCATAGGTTTGACAGTAAGCAAAATTTAGACTTTTTATGTAATAACTATAACTTTTTGAATATACCAAATATATGAGAGACTTTCATTGAATGAAAGCAATTCACTCTTCTAGAATATGTAAGTATAATTCCTATATAGTGTTTAAGATAAATTGGTAACATCATTTCTTTCAATTGATAGATGTAGAAGGACTTATCTTTTAAGATATAGAAAATACTTTAGGAATAATGCTAGTTTCAAAGGATCTTGGTATTAGACTTGTAGCGCTGTGCAGCGGATCTGAACAAACTAAAGCTTTGAAATATTCCAATAGATAGCATGACTTACTCGTTTTCAGTTAAATTGCTTGCCTCTCCTGCCACGCTGTGCCGCATACCAGCCTTTCGTCCACCTAAACAATAAGAACAAAAACTATAGTTAAATATTTATCAATATACCTTCATTATTAAAATTTCATCTATTAATAAACAATATAAAAAAGTGTAGAAAACAAACTGAATCTTTCCGAACACTAATATGAATTTTCTAATAGCAGTTTTAGGTCATAAATCTTCTCCTGTTAAATTAATCATTCCACTGTGGAGGTCCAATACACTTAATTTGTGGTAGTCCTGATTACCACCTAAGAAATAAGGCCCTTCACCGATTGTTGGACATTTCTGGATTTGGATTTCTGGATTGGTTATAAATTTGATATCAAGGTCAGGCTCGATCTATATACTTTCTTTTTTCTCTTTTTTTGAGATAGTATTTCAAATCGAAGGTGACTTCGACTGTAATAATCAGTTATTTGTCTTGGCCTTTGTAAGGCATCAAATGGCCACCTATGATATTTTTGGTCAAATAATATTTATAGTCATTCATCGGTTGATATGAAAGTAGTAAAAATTTGAACATTTAATATATTCCTTTGTCAGTATAAAACAAAGATTACTAATCTATCTATATTTGGTACTATAAATCTATAAATAATACATACCGGTTGATATGAAAATTCTTTATAGAAATAGAGACGAATAATCAAGTCACCATGATGTTTTGTAATTACACAACCGGATATCTATAATTATAGAGCTTGATGATGTCATAAAGATCCTTGACGGTGAAACTCGAGGATTAACAATGTTAACAAGATCCGTTCGCGAATGTTAATCAAAATCTTGCTTTTAGATTTGTTCAATAGGAGACGAATATAATAAAAAAGTTAATAATAAAAAAAATAACTTTTACTGAAATAAAAAAAACTTAAATTGAGTCAGATGTAAGTCTTTCTGTAAGTTTTCCTATCTGTATTATGCAAATTTCCATTAATTAGTTCAAGCCAAAAACTAATTAAACACTCACCAGGACAGGGAATATTGAAAACTAGAAAAAGAGATGAAAAGTGTTATTAAATTATGGAAAAGGGCATTAATTAAATCAGTAATTCTACTTTAATTAAAATTTTAAAGAAATTAAATTATACAGAAATAAATTTATTCAGATGAAATCGAACATACAATATTTTTTTTTAATCCATTTATTTAGCATGCTCCATATATATATATATATATATATATATAATATATATATATATATATATATATATATTACATATAATCAAATCTATTTAACAATAAAATACATCACATTAAGATTAAATTAAACCTTTCCTTATTTTAAATTAAAATTGGGATACACACTATCAAGGTTTTTGAAAGTCTATAAGGTCTATGAATTTTTAAAATTTTGGAATAGTTGACTGTTTTGCACTATCATACTATTTGCTGGAGACCAGCCACTGCCGGTTATTATTGTGAATTTCATAAATTGTTGGTCAAGCATTGGGCAGTATTCAGTCAAGCTGAAGAGTATATGGTTCCAAGTCTGTGGTGATTCACCATCACAAGAACACCTGTCATTGTCCATGATATGGAATTTATTGAGGTAAAAGAGAACATACATATTATGTCAATCAATCTATTGGATTACCTTCTGCTCTCTGTATGAATCACAGAAGGATGAAAGTATTGTGCTCAAAATGTCCATTTCAAGTTTTCAACAGAAAGGCACCATTTAAGTTCCTGGACTCTTATGATACATGTGGTAGGTACGTGAACAGGTTACCTCAAAGTCTAAAAAAAGCTTTGAAATGTGAAGTTAGAAAATTTCATATTTAAGTTCCTGTTAAAACTGCGATGGGCGCTGTATTGCATTTTTCTAGGGTGTACTATTCTAGTAATATATTTTTTTGTTATTTGGAAGAAATTTATCTACACGATTTAGAGATCACTCTAGTTTTAGCTTTCAGAAGATATGTGCTATGTGTAAGATTTATCAGAATAAATATTGCCATTTAAGATTAAAGTATAGAAAACTTCTAAAACAAGACAAACTAAAAAGGCTCCAATTATGTTAGTACGAATGGTAAAAAGAACACTTTAAGATATTGGTGATAAATAATAAATTGGAAATAATAAAATACATATATTTGTATGGTTAACAATTATTTTAGTAATAAATCATTCACTAATACGATAATAACATATTTTTCAATTGTGAAGAACTCTATTTGCAGTTCGCTTGTCTTTAAATAACTGATAAGCGAATACAAGAATTTAAGAAACTGTAAACATAATGAAATTAACGAATACGTAAAGAAACATATTATACAAGTATTTTAAATCTTTATTCTTAAAACAATAATGGATATAAGGTTTTGTTAAACTTTATTTGTTAAATATTTATAATTTATAAAATATATTATTTTATTAGGGTAAGTAAACTCATGTGTGGTTTTACAACAGAATTTTGTTGTTTACTTTTAAAAGAAATAATTGAATTTCTTTAATGCAGATAGCTAGATAGAAACATTCTGTGAATGCGGAGATTTCGTATAATTGTCGGCTAAAGACAGCGCCGTGAGCGAAGCACTGTAGCTAATGGATATTTCAAAGCATCCATTAAATAGAATTTCGTAGTTACAGCTAAATGAAGACAATGCGTGGAGGAATTACTTCCTGGGAAATGACTTTTAGACTGTTTAGTTAAGCTTTACTCTCATCAGTTAGCCTCATTGCTATTCCCATGATAGCTGAAATAGGATTCAGCCGAAAATAGCCACATATATGATTCTACTTAATTAGCTTTTCGACAAATGAAAACGAAATGAACTGAAACGCAAACAAACAGTGAAAGGACTTCATATCTTTAAAATTAAACACATTCTTATCATATCACTCCTTTTCAGTGAAAACTAATTCTCATTATAATAAACAATAACTAATTTACTTATTGAGGGTTAGGTCCAAATAAAGTAATACTGATTTCAAGCCGACGTTTGCCGAAATTTGTTCGGCATTCTCAAAAAACAATTTATTGAAAAGTTAGTCTACAACTATGAAAAAAATACCTCAACAGAATATCAAATACGCAATTAGCAAAAGCACAAAAAAATAAAGGAAAACCAAAATGTACAATGTCATTGTTTGTAGACAGATGTATCTATAGCATTATTAATTTTATTATTATTATGACTAAAAACAATGTCAATGGTTTTTTTTATTATTTATACCAATCCCCTAGCGGGTGATAACGTCAGCAATTTACCAGCTTTTTGTTTGATCGCTGATTCTACAGATTCTACATTAGGAGTCCTAAATTATTCCTAACTCAATTCCATTTCGAGTAGGGTTCTTTAACAAGTACCTGACATCGTACAGACTCGGGACCGACGGCTTAGCGTCCTCTCCATGGGACGACATACTGACATTTATTATATTATATTATATATATAATATTTTATATATAATATAATATATATATATATATATCCGAGTTCGAGATTAACAAAGAGCAACACACAAAGTAGGGAAACACACTTACAGACTCAAATTTTTGGGTAATCCGTCTTCAGGAGAAAAGAGAATGGGAGACCAAGCACGTTGTAGGTGCAACGGCAAGTAACCCGTTACTCTTTCGTATTGTGTCCAGTTTGGATCGTATTTCGTTTTATCAGTGATATATATATATATATATATATATATATATATATATATATAGGGTTCCCGATGACGACGGATGTCGAAATATCGAAGTGAGTTCTGTAGTGTCTTTCTGTGTTCTTTTCTATGTGGTAAAGTGTATATATATATATATATATATATATATATTCAGGTAACTCACCACAAATTAATTGTGGTGAGTTACCTGAATATTTATATCACGTGTTATTGTGACAATTTTATATATATATATATATAATAACGTACAGAGGCGAGTACGTTAACCACTGAGCTAACCTGGCCTTATTTCATTGATTAGTAATGCTACAAATAACTCTGAGAGAATACTTCCACAGAATATCCAGGAAAAAAAAAGAAAAAAACCACAATGAACAACAATACAAAACTACAATACTCATCTCTTTTTTAGAGTTGTTCAATATTGTTTTTAGCCTTCAGAATGCTGAACAAATTTTTGTGAAACGTTGGTTTGAAATCAGAAGTTCCTAATTTGAATTTAATCCTCAATAACCAGTTCAGTTTGTGAATAATGTGTGGTCAAGAAGGTATATCATTAATAACTAATAATACAATCAAATACTCTGTTGGCGAAACTCGTAGGGAGGTTGCTGTGTTGTTTAATCTGAATATACGAGTATAAAGCAGGGTGCCTGTAAATAGCCAAAGTATGTGGGCGTATGGAATAATATTTAAATTTCTCCAGAGATGTCGAATATTATACTGTTTGATTCTATTACTATAAAAGGGTCACTAAGAGAGAAAGAGGCCATGAATGAGGAAAGCACGTTTAAATGTTACAGAGAATAGCTGCCTGATGAAACAAAGAAGGAAGGTGATAATAGAATAAAACAGTATCTATATTGTTCTAGTTTAGACCGCTGAGTCACCTGAAGAAAGCTAGTTTTGTGCCTTTTGAAGGCGTTAAGCAGATGTCTCTGACAAAAGATACCTTTGCTGAGTAACTGCAAGCTGGTAGAGTACAGGTTAGTAAGTTGTTAGCATGTCAATAGTGAATGGAAGTCAATTAACCATCAATGAACTCACCAGTAGGTCAAGCATAAACCTACCTAAACGTTTAATTGTCAGTTATGTATAGTTGATAGAGTAGTGGAATTTCAAATCTACTCCTAGGGCTAAGTCCGAAAGACCAAGAAACAAAGGCCATTGCAAAAGCCCAAGCAGCACTTGTAAGGACGAGTATTATACGAGTATGAACAAACAACTTCATTTACAATTACTGGTTAAGTTTTGAGCTTAATGTTGATAGTCATAGGTTCATTTTGATAGAAATTATATTCCTGAATATCAATTATCAACTTAATTGTAGCAAGAAACAAATTTTTTTCTTACCTAGCGTATAAAATGTTTCATGGAGGATGCAACCATCGGTTCGGAATGTGTGCAATATCAATTGTACGTGTAGTAAATAATTTTACCAATGAATGATCAATATCACATTTTATAAGTGGAGTATTTCATACTGTGGTTTAGACGTTGACATTGATGTATCAATAGAGATGGTACAAACATCGGTGGTTATAGAGATGATCTCTATGCTCGACACGTCAGCCGTATAATGTCTAGACAACACAAAGTTTATTGCCTTTGCGCCAACGCTTGTAGGCGCGACAAGCGGCCCTAGCGATGAAGCCACACTAGCATATTATTATGACCATTGCCATCATCATAATATTGTAATTTAAGACTTAAGTCACTAAGATATGTTGTTAAAAAGGTTAAAAAAACACGGCTTGCACAAAACATTTTAATGAAATACAATAGATTTGATTCATTACAAGTGGAATGAACTTTAGTTAGACGAAATAAAAAAAGTTTCTACACTGGATTAATTAATCTATAAAGTAGAAAAGTTAAATCCAAAACTGTTAAAAAACCAAAATGTATATTGTTTAATATAAACGATGGAACTAGTTATGAAAGAATTAATTGAAATGGTCGTTACATTAGGGGAGAGAAAGTGAAGGGGAAAGAACAGGGGTCACTGCATGTCGGTCTACCACAGCGTAATGACTGCCCATATCTCTAAAGCAAGCGACATGACTAAGCCGTAAAAATATACTATCTGGAAATGTTTAATGTAAAGAGCTAATCCCAAATAACTGGAAAACTTGTTAGAAATACATTTAGGGTGTTCTTTTACAGTGAATACAACATGAAAATGAACAAGAGACAATTATGACCATTTCCATGAACAAATTTAATACATTTTTATCCAAAACGAAAAGAATATTTGCATATAACTAGTTAAACTGTAACTTTAATTTTTTTTTCATTGAGTTAGTTTTGTTAAATAAATACTAATATTGCAGATAGTTATTAAGGAAATAGATTTTTATAACGAATATCCAACTATGGTAGATATGATGGCTATCATCAGAGTTTACAACTGTAGAAAACAAATAAGAAGTTTGATTTTATGTTGTAGTTGTTTGTTAGTTTCAGTTTAAATCAATTATAGGAAGAAATAATAAAATAAAAAAGTGAGTAGTATATCGCTTTCACAATAATAAAAATGTTCAGAAGAATGAAGGAAGCAAAAAGCCAATTTTTGAACTATTTTCCATTTATAAAAGAGTTTTCTTTTAATAATTTGTTATGTTTTTTAGTAATGCGTCAGGCAATATCTTTATGATCCCTGCAGACTTTGTCAATGAGAGCAGTTAGATCTGCTTTACCCTTTGAGTCATCTAGGTTACCTAAATCTAGGTTCGTTAATCAAGATTAGTAAGTCTCTAACTTCTCTTTCTCTTCTTACGTTCATTTTCTAAGGGTTTTCTTTAATACTCTATGATAAAATCTTGCTAAAATACATAGTTATAAAAAATATGGGATATTTAAACAAAAATTTTTATTTCTAACGTTATGCAATCACTTATGTTATTATGTGGTATTTACCCTACAAAAATGTTTATGTCTACTTGTTATTTCCACCAAATTGCATTAATTTTTTGGAATTTACATTTAAGATTATAATAACATCTTATCAAAGGTTTAGTACTGTAAATATCAGTAGCCCTAAAGAATATAAAAAAGTTCATAGTTATTTTTATTCAATAATTTCTGAATTTCGTAAGTGATTAAACTGTTAAGAAACTTTTATTTTATTTGTACCACTTCATACATAGAATCAAACATTTTAGTTTCCTCTTTTCTGTAGGCTAATAATAAGGTTTTAAATAAAATTCAATAACCAGAATCAGTACATTACAGTGTCGTCTGGAGCAGGTTCAATTTTAATGTCACCAATTGAAACCTCCTGAACCTCTCTCCCAATTTGATTATTATGAATTCATTTCTTTATGTCCTTTCAGCGATTTGTAATTTAATTTAATTATATATTTTTCCTTTTAGTAGATTTTACATTGTAAATCATTGATGAAAACCCAAACATATTTGTAGATAAAAAATGTGTGTTTATAGTTACAAATTATGGATTACAGGGCCATAAATTTGGTAAATTCGGGTACATTTTCCCTGCCAAATTCTCAGTTAACGATTGGAGAAATCTCAAGAAAGTATGTTAACATTAAAATATGCATATTTTTCAATAAAATATATATAAGTTTCACCTAGTTCCAAATACTTTCATGAGAAAAAGAAATCAAAGCATATGGATTATGTCAGGATTCACTTACATTTTCTTCTAGTTTATTTCCATTTTAGATTGAACATACACATAGAACTTAAAATGCAATCTTATATTTTACCGTCAGAAGAGAAAGGTATCACAATACCTAGAAATAGTGATATAAAATGTTGGAGACCCTGATGAGGAGACTTAATGGTCAGAATATGTAATCACACATAACAGTATAATATTATAACAATATTGAGTTATAATATTGCTTATAACACAGTATAAGCTAATTTTTTCTTTCCATTTTGAAATCATTTTAAATACATAATTTATTATACATATACTAAATTCAAAAATAGAATTGTCTAAGAGATACAGTAAATTAACAGAGGAAAAACAAAGAAGTTGAAGTTTGTATGTCATTTGCTGGTCATTTCTACCCCTGATGATGAAGGGAATCAAAATATTAAAGTGATTTTTTCAGTCTTTCGGTAAGTTTCCTCTAAGATCCCTCCCTATATTTATATGCTCTTTGATCACAAGTTTATTTTGTCACTACTTGTATATGACATAATTTCGTTTAAATATTAAGTTTTGGTCTACTATTTAATTTTTTGTGATTTTGATATTTATAATATCACGATACCTACACCAATGTTTCACCTTGATCTTGAAGTCTATTTGATAAGGAAGTGTTGAAGGTTACACAGGCCCTTTGATGCTGATTCCTCAAGGGAATACTGTATTATTCATATGTCGTATATTTTTCCAAAAAGAGATATGGCAGACAATCTTTGTAGATTTCTTCAGTTTCTGTTTCAGGGGATAAATTATTGTTTATGTTATAAAGTAGAGGTTTACACTCAAAAATAATATTAAATTAAGTTTATTCCACCATGTACCATTTTCTACACAGTGTTTCTACTAATGTGATATCTTTAGAAACTTTAGAAACACTTCAGTGAAAAAGAGACACTTTAGAAAGATTTTTCAAGTAACAGCGACGTGTTGAAAATCTTACTATCCTGCTCACTTAAATCTTGACTTAGTCCATTACTTAGCTGTATGTTTCACGTTAGGCACATTCATACTAACAAAACTGCATACATGAAGAATCGTTAATCGTTAATTACATCACTGACAGTACGTTTATGCAATGATAAAAGGAGAACTAAGATAAAAAATATTGTCTTTTTTTGTTACCTTAAGGCCATTTTTGTGCCACGTGTCTTACAGATACAACTGTCATCTTCTTTTAGATGACAGTTTATAAATGGAGATATGCTAATGTAAGCTTAACAATTTCGTTCTTTAGACAGCCCTGTCTGGATATTTTCCCCAAGTTATAGCAGTTTTCGCTTGAATTAACTGCAATCACGACGCATTCCTAAAAGTGTTGGGGTGTAAGCTTTCGAGATTTATCAGTACCGATTTGTCTTTTACTTAAAAGTTAAATGATACAAAAGAAAACATATATAGGGGAGATTTTATCACACCAGTTGAAGTGTATGTTTTAAAGTAAGATAACTGAGGGAAGACTAAGTGCTGGATGTACTGGCCTAGATACAGGGCGCGTGACTTGCTTCAAGAATAGTTGAAATGCATGCCTTGCAGTCTAGATACCTAAGTGGAATTAACGATCAGTCCACTTACGCAAACCCCACAATCCTTCTACCTGTCACATTGCTTTCTAATTGTCTTTCCTAATTAAATTCAGTGAAATAGTTAAAACTTTAACAGCTGCTTAGAACATTGTATTTAAACAATTCTGTACATAAAAACAACTGCACTCATGATCTCACTAATACAGTTCGTTAATTCATCTAAGATTGTTTAATCAAATCTCAGATTGACTTTAGAGTTACTTTATTTCATCAATGAATTTATAATTATTTCAATGCAGTAAGCAAAAATATGATTCACATTACATTTTTATGTATTATTACTGTATGTTTAAAATGTAAGGCATCTAAATAATATATACTCTAGAGTGTATATATAATAGTGTATATATATTAGAAAACTTGAGAAATTAAATAGGAAACGAACGAAAATGAAAATTGGCATATTTTTTTAATAGAACATATATATATATATATAAACAATTAAAAGAAACGGTCCAGCGGAATTTTTTAAATAAATCAAATTCAAAACGAAGGAAACACACAGAAAGACACAGACATAACTCACATCGATATTTCGACCACCTCCTGATGACGACAGTGGTCGAAATATCGATGTGAGTTATGTCTGTGTCTTTCTGTGTGTTTCCTTCGTTTTGAATTTATTATATATATATATAGTTACATTAGTGTATAGAGTATAATATACTTTAATGAATACATCTAACTGTATTTTGTCAATAGAATAGACCAGAATAGAAGATTAAATCTTTTTTTCTTGCCTTATGATTTTGAACGTATATGAATTAAAAAGTTTCTCTACCATAATTACCATAGGGCTTATAATCACTCTTATATAAGATTTAAATGACCTAAATATCCTTTTTCGATAAAAATACGATCAGAAACGGACAAATAAAGTTCAATAAGTAGTATAAGAAATAAAGAGAAGTAAAAAGATACACATACAGTCTCTAATATTCAGTTTGAATCGTAAGATAAAGAAATCAAGCGCACTGGCACAGAGACGGTTGGTAAAAATATAGGTATACATAAACTAGTGAATGATATTACAAAGAATTACTCTGATGTCAAAAATAAGCACATAAAACACCTATGGTTTTGTTGGATTTAAAGAATTTTAATCTCTACAAATAAAAAGAAAGAATTTTTTTATCACAAACTGTCATAAGATTAAAGATGTTTTATAATCCAAGAGTATTGGTCTTTGTAGTTTTCCTATCATTCATGAAATCAAATGACTTCATTTTAACTTAATTGATAGTTCTAAGATTAGGATGACCAAGAAGCCTTTTTGTAGCTTTTATAAAATATTTAGAGTTAGAAACTTATGTAATATTTGTAAAACATAAGTGATGTACTTTGTAAGTACGAGTACATCACTTTTACTTATCTGTACAATCCACACATAATATTTTATTCACTCCCCAAGTAAAGCTTTATCTCATCATCTGGAAAACTAGAGGCATTTGAAGCAAATTTATAAAGAAATTAATAAATTCTTTTAAATAATGGCAAAACGCATACCTTTCTCATATTTTGACCGAAGTGCCACGAGACTCGAGACGATTCTAGCTCGATGAGCGGAGTTCTTGACGCCCAAAGCCTTGATTTCGCTTTCACTGTGGTAGAGCACCATCTGGAATTTGCATATTTTCAGTTAGTTGACTATAAGTCTTATTAGTTAAATTAATTATATGTAAGAAAAAAATATGTCTCAATGTAGTGTCTCTACGTAGCATAAATATATCCATTTCGTAGTGACTTTAACCATATTAATATAAATAGTAAGGAATTCCATCGTTGATTAGTTGTTGCATATCTCAAAAAGGTTGTGTGTGTGTGTGTGTGTGTGTGTGTGTGTGTGTGTGTGTGTGTGTGTTTGTGTTGTGTGTTGTACGTGTGTGTACGTGTGCGCGCGCGCGTATGTGTGTGTATGTGGGTCATGTCCAAATTTTTTGACAGGAATTGTCTTTTCAAACAAATAAATTATATCATTATTATTTATTATTATTATTATTATTATTATTATTATTATTATATAACTTAGTCATAATATTAAAGGTGTTTAGTAGACCTACAATTATTTTTTTAAGTTTTTAAAATATTTACATAAAGACGAGCTGCTTTATATACAAACACGAGAGCAATCCATTTTCCATCATGCAGGCACTTTAGTAGGTAGAATTAGGGAGTCATTTCTCACATAAGTTGGATCCCTTTGACCTAAATTTAGTATATATTTAAGCGAAAATACAAGTATACATGTGGTATTTGAAAATAACCATAAACAACAACAAGTATATCTAATTATCCGAACCTGTGTTTATCCTAGCTAGAAGTGCAGTTTGCTACGAGAAAGTGATGTCTCAAACTTTTGATACCATCTATTTTAGATGATAGACATCTATTTTAGAGTAAAACTTTTGTAGAACCTAACTGGTACAGTAACAAAATCAATGACTTGCTGGAACATGGTGCTGGTGACAAAGAGCCTCCACATCTGGAATTGTGGTGTTGCGAGCTTATAAATCAGTCTCAGGATTCAGTTTATTTTTAAATTTGTTTGCTATTGCATACAATGAATTAGTTCCTTCACATAAACTTGTTGCTAAGAACAGCTTTATAACTTTCAAGGCTTTTCAGCTATTATTAGGATATTAATTTCATTTTTTAACCACAAATTTTGTTTTACTTATTTAGGAATTTACTGAACCCTTTTTTTCTTTACATAAAAGGTTGTTAAGGTTTAATAAAGTCACTCTCAGCTTACTCCTAGAACATAGGCAATTAAAAAAAAAATAGTACATTTAGACCACAATGATGTTTTGATTTATTTAGATATTTCTGTTAAATGAAAACTACAAGTGCTTTCAAAGATTCAGAACGTAACTGGCTCACACAAAATATTTCTTAACTTTAATACTCTTGCCGGTGTTATTTATTGATTTTCTTAATGAATCAAACGAGAGCCTCCCTTAACTTGATCCCGTCTACCCTGTGATGGTTGTTCAAGAGTATTGTCACACCGAGGAATTGCTAATATATTTAATTGACATTGGAATTATGTCAAGTAACATCGTGAAATCAAAGACATGGTTGAAAACTATGATGAGATATACTGTCTGCCTTTGAAATAATATTTTCAGTCTTATTTAGATCAGTAAGTTCAGGGAAAAATTATGTTTTTTACCAAATAACTATGTTTCGAACTGAAGTTGATACACACTTAGTGGAATACGATTGTAACTTTTGTTTTATATTTTAAATTGAATTTAAGGTTAGTAGAGTGAAAATTAACTAAACATGAAATTATAATTCATACTGTAGTGTACCACAAGTAAGGCTAATGCACTAGATCAGCGGCTAGCAACCTCTTGTATCCCAGAAATTTCTGACTTTAAATTTACCTATCTTTTATGAAGTTTTTGTTAAATTAAAATGAATAGATGGACATGTTTGTTAACCATTAAACAAAGATTAATTATTTATTTATTATTCACTTAATGGAGTTAAATGGGAAAAAAATATTATAGTTTAAGTATTACGATACATGATGCTATCGGCTCTTGAGTAACGGCTTAAACAACTTGAAGAAGATATCAGTTAGTGTTATGAATCATAGAGACCCTTTGCGAAAGTGTTGAAGGACCTCATTGTATCCTGGAGGAGAGTAATGGCGGTTGGTAAGACGAACTGTATTTCTATTAGCCCCATCCAATAAGGCGAGATAAAGCAAACACTAAATCATGTATGATTTGCTTCGTTTCCTGATCCGGCCAATATGACTTTTTCATGAGATCTGCAGTGAGAGGGTTCCAAGCAGACCCTACTTACCACATCCTGAGGGTTCGACTGGCAAAGCGATAAACGCTCCCTCCAACATCTCGTTAATATTTACCTTTACATTGGGCTGAGAGCCCCTGTAACACTTGCCATCAATGATTCACACCTCCACCTCAAGCCCACGCTTTGCTATGTATTGAACGTGTAACATTTAGCATTATCTCATTGGCTCTACTTTCTTCATCCCTTGACCCACTATTTCTCACTTAATAAAATCTTCAATCGCAAACGTTTATCTACTCATTCATACATGAGAGCTTCCCTTGCTTATATCCTAAAATTTAATGTTACTCTATTTCATATTGATAGGACTCTCAATAAGTAAAACACAATATTCATGTTTGAAAGTTAACATTTTGCCTACAAGTACCTCTGTATCCGTTGTATTCTATATTTTGTACACAAGTTGCATTTTTCATCAAAAAATTATTCTTAAACCTTTTAGTCAGGTAGTGAAAAAATAATCCACTTAAATGTAACATAATATTATTAAATGAAACCTATTAGTCACTGAGAAGAAATAAAAACTTAGTTTCTATAAAGCTAATAATAATAAATATTATATTTATTATGTTCTTTATATTTGGACAACGTATAATATAGTCATTACTTCCAAACTTTGATTTATCTATTTCTCTATTAAACTTGGGTATAATTCTGTCATTTATCTAGTTCTCAGTTTTCTACAAGACATGGTTGATAGCATTGAATGGTGGGTATACGAGGCTTGAGCGAATACTTTGAATATATAAGTTTAGTGTTTTACATTCTAAATTGTTAAAATATTAGTAAATGTTACAATGAAGTAAACATAAACACTGAAATAATTGATTTAAATGACAAAACAGTCTCCATTACTTGTGCAATCTGTTAAAGTTCGTATTTGCTCATGATGAGTAATTTCTAAATTCCGATAACTAACTAAATAGCTATAACCAACGGACACTTAGCGTTCATCTTGAGGTTCACATATAAAAAACATGTATGCATATATACATATACATATATATATATATAGTTCACAAAAGAAAGAGAAAAATATATAAAAACACACAAAAAAAGTCTCACAACGATATGTCGACACTAGTCGTCATTGGGCAGAAGTACTCCCTCATATATATATATATATATATATATATATATACACTTTGAATTGAAATTGAAATCAGACCGCTTGATACAGTTGAAAGATCATAGTCTTTTTTCACCTTTTCATATTGTGGTTGGATCATTGATTTATATATATATATATATATATATATATATATATATATATATAAAATCAATGATCCAACCACAATATGAAAAGGTGAAAAAAGACTATGATCTTTCAACTGTATCAAGCGGTCTTCGTCAGAGTAAAAAACCGTATAGGAGTTGGGTTTTTGAGTCTGACGAACACCGCTTGTAACAGTTGAAAGATCTTAGTTTTACATTTCCATTTTCATATTGTGGTTTGATCATTGATTGTTATTTCACGTGTTTATGTGAAATCTTTATGTATATATATAACACTTAAAATAAACAGTGATACATAGACTGAAACATAACAAAAGACTCACTTTTCAATATTTCGACCGTAATGGCGGTCCTCAGGAGAAGAAGTGAATTGACGGAGGGACGACAGTCAACTCATAAATATATATATATATATAAAGTTAGCTTCAGCTACTCAAAGGGACTACTTCTGCCCGATGACGACGACTGTCAAAATATCGTTGTGAGTTTTTTTTTGTTTTTCTCTTTCCTGTGTGAACTAATATATATATATATATATGAGCTTTAATACTCGTAACATAAAAATGAATTACTTACAAATTGAATTCAATGAATTAATTCTAAGGTAAAATGATAATAAAGTCTCTTCTTCAAACAAGTTTTTCTTCAAACTAAGCATTTCAAACACTTCCGAGTTCATCATCAGGGAAAGTTCCAATAGGAGCAGTGGAGGACAGGCAACTGTTAAAATGGGATCACAATTATTGAATGATGAAGATCATTATTGGAGTCTTCAACAAGGGAAAACAGTATGAAAAGTGACTTATTTAAACATGAACATTAACAAAACATGATAACATAATAAAACCTAAACTAATTTGTAAATAACAAAGATTTATAAATAATAAAGAAACAATTGATTAAAAATTAAAAATCAACCCTCTTCATAAAAAGGGTAATGTGGTAAAAAATTGTCACTTGCTAAATGTAATTATCACTTCCCTCTGTTAAAGACTTCAACAATGCTATTCATCAATGAAATAATTGAATTTAATTTTTAGATAATTCATTCCTATGCTATTAAAGATAAGTAAAGAAATAGTTTTTAGATGTAAACCTGAAGAAGAACACTAAGAGTTCGAAACGCGTTGTTAGTTTTTAGCATAAAGTTCTTTTGTGAGGAGACGTAATTGTTTTTTAAATTTCCTATTATTGGAAATTCTGTTTAGCGTCTCTAAAATTATTAATGATGTAAACATTTTCAATCTGTAAAAAAATAAAGTAATTTTTTTTAAAAAAATAAATGAATGGAATTTCTATGAAGTAAGTTCACTGTATGATCAGCTGTGTGCGGACCATGGCATTATATTTAACGCAAATAATCATAACAAGTTACTGATAAATTTTAAACAACTATTCCTACTAAATAAAATACAACTACTATGAAATAAGAAGACATATAGTTTCGATGTTCCCACCAGAAAAAAGGGCCAACCAAAACTAAAAGTACATTCCAGACAGTTATGCAAATTTTTACATCAAAGTTTGAAACCTGGAGTAATATCTTTTATATTTCCTGCTAATATGTGTCCATTGTTAAATTTAAAAGGATAAACATAGCTGATATAATTTTCCACATGGCTTCCAAGATTGCAACAGACTATTAACTACAGCCTCGAATAAAGTAATTCTTGTGCAGGATGTGATATTTATTTTTATAAAGAACTGATGTAATTTCATTGTTCGTGATTAATAAATAAAATTATTACAATTATAGGGTTGTGAATGAGAGACCAGGGGACTTGATCACTGCTTTATGCAAATTTCAAGGTCATTATGTTTAGTGCAAATCACCTAATAAACCTTACCCTACATTTAGCATAATCCATTGCAAAAATAACGAACATTAAGCGTGACAGTGCACTTCATTTCACAATGCACCAAGGTTTTCAAAGTGGGTGTTAGCAAGATCTAGGCTCTACTTAATAAATAAACGACAATATCATTTTACTATATCTGGATAAACAAGTATACATCATAACCCCTAGGAGTTAAATTATTATTATTTAATTATAATATTACCTATTTACAATATTTTATCCAACATACAGCAGTAGAATCAATGTCCCCTCGAAATTTTCATGCATCTGCGCACACACACAAGCTCTCTGAGCAATGTTCCCTCTAAATTTTCATACATCTAGTCACACACACAATTTCTCTGAGGAGACTAGGAACCACAATAAGTGATATATTATATATTACTCACAGAAAAACTGAAAATTTCTATGATTTTGAAATATGATCAATGAAATTAAAAAAATGTCTTGTCTAAAAAACAAAAGTGACTATAGGAAGTTTTTAAAAATACTTTATTTGCAATTTTTTTTGTTCTTGATTTTATTTTGTATCCTATTGAATTTAAAAAATAATAAACTAGAAAAAAAGCGCATTTCACAATTGTACTAGGTTGATAACATAAGAAAAATGGTGTATTTTACTTTTCAAAATGCTACTTCCTTTTTTTCAAAGGTTAAACATTTTTTTTTGGCAACTGTATGTTGATTTTTTTTGTGCGCTGGATTAGTTTTGCTGAGCGCAGAGCATGTGCGAGAAGTGCGTGATTGCGCAGCTCTCAGGGAACGTTGAGTAGAATGTCCAAAAATAAACAAAATAATAAATAAATAATTTATGGATTTAATCAAATAAATGAACTATCCAAAAAATATCATGACTTACTCTACAAATTATTCTTATTATAATTACAGTGCTGTCATTTTAGATTTAATATAAAATAAACAAAATTAAAAACCCGATAATAACAAATAATCCAATTGACTATTAATGATATTGAAGTGTGAAATATTGAAATTTTAGAAATACTAAATTTTAATCATATGTAAAACAAAAAAAAGTAATTTAAAAACCAACAAATTTTGACTTATCGAAAGAAATAGTCACACTACAATATTAAGATAAAAATCCACATTTCATGTGCAGTTATGTTTTATTAGGAAGGGAAAAGAATTATGTAGGAATACATTTTCCTACTGTGTGTTTTAGCATCAGAACACCTGATATTATCAATCAATATTAGGAGAAATATTTCTCCTGATATTACTTGATTTATTGTGAGATTGTATATACCATAAAGAAAGTATCTTTCTTTATCTTCTAATTATTTTATATTTATTTATTTTATTATTATTATTATTATTATTTTATTATTATTATTTCGTTTTTTATATACTTTTTATCTTGTTTTCTAAATAAATATTGGAGGGATTTCTATTTCTCCTCTCCTCCGCTGGGGGGCAGCATTGCGGTGGTTCCACGAGTTACTCTGGAGGCCAGTAGCAGTTTGCTTCTCAACGCGAGTACTTCGCACTTCTTCCCGATGACGACGGATGTCGAAATATCGAAGTGAGTTCTGTAGTGTTTTTCTGTGTTCTTTTCTCTGTGTTAAATTTATATATATATATATATATATATATATATATATATATATATATATATATATATTAGTGTACTTTGGTAGCAGTCCTTCGGATATACATGTTTTGTTAAACACGACAGAGTAGTTCCTGTCGATAAGTTTCTTCTGGAGAACTTCGATTTGCCGAAGAACAGTTTTTTCGTTGTTAGAACAACGGTTGAGGAGGTCTGCAATTGTAGTCGACGAGTATCGATCACTTTCCGTGGTCATCATCAGGACATCAATAGTGGTGGGGTGGGTGGGATGAGGGTCTTATACGTTGTAGAGTTTGCACCCTCTACAACGTATAAGACCCTCATCCCACCACTATTGATGTCCTGATGATGACCACGGAAAGTGATCGAAACGCGTCGACTACAATTGCAGACCTCCTCAACCGTTGTTCTAACAACGAAAAAACTGTTTTTCGGCAAATCGAAGTTCTCCAGAAGAAACTTATCGACAGGAACTACTCTGTCGTGTTTAACAAAACATGTAATAATATATATATATATATATATATATATATATATATATATGTATATATATATAATAAATATATATATATATATATATGTTTCAGGGTAAAGTATAGGTACGCAGTAAATAAAAAAAAGAAATTATTTTTTTTTAAATGTTTCATATGAGTTCATCGCGAAATCCAAAGAAATATTGTTGAAATCAATTTTTTGCTTTAGGAGACACCAATAAGAGCCGAGTTGTTTATTGAATAATGATCTTGTGCAGTTCGTTTGGTAAATGCGGTAATAGCTGGAAGGTAGTAGGCTATTAGACCAGAACATGTGTGAATACATTACAAGGGAGGCCGTTAGAAGAAGTAATTGTGTGGAAAAAGTTCACCCTCTCTCTCTGGCAAGAGGCAGGCAAACAATTCAAACTTAGATTTGTTTTTGGGTAAATCACACACCCCTTAAATAACCTTTATATTCACCTTATAATATGTGAAATTTTATTATAAGTTAATAATAAATATAATTCTGCATTATTTTATAAGAAATATTAATAAAAAATATTATTTAAAAGAGTAATTAATAACAATAAAAGTCTTTTTTTATATTATTACTACTTGTCAGTTTCACTCAAAAGAAAACGAACATGGTAACAGTATCAAAAAAAGCATTAAGTTTTCAGACAACAGATTTCTACTAATATAACTTAATTAAATAGTATTTTTGTTTGCCTTGTGTTGGTGTTATTATCTACAAAAACCATACTTTTATCGATCTTTCAAAGAGTTACTTTCAATGAGTATGACCCAAAGGAATGTTTTTCCTAGGCAAAGTGGAGACAATTTGAAGGATTAAGGTTGTATTGTTATAACTGGAGGGTGAGTGACCTAAGGGGTAGTACTAGCGACCTAGGGGGATAGTGTTACTACCTGGGTTTTTGAATAACTGGCTATTTTATTTTTGATATGCGGTTTTCTTTTTTTGAATGCATAAACATCAGTAATTTAAATATGTAATTGTCTATTTCTTTTTTTTTTATTTTAGTTTTTGCTATACCAATGTTTCTAGTTAATTTGGTCTTGTGAATGTGCTCCATATGTTTCTTGGTAGGACCAGACAACAGATGCATGTGAGTCTCCTTGACATGGTGCTAATGGTTACTCCAATGTATGAATTTTTGAGGTTTTCACAGTCACTGAAGGTACCTGTAAATTCGTTCACTAGATAAGTTTCCTTGAGAGAAGTGCTCTTTTTTTGATTATTGATATTTGCATAAATAGGCTTCGGATTGTGGGGCTTTTACTGTAAGTACTAAAAGAAACTCTGTCGCATTTATGCCTGCACTTAGTATTGTTTTTGATGATATTTTTCAGTTCCCTCTCATCTATTTTGTACTGTTCGGAGTATTGATTTCTATAGTAAATTTTATGAATAGTTCCAGGTGTTTCTTTATCCATTCGTTTGTATTCATTTTTGTATAGATATGCCTTCAGAATATTATCAATTTTATCATTGAATACCAATTGTTTACGAATGTCTTATTATGAATTAATCTTTTTTAGTCAACACGTGAAATAAAAATTATAGTTTCAACTACACAGATATTCTGAAATGGAACTAATGACTTTCAACCAAGACAACTGGTCTTCATCAGAGTCACAAATCAAAAATTTGTGAAATCGAACATCTAATATGGTACTGTGAAGGAGAGGGGTAGGGTGTTAGAGGAAGAGATTTATTTAAAAGTTGTAAAGGGTAAGGAAAGGGAATCAAGAAACTTCTGTCTGTCGGATTCTACTATATCAAGTGAATGTTGGCTTGGTCTTTGTAATTAAAAGTGATTGTGTATTATTATAACGATATTCTTAAAATTTAGAGTATTTAAGCTTATGGAAAGAAATTTAATTAGATAAGAAAAAAAATTAATTTTACAAGTTATATATTACTTATATCTGGGAAAACTAAATGAACTATATAACAATAATAATGATACTGCCTTTAAATAGATGTTAATTTGAGGTTCCTTTGATGGTGGGGGTGCTGGCTTATTATATATTCAAGGTGCGATGCCCTAAGGGAGTTTCCCATTTAACTGAAGCAGCACTTTTTATAATGTGTCCTTGAAACTAGAAAGTTTGTTTTTATAGAGCAATTCAGTAAAATTTTACATTAAAATTCAAAAATAAAATTTGAAAAACTTGTTAAACTAAAAATACCGTGAAAGAGATTAAAATATTCATACATTAGAAGTCTAAAAGAGCATACTGCAGTAAAAAACTTGCCAATCTTGTTTCCAGATATTAAAAGTCTTGTTTCCTTAAATGTACGTCACTAATTGATGACACAAATAAAAAGAGTTACAACCAGGGCTGTAATAGCAAATGAATGCAGTGTTTCAGTCCTTACAACTCATTCAGGAATATTATTCACATATAACCTTGATAAACTTGTGGTTATAGGCTACATGATAAAAAACCTGTTTTCATTCATCATTACTTCTTTACAAAGCATAAGTGACTTAAGTAGAAGTAAAAGAAACAGTTGTACGCTGCAAGTGAAGCTGGTCTTTTCCCAGATGCGAATCCAAGGTTCAGGCAAACTTGAGTACCAGTTGTCTAAAACATATCCATTGACTATAAGCTACTGATAGGGTCTTGATGGTCCTGAACATCACTTGTTGCTAATGAAGACAAACCGTAAAATTAGATAGGTCTATCAGCATTACCATCATAAAATGAACAAGCTTCTGTACAATTGTTATTGCACAAGCACTGTCATGTACGAGTTGGACTATACCCGTCATCTTGGTACTGAGTGATATTTACGAGTAATATGTATTAGGTCCATACACCCAACCTTCAAAGAACTCATATTCTACTTACATATTCTACATATTCTACTTGTTAGCGTAGCATTTTCCTAAGTCAATTAATTTTCTAAGAATCATTTTTTTATACCTCTACCTTTATCTGGAGAAGTGCTAACATCAAGAAGTACCCAGATACTTTGTAAACAAAGAAACAAAATTACAATAACTTTATGGTTTTTTAATGCTGAATATGTATTATATAAAAAAAATGGTTCTGTTTGGTATATATGGTGTATTTGATGCCATTATTTTCTTTTGTGATGGAGCTGTGAATGGAAATAGTACTATTCGTATTTCAGTAAGTTTTTTTACTATCTCTGTTCAGAATAATATGCTGGTAATACCAGTGGTTAAATACATAAAAATAACTACTTTTATGTAGTTTCTGGTAATATTTTCATTTTCCTTAAGTTTTTTGATAAATGTTTTATAATGTTTTTTAAAATATGTTATAAAAATTAATTTTGTATATTTTTCAAAATGTTTGAACATGTCATTCAAAGATTTTTAAGTTATTTAACTGGTTCAGTATTCTAAATTTGGAAAAAACCAAACAAAGGAGTATTTTGAAGGTTTGTTGAATTATTTTAAATTACTTTCAACTAATGAACATAAAAAGTAGTTAATAAAATAATTTTCATTTTCTAATCAGATTATTTTTTAGTGTAGATTACGAAGAGTACTCTAGTCAAGTGAAATTTCTTAAAATTTATGAAGAATATCTAGAAACAAGAGAATGAAATTTTAAAGTGTATTATTAACTAAAGAACTTAAAGTACAAAGAATAAGAAACATCTTCAGCTAGAATAATAATATTAAATGACCGTATGCAATACTGTATTTACAATAAATAATTCGAAACATATTTGATTCAGTTGAAATAAAAATTCTTCAACGAGTTGTTTACATGAAGCAATCAATCTATAGAATTAACAAGTGAAATACAAAAGAAAGAATTCCCTTTCACCCAGGACTGAGAGCTGTAGCCTAGTTAACCCTCACCTAGCCTTTATACGCGATCCCAGAGAAATAAACTACCAGCCAAATGAGAGGGCGTAAAGAAATAACGATCTCTCCTGGAAAGTCTCATTGACTTCCCTTATTGGCAATAATAAGACTGTACTTGTGCAACAGAGACACAACATTATATCTTCACTTTAACTATTTCATCATTATATTACATCTCAATCATACTGTTTTAATTAATTACCAATAAATTACAATATATTTTTCAGGTTCAATTACTCTGGTTTACACTTCTAGAAAAAAACTTAACGAGCTTTACTATGATAATATAATAATTTATTGTATTGATCGTGAAGTAGAAACGAAATGAAATTTTATCAGGACTCGGTCAGTTCTTCAGGTACAAATTAAACTCTCTCAAAAATTTAACATTTTTGAGTCCAAAAGTATATCTGAGAAAAAGAGATAAAAACCTTTTTTTTATCTTTAGAGATAAAAAAAAAGTGCTAAAAGTTTCAAATAAGAAAATACAATAGGGATTTTGACAATAGATAAGTAACAGAATTTACAGAAGTATCACATTTTGGAAACAGAAAAACTTATGTAATATATCAGAGATTTTTTTAAGAAGAAAACACTTGGAAACAGCTAGGAAGATACTGTCCCCCTAAACTGGTAGATAAAAATATTTGTTATTTTTTCTTCGCGTTCTTTTCAATTCATTTTTTTATGGTTTTATATATACACTTTAAAAAATTTGAGAAAACAAAAGAAAAACAGAAATTAGGACTCACATTCAATATTTGGACCCTTTTACCGGTCGTTCTCAGGAAAAGAAGTTGAGTGGCGAGAAAAGAAAAGCCAAATAGACAGCTTCACAGAATATGTACAGGTTGCCCGCAACAAAAATGAAAAAAATCAGTAGGAATGCTGAAGAAGAATAGCAACGAGGAGAAAATATAATAATAAAAAGGAATCTTAATAAATATAAAATTCAAAGGAACAGAAAATTAAGAAATAATAAAATTAAAAATAATAAATAATAATAATATATAAAAAAAAATTATAAAAAAAGTTAAATTTAAGAAAAATTCACTTTTGAATACAGCCTAACGGTTCAGGTTGATGCCTGAATATATATGATGCCTGATATATTGATATAGCTTCTCGACTACTGATATTCCAAATTCACAGAAGGGGTTATTGAAAATGTTGGTCATAAAGCATACAAATCCTGATTATATACCGACGATGTTATGATCTGTTATGATGCAGCTAGATAAAAGCATGGACCATTAAACAGTGTTTCCTCTAAAAGAATCCTTCAAAATGCCAAACAACTTTCGGCGAAACATCGGTATATAATCAGGAGTTGTATGGTTTATGAAAAAAATCCTCATGAACCCCTTCTGTGAATATATATATATATATATATATATATATACTCAGTGCGTGAGTGCGCTTGGTTTCCCTCTCTTATGTCTCCTGAAGACGGATCAAACCGAAAATTAGAGACTGTAAGTGTGTTCTTTTGATTTTTCTATGTTTCTTTGTCTATATTAAACTATATTTGTCCGTTTTGGATCGTATTTCCAACGAAAAAGTATATATATATATATATATATATATTAATCAAGGAGATACCATAGTAACAAAAACACATCGTAAATGGAGTTAATTAAATAGTGTATAACAACTATAATAAGGTCTAGTTTGAATGTATTTTTCAAAACAAAAGAATTGCTGAAGTAATGAAGTAAGAGATTTAAGAGTGAATAATTGATGACTATAAGGGGGTTGATTGATTGTTGGTGACGCAGTGCGTAGTGCAGCAGCGCTGGGCTCAATGAGTCCTGCTGAATGAGGAGTGGGCCTATGTTTGGCCTGTCGACGACGCTCCCACGGAAACATCCTTGACTTATCACGTCACCCGCTCAAAATAATCAACCTGCACCTTCATCTTAGCATATACCTCACTTCCATGAACACCTTGCTTTGCCATACAACTCCAACGCCTCCTCACACCAACTCTGTCTTTGCACATTCAGTCATTACGTATTCAGAAGGTCATATATTATTTGCATACGCAACTTATAAGGAAATTAATATAACCTGATCAATATTTGAAGTATAAATAATAATAACACGCAAGAGATGTGCAATTTTAGAGAGTAAATTATTAATCGTTGTCTTGTCACAAACATACCGAGTAAAATTAACATTAAGTACTGCAAATTTGAAATATATTTTTGACGTAATAAATCACTTTTATTATAATACCTTAATTACGCATTTTATTACAGACTATTCTACTATACCTATTACTGCACTAATTAAAACTGATTTTTAAAAATTTGTAATCTGAACTTGTATTTATCTACAGTTCCAGCTACTTTCAGTTATGACATGAGCTTGTTATTATTTATTAGTTATCGAATACAGAATCTTTAAGACTAAATACATGAGGGTTATATAAATAAAACTTAATAAAAAGTGAAGTACACCAACTTCAATCCATTTTAGTCATTTATGTAAAGAGATTCCAACGAATTTTAGTGCACCTGACAGTTACAGTTCAGTACTTTTATTGAATAGCTCTATAGACTTTCTTTATATCATCTCAAAAAAGAAATAAGGACTTTACTTTGCTGGATTTATACACAGGCATTTCTCTTTTACCCATCTTCTGCGAATTTAGAAATTATAATTATAAGCTGAAAGGAAGTAGTATCAGCATTCCTCTTTCTACAATAACAAGGTCGTCTGCAAATCTTTACCTAACGAATCCTTGATTCTTCCAAGCATCCGAAAGGTTATCCACAACTTATAACCGTAATATAACACACCTTCCTGTCGGGAAGCCTCAAGCAGTCACAATTTCAGTTGTGGTAGATCCTATACTTACAGTAATTATTCTTGCGTCAGATTGTTGTAACACAGTTCATCATTCTCAGATTGAAATATCAGATTTATTGGTTTGAAGGCTTGAATTAAAAGTTTCTTCAAGCAAAAAGAGCTGCGCAGAATGTTTTCTTTAAGAAATATTCAAAGCGTTTTCAGTTTTGTTAACTAATTTTTTTTTGCAACTCTCTCTCTTGGCTTTCTCTCCAGATAAGTATTTTGTTCCTTACGAAGATGTTCGTTTACCAAAAACTTCTCATGTAACTGCAAATAATACCTAATAGTGGCCATATATAGAGCAAAATTACTCTTCTATACTTAAACATAATCAAAGGTGAACAAAGTAATAGCTTGTGTTTGCATACAAATATTGGAAATTATTGTATTAATTGACAGAAGCTAAAATGACCACGTAAGAAAGATTGACGTTCTTAAAAAATATTAACCAGTCCTGTTTAATTGAATTTAATAGACAAATGATATAAGCATTAGTGATGGCTTATTGAAGTTAGACTCAGTGTTAACGAGAGTTATAACTTTGTCTGCAACGATTGACAGCCAGCAGATAACTTTTACTTTTTTCTTACCCTGACCTCTTAATCCTTTGTTTACCGTGACTTGATTTGCCGAGCCTATTTTTCCTTTCCCTGCACTTTACGCCCTTTAAAATACGAGGTGTGTAAATAAAGTAGTGAGACTGATTTTTTTTAAATTTTCTATTCAAATATAATTACAATGTGATATTGTCACCTTCAAAATAGTTCCCTTCGGAAGCCACACAGCGCTGGAGACGGTCCTTCCAATCATTGTAGCATTGCTGGAACTCGGATTCTGGAATGGCCTTCAGCTGGTCGGTTACAGCAGTTTGTATGTTTTGTAGTGTCCCGAAATGAGTTCCCTTGAGGTGATTTGTCAATCTCGGGAAGAGGAAAAAGTCACAAGGACTCAAGTCTGGTGAATAAGGAGGCTGAGGAGCAACAGGAATGTTTTTACTGGCCAAAAACTCGTTTATTGAGATGGCAGTGTGACAGGGCGCGTTGTCGTGATGCAACACCCACTTGTCTTTGATGTTTGGCCGCACAAGAAGGACTCTTTTTCGAAGTCTTTCAAGGACCCCGATCATTCTGACTGTCAAGCGTCGATCTGAACGCACAAGGTTCCGTACTCTGTTGACATTTTCATCGGTGTTTGCACTTGAAGGCCTTCCGCTTCGTGGTTCATCTTCAATTGACTCTCTTCCTTCTGAAAATTCCTTAAACCACCGAAAAATCTGTGCCCTTGATAAAACACGTTCTCCATAGGCCTCCTGAAGTTTTTCAAAAGTTTCGGTTGCATTATGTCCAAGTCTGAAGCAAAATTTGATTGCACACCGCTGCTCAACTTTGAGGTCACTCATTTTTAAAACGCTCAAGAAAAAACCATTTCACGAAAACCAACGCTACGGACAAACAAATGACTGTGGCGAGTTCAGATTCATACTGGAGGCGCATCACACGTGCACCTGACGCTACTCAAGGCCACGCGCTCCAGCGTTGCCAGATCGAAAGCGACGTTGCCAGTCTCACTACTTTATTTACACACCTCGTACCTCTCTCATCACCCTCCTTTCTCAATTCTACAACTGATGTCCTATTTTACCACTTTTTAGTTTGAGTAAAACTCTAACGGAAGTCAGTTGTTTCAGTTGATTGATGTTAGTCATATTTCAGAATTTTCTATAGTTTAAACGGTGATTTTTATTTTACGTTTTAATGTGGAATTTGCCTTGAGAACGTCCATTACTTGATTGAAAGATTTTAGTTGTACTTCTGGATTTCATTCTATGTTTTAAACATTGATTATTTTTTGTGTTATAGACAATTCTTATTTTAAGTTATTATATACTCATAAGTATGTACAGTTATTTATATTTGATGTTTACATGGCTTTGTTGATTGTGTTCGCTGAACGCTGACATTTTATTTAATGACGCTCTAAGCTAAAGCGTGTGGTGATGATCCTTTGCGTTGGTCAAGCTGATTCCCTTCTCATAGTGAGTCAGCCCCAAGAACTACTCAGGTTGATTGATTAAAACCTCTTCAAAAGCTTCAGGAGAGGCTATTTTCAAGAAGGTTTGGTTTCAAATCGAATAACAGTTTGTCTTCCCAGGCTGACCAATGGGGCCCGTTGATGACTCTGACCCTAACAGGCCAATTTGATGTCAGCTATTACTTTGAAAAACGCCAAATGACTTTTCGACAGATCTATGCTGACAGTGATAAACGGTTGCAATGATAGAGAGATCTCCCTTAGGGTGCTTACCACTGAATCAATCAGCTAAAGGACTTCATGACTTTCTCAAAAGACAGAAGCACTTAAGCAGTATCAATAAAGCTATCACATGTATGAATTAATGCTCAGGAATGTCCGGAAGGGAGCTCGCTTATTTGTATTCAAAGTTATATATATAACTTTAAATTACACAAAGCACGACACAGAAAAGAGAATACAAAGAAAACTTACAGAATTCAATATTTCGAACTGTTGTTCGTCATCAGGAGAGTAGACTAGAAGAGAGGACGAAGAGAACGGAGCGCGAAACTCCTATATATATAGTTCACAAACGAAGAAAAGCAACACACAGAGAAAGAGACACACTTACAAACTCAAATTTTCGGATGATCCGTCTTCAGGAGAAAATTTGAGCTTGTAAGTGTGTCTCTTTCTCTGTGTGTTGCTTTTCTTCGTTTGTGAACTGATTTGCGTCCAGTTTGGATCGTTTTTTCGAATTTTAAGTGGATATATATATATACAATATATACTCTGATAGCTTCAGAAGAAGCACTTATTAGTCTTCTGGGCGGTAGATCGGCTCCTGGGCTTAACCTCAATCGTTGATTTTTTTTTTATTTTAATTTTATTTTTATTTTTTATTTTTTTTTTATTTTTTAAAGTTGTTATCAGCTTTTAATTTTATTTTAGTTAAATGTCTTCTTTTTTTTACTTTTTATTTGGCTTTTATCTCTTTATCTTCCCTGACTACCTATCCTCCGAAAGTTGGCTACACTGTTTGAGTGCTTCAGTTCGAACGCCAAGTCAGTCGTTATCTGCCTTTGGAGCGATTCACTTCTTTTCCTGAAGACGAGGACATCAAAATATAGTAGTGAGTTCAGTGGTTTCCTTTCTATGTGTTCTTTTTTAAATTCTAGTTATATATATATATATATATATATATATATATATTCTATAACTGAGCTGAATTTTTATTAATCTCCACGTTACCTTTTTCACATCTTTATCTGTAACATTAACATTACCTTCTAACCTATTATCAATATTCAAACCACATCCTGATTTTGGATTAACAGTGCAGGGACCAGAGACCATAGTCATTGACAGCATAATAGTACTCATCTATAATGCAATTTATGTATAAGCGAAAAACTTATTTTGCTAGGGCATAAGACTTTGATCAAAAGATTAAAGTTAGTGCTTTAAAGATTAAAGCAGGGACTGTTTGCAAATTTCACCTTAAGTTTTTAGCATAGCATAATACATCTTCTTGAAATTAAATTCATATATTTGAGCCAACCAGTTCTAATTCTAAACCAAGAAATCAGTAGTTATCTTGATCACTCCTATTAAATTCGTGATATCAAAATCGATGAGTCGAAATAAATATCCACCACAGCATTCCTAAAATATCCAGAAATTATATCAGAGTATCACTTAAAAATATAAGACGCTACAAATACTGCCGAGAGGACTATTTGTCGGATATTTTATAACGTAAATATTCAAATAAAATGGAAGTATTATTAATGAACAGAGAAATATGGTTTCCTGTTGGTAGTTGATATGATATCACTCGTTGGTAGTTGATATAATATTACAAATAAGTCACCTAACTCCGATTTATTTAGTGTTTATTTATAACATGTTTATTTATAACATGTTGTTTCGTTAGATTCCGGCATCAACACTTTTACGCTTCTATATCTTGTGTTGCTAAGGGTGGAGAGTATGGGTTATTTATTATACGTACCCATTTCAGTTATGGGCGAACTACATTACCGAGTTGATTTTACATGAGGTGTCTTACACTGTATTTTACTCAAGTTTATTAGGGTATTCCGACTTCAACATCCGACTGGTTTACACCCTTCCTAATTGATGGTTTTCAAGATTCTCCATATTTAGCATAAAGAAATCTAGGTTTACTACCAAGATTACAACCTCAAATCTCCAGAGATAAAGACGTGAATGATAGAATTAGACCACACCTAACCATCATATATATGTATATCAACGTCCAAACTACGGTAAGAAATCAGAAAAAAGACTAGCATCTTTAAACCGAAACAAGAAATCTTCGTCAGAGTTGTTACATTGTGAAATCTTGTTATATATATGTATGTATGATCAAACCACAATAAGAAATGGGAAAACAAGACTAAGATCTTTCAACCGTAACAAGCGGTCTTCGTCAGAGTCAAAAACCCAACTCAGTTGGGTTTTTGACTCTGACGAAGACCGCTTGTTACGGTTGAAAGATCTTAGTCTTGTTTTCCCATTTCTTATTGTGGTTTGATCATTGATTGTTGTTTCACGTGTTTATGTGAAATCTTTTTATATGTATGTATAAGTGGGAATCAAATCTTCTTGTAGACAAATGGAATTAAAATATGCAGCAGCTTCTGCATTAACGACCTTTCTGCTCATAGCCTCAATATATATATATATATATATATATATATATATATATTTGTGTAGACATGAGTTGTAAAAGTTAGCTATTCAGTAAAACCGAGTAAAAAATATATTTATTGATAATGTAAAGTCTAATAAATAAGAAATGCCATTTAATATAAATTTAAAAGAAAGAAACAGAATAGGATGACGACCATAAGAACTAATAATCATAATACTTTTGGTTAAAAACTATTAAATTTAGAGTGCTCAATACAAAATGCATAGGCAAATAACTATTTAGTTAATTTATTTCTTTAGAGTATGTAGGAATAGGGAAGTAGATGTTAAAGTGATTATATATATATATATATATATATATATGATCAAACCACAATAAGAAATGGGAAAACAAGACTTTTCAACCGTAACAAGCAGTCTTTGTCAGAGTCAAAACCCATTGACTTGAAAGATCTGGGTTTTGACTCTGACGAAGACCGCTTGTTACGGTTGAAAGATCTTAGTCTTGTTTTCCCATTTCTTATTGTGGTTTGATCATTGATTGTTATTTCACGTGTTTATGTGAAATCTTTTTATCGATATATATATATATATATATATATATTGATGATAATATTGAATGAACTCATTGACTATTATTATTATTAAACAAATTGTAATATCGAAAGTTCTATCTTAGTTGTATCATAATATATCCTGTACGTTGTTGTGAGATTTAATTTTAACATTTCCTGAAGATCTGTCCTTAAGGTTGAAAATCAACTGAAAGGCTGCCCTAGAGGAGCAAGAAGGTCGGTGAGGAAAGCGTTAACAGGCACCTCCTCAATTAACAGGACCTGCAATTAGAACTCTGTCCGGCGCCACTCTCTTCCCGACCAACTATTTAATCACTCCCCCAGAAATTGTTTTCCACAGATTCTCATTTTGCTTCACCAGTTAATTTAAGCAATTTAACAATATGTCATTGTTAATTTAACGTAAATTAAAGGCTACAAGTCAAAGGTACGAAACAGCCTTTTACTTATAGCTAAAGTCACTTGAAAAAAATTGGTTGATTTTGGTCAGCATAAATATTTTCAACTCATCTTTAAAGGCAAATTTAAATATAGCATTAAAATTGCTTATTTTTTAAGGTACTGCAATTTAAATTTTATAAATTTTTTATAGATATTTTTAATTCTTAAAACGGATATATCTTCATCAATACATGATTAGTGAAATTCACTCCACCTTTCCGTTCTCAATTTTCTTTTGGATTCATTCAATTCTCTAACAATATGATGAAATCCTTTCAAAGGAGTAAATTATTAAAGACCATCGCAATTTTTACGAGTTTCTTGTTTATGTTTTCAATTTTCCTAACAATGAAATCCTCGTACAGTCATATATTACTAACGACCAACAGGAGTTTATCGTGTTCACGAAAAATTTCATTTTTCTGTTGAGTTCTCTCTGAAGACATTAATTATAAAAGTCCACCTACTTTTATCATTGAAGATATTCTTGTTAAAAATGTTTCGAATATCAAACATTCATAAAAATTATAATTACTTATTTACTAAAACGATCAGTCACAATGTGGTTGTGACTACAACAATAATCTAGTTTTATAAATGGCTGAGCAATGCTTGACACAACCTCATATACTTTGAATAAAATAGCATCTTATCATAAAAAAAAAATATTGATTTTATAAGTTTGACAGCTATTTTCAAGGCTTTAAACATTGTTCTCTCTCTTGCTTTCTCATTCTCCTTCTGTCACATATTTACACGGAGCGTATTTTTATAGCTTTATTATACAGCCTGTCTAAATAATTTACATTGCGTAAAGCTATTTACGATACTTGCTTCCACTTTCTATGATTATGAGTAGAATGAAATGACAACTAAGAGCATTTGTGTCAAATCATAACAGTATTTCATTTGAAGCTCAGTTAAGCAGTGGTAAGAATCCATATCATCTCATAGACTATCCTGAAGAACACATTTACACGGCTCTTTCTCCCTAACTAAACCTGTTTATTATATTTATAATCTTGTTTAACTTCACCAATACAATGTTGCTTAAATCTTCAACATGTGACTTACATCTTAGCTAAAGGCTGTAAATCATTTCAAATATAAGGATATCAAACCGGTCTTTTTATAAACCCTTCCTCACGACGTTCACTTGTGTTTAAAATTGATTGCCTCTTAAAAAATGTATTTAATTCTAATGAATACGTATGTTATAACATCATATTTGTTAGTCAGTTGGTCATTTTCAGGGATAAAATTTGACATAAGAGGTAGTTAGTTAACTTGCCTTTAGTTCTATTGTACTGAAGTGGAGGTTTGAATCGTTGTCTTTAACCAAGTTGAATCTCTTAAGAAGAGCGAGATGAAAAATCTTTTTATGTAAGCCACACCTCAAAAAGAACGTAAAGCCGTTCATTCTCCAGCTTGAAAGGTGTCAGTCAATTATTAAAGATCATATCTCTATTTCACTTGAATAAAGGATAACATAGAACTGCCAATGTGAAATCAAATCCGTAATCTTTGGATAAAGTGAATGTTGAATAGCCACTCTATTCAGCCCTAGAACAGCACTGACGGTGAAAACTTATTAGAGTAAACTACATATATTCAGCTACTACTACTACTACTCTCTATTAGTTTTTTTTGGAAATTAAATAATTAAACATTAATTATAATAGGGATTCGTTTATAAGTATGTTTAAATTTGACTGCTTGTTTCTTGCTGTACGAGTAGGTTTAAGCAAAAACTCAATTTAAACAAAACCAAAACTCAATGATTATCAAGAATAAGTTGATGCTGCATTTAATTATAGTAAAGATGAGTGTAGGTCACACAAATATTTTTTGTATATATACTATAGTATTGTTTTAAAGATGTAGTTTTAAATGATGTTTGTGTAATTATAACAATTCTTTAGTGTTTCTGTATCCATTTGTCATTTATTTTATTGGTGATAATTCTTACGTTTTGCTTTCTAATTCATCTTAATATTCACAATAGCATAATTAAAGTAAAGGAAATAATTACTTTAAAATACTTCCTACCAAAAATAGTTCCATTGAATCCATTTTTGAATTATTAACTTCCATTAAAACGATTTCGAATCCAAAAAAAAAAAAATGAACGCATCAACTGGTCAACTATAGAAGTATTGTTAGTTCAAATTGCATCTTAAAAGCAAATGATTGTAAAAAATCAATAGGATACCTACATTTTAAACATTTAGTTAATCTATAAATATACAATTAAGAGAGCGTATTTAAAGTTATATCTAAAAAACGATAAGAATTTATTTAGAAAGAATTGAATAATATCACTCGTTTTTAAACTGAATATTTCAGTTCTTTCCAATATGAAAGTAATGTGGTATGTTCACACTGCTAAATAAACTTTGAATATCATGTATAATGCTTATAACGGCTTGTTTGAGGTTCTTAGGGACTTAGTAATTCTAATGAGATGTTTGTGTTTATTAGTAAAGAGCTTGGAGTGAGGATACAGTAAGCAAATGAATTAAGTAATCGATGTTGGAGGCAATGTAGGGAAGGCTTAATATACTGGTGTTTGACGGAAGTTGGTGTTGTGTTGTATTGAGAGACTTGTGTTTGGAAGTGTGGAGAAACGATTTACGAGGGGGTGGGAGAGTGGGGGTTAATAAGGCATGATTAGTGACAGGGTGCTATAAATAGGGGCAGACTAAACAGAGCTGACCACTCGCCAGTCATCCACCAGCAATTACAGATCGTCCGATAGCTGAGGGCTAATTGATCTTTAGGATAGAATAGGCTCATGAACGGGTCATACGCCTACACTCCAGCTCTGACTTTCTATAAGGTCAAACAAGTTATCATATCAATATTAAATATTTATAGATAACGCCTGACTGCCTGGCTAATGTTTCAAACACGTATTGCTTTTTTTTTTTAACTCTTGAATCCAATTTTATACGGACTCACAAATTGTGTTAATCTATATATAACGATCTTATATAGCGATTTGTGATACTTCAAAATTACTCAGGCTTTAGGAAACTATTTTAATACATACTTTGAACTATGACACACTGTTTCTAAACTAACTATTCGTGTAGTACACCAAAACAATAAAATTCCTGCGAAACTAACATTATGTGTTCAGAGTATTTAGTTACTAAATACCGTTCAGGAAATTTACGTTTCCACAAAAAAAAGGGCTTATTATCAAAACTAACAAAGCTTTTCGAACACTAAGTGTTTGAACCCCTTGTTAGTTTTTATATTAAACTCTTTTTTGTGTGGAGATGTAAGTTTGTAAAATTCCCCAATATGAGTAAATTCCACACTATAACAGATTGCACAAGTAATGAATTAAATACCGTCTGTTACAGGATAGTATTTCACGATGGCAGCATATTAATATATTAACATTAAATCTAGTTTAGTGAAATAGGATAATTTACACCGTACAACTAACAAAGTGTCACGGCATAAGAGCGGATGAAAAAACAATTTTAAAAAATTCAGTTATGCACCATGAACATAAGAGGCTAAAAGCTGTTTATGATTTTCCATAATATTACATTTATTCCTGCAACAAATAAAACTGAACTTATTAATTTTTTTTAGATTAATTCATCAGATTAATTTTACATGAAGGAAGTAGGAGAGCATAAAGCACTCAGAGTTGACCATTTTCATCAATTATGCAACTCCTGTTAGCTCATAGTTAGTTGATCTTGGCAGATCTGCTTAAGCTAGGTCTGTGCTGGAGCTCCAACTGTGCAACTAAACCAGATTGCACATTTGAACTGCTTAAAAAGTCACGAAAGTGGTCTAGTAAATAAGAAACATTCATCTAATAAACTACTGAAGCAACTTCAACTTTACGCAACTGAATTCATTCTCTTCAACTTGAAGCAACAAAAGTAAGCTTGTGTAAAATGAATAAAAGGCAGGAAGTAATAGATGATTTAGTAACCAATGAGTGGTAGTTTGTGTTGAAGGTGTTAAAAATTGTTGCCCAAAAATTTTTAGAACAGTACCCACCAATTTTATTTGACACACTAGAGTATCACTTGATGCAATTTTCAAGGTATTAACATTGTAATAGAAACCGTTGATCTACCTAAATTTACACGTTCCTGAGAGGATGTACTCTTGACTATGATTAGTAGCAGTTTTCAAGAAATATATGTACTTGCTTAATCAATGAGAAGGGGCCAAATCTCCAAACATCCTTCACTTTTTCAGTAAACTTCTAATAAAACAAGTGATTCTTAGCATTATTCTGTAATAATTGGAAAAGCATTTATATCAAGCATTACTGGGTGTAAAGAGGTCAACGGTAACGTCATCCACAGAGTTCTTGTTGCCGCTTTTCTTCTCATAATTACAAAAGTGTATTTTACTGACTTTATATAGAAAGATGGTTATATTTGTGTAAAAGTGAAATTGATTTATATATCAACCCTTAGTGCCTGTTTATAAGCTTGTTTTGGAGGAGATAAATAACAACCCAGAAAAAAACCGTTAACGGGTTCATTAACTAAGGTAGAAAAGCTTTGATATTCAAGGCAACTTGTTCAATTATTTTAATCACTCTTCTTTCAGATCATGCAGAGCAAATGTCTTCCAGCTGTAGCTTGTGGTACTTTGCATGAGCATTATGCGGATAAACAGCCCGACACAAGTTTGGCTCGATTGGCACATTTATAACGCACTCGCTGTCAATGAATACCAAGCTCTTCCCACTCACTCTAACCCACTTGCACAATCACCCACACGAAGAATTCCTTTCCTCCTTAATGTCATGCCCTATATACTTCTTCATCACTTTACTGTCTATCTTTAAACCTCATTATTACTAAAGTAATGATGCGAGTCCTGCTATTCTAAATAATCCAGTCAAATTATACTTAATTGATGAAACTAACTGGAAAAATAGTACATGTCCCTGTTTTGGTACTATTTTACTAAATATAAAGAATATGTCAGGTTATGTTCCTTAATTATTGGAACTCGTTACAAACAGAACATAGTGAAAATCAAACATCATCAAACCTTGCTGTAATATATTTTCCTTTCTACTCTTTAAGTTTCCTTAACGTCATCCCGTGAAGCAGTCTCTTTGCTTGATTTCAGAAATTTTAGTCAATCTAACCAAAAGCTTTTTAGTGTCAACATTGCACGTTGCATGCCCTCAGTACTCAGTACAACTTGACTATATTACAACTGCATTGCATAAGCTTAAGTAGACTCTAATTCAGTTTCTCTATTCTTATCACTTGATTCTTGTAAGAGAACTTTTCTTCCTTTTCTCTTTTCAGAGATATTTATATAAAATAGTATTATTTATATTTACAGTCATAATAAAAATAAAATCCTTATACATTATTGTATACCTTTACTGTAATATAACTTTCTTTTCAAATTTGCAATAATAATGGATTTTAGTTATTTTATTTACTAACAAAGACAGTGAAAACATTGTGAAAGAATGATTGAAACAATGATTTGCAATTCTCATTAAAATCGTATAAGCAAATATATTGGTTTGATTTCGCTATTTTGACACTTGAAAACAATATGTTTATTTTCCTCATACGACCCACTTAATCATTTGTAAAGACATCGTTAGCAAGGCGCTAATGATGTGGATATAACGTATTATTTATTACACTTCCTCACTAAGATATAAATATTCCTATGCCTAATATCAGCATGTGAGTACAAGGTGATCAAATACTTTAGTACGATGAAATCACAACAGATCAATACAATCCCGAATATTTTGATAGTGAATAAGAATATAAAATGATACAAAAATTCTATATAAATTTATTTACACCTTCGTAACTACCGAGTTCAGTGCACCTTCGGTAGTTAATCTTGAATAGTTTGAAACCCTTCAAAAGAAAGACGTTAAAATAGAGTTAAGTGGATTTCAAACACCTGAGTTTATTTAATTGCAGACTAAACGGTAACAACTTAGTTTTATATTTACATCTATTGATTACAGTTATATTAGCTAAAATTTCCTCAGCAAAATTTTCAGTATACATTGAATTTCGCTATCAGAAGTTATGAGGGAATTATGAGAGCCTCGTGTTAAAATATGTTGGGCAGACTATTTGACACCCAACTGCCCAGTAGGACACCTTTATCGTGTCGCAGGACAAAGGGCTGGTACCTATAATTCAGATCAGTTTGGCTATTCCTTTTCAATGTCCTATACCTTCCCATCGTTGTTTAACCTGCCTAAATAGTTTTCTCTCATAGCAGGGTCTATAAAGAGAGTAACGAGAAGGTGTGTTGTCTTGGGTCGTAGAAAAGTCCACTCCATCGTGCGTTGCCATGAGAGACTACCTATTAGCTGTAACGGGCTAAAGGTCTTTCGCATCAGGCTTGTGTTTAATGCCAGTTATGTAATACGTAAGGCTTAGGAAATGGCATTTGCTTTATTCGTGTTTGTTCCCTTTCTACTTTCTTCCTTTTTGATTTTTGCCTTTCACTTCTACTTTTTCCAATGTGTATTTGTTCATTCCTATGAATTCATTATTCCCAGTTCTTCTTTCTTTTTCATTTTCATGTACATATCTCATGGTAATCTCATTTATTTAGTAACCAACAGTCTTTTGAAGACTCTTAGGCATGTTCTCTGGTTGATGCAGATCGTGAATATCCCCCTTTCCTAGGTACATCTTGGACACATCATAAGGACCGTTTCGCTTTTCTCTTTTGAAAGAATTGTTGGTATTTTGTGACATGGCAAAAGGGATCAATGTAAAATAATCAACCTCATGTGTTTTCTCATGGTGTAACTGGAAGTCTAAGATATGTGATTTAAACTTAAAACAAACGGGTCAGTTTGGATAACACAAAACGATAAGAGAACGGCTAGCTGTGCCATAGGCAGATTCAGTATAATCATCAGATCATGTTATGATTGGAATGCATATTATGCACAATGTAATTCAGGGACTGGAATAGGCCCCTGTTTTTTTGGATGTTTTCAACATTTGGTCTTGGCCTCGTGATTGTAGTGGCCTCTTCTTCAAGGTTGGGGAGACGTGTGATGAGCACCTCGGGGTTCAGCATCAATAAACTGATAGATATGTTCACATTCATATTAAAAAAATAAATATTTATAAGAAAGAATTATAAATATTATAATTCATTTAAAATTATATATAATTACTTTTTCAAATTTTTTACAAAAAATATGAATTGCTGTTTAGTCAGTAATTATAATCCACTTAGTCAAGGAAGAATTTGGAAGAGAGGCTTAATCAAGGACTTTTATCTAATTATGATGTCATCTTCATTAAGATCTGCAAATCTGTAATCGAGTCAGAACAGCAATCTACTAAGTCGAATTTCATTTAAAAATTGCTTGGCATCTTCGTTATATCCCTTTTAGGAAATTTTTAAAATAATTATTGCACGCTGTAGAAATGTTTAAAATATATTATTAAAAGTCTATGGCATTCGTGATAGCGGAATATGAATGATCATTTCTGACATACCTCCTTAATTAGAAGAGTTTCTATCTTGGTTAATTTGATAGAATTGCAGACTAAGAAAGCTTTCCGTTATTGTACTCTGTATGTAAGTTTAAAAGAGAACTAAAAAATAAAAGAAACTATTGATGTATTTGTAATAGTTCACTCCATGTTATTGTAGAAACTTCTTAGAAAATTTTAAAAACTAAAAAATAGCATTAGTAAAAGTAATAAATAAATTCCTACTTTAGTGAGTAGAAGAACTTATAAGTTAAAGAAAAATTGTTAACCCCACAAAACGATATATTATATATATACAATATATATACAAAAGGATATATTATTATGCTACGAAGGCTACATTACAAGACAAAGGACTTATAATGACAGTAAAATAAGAAAATCATAGAAATTAGATTATTTTGAAATTAATGAAGAGATATAGAGAAAGAATTAACCTTTTATTGTTGTTAAATATTAGATATTATCACTAGTTAATGGTTATTAACAAACAACAAAGAATTGCTTTCAATTAAAATATGAAAGAACTAATAAATTTATTAATTTTTGAATCTTTGACTGTATTACTTTGTTTTTCCCCCAAGAGGCCGTGAGTGTGTCTACAGTCATAATAAGTCATTCCTTTGATGATTGGACTATTAATTATGGTTTTCTATACAGATTATGGGTTCATCTTCCCAATGATTCAGTTACAGTCAGCATTTTGTAGTTAATTAACATAATATACTTCTCTTTTTTAAATGGCTGGAAGTAAAAAACAGCCAAGTGGGACAGAATAGCATGAAGGTAAACAGTTAAAAAGAAAAAGAAAGAGGGCTAAGATAAATTGAATCCTAGCGTTCATGCAGTATTAATTTTGTAAGTTAGCGTTACTGGAAGTGGAGTGTTTAAGAAAAATTAAAACTATGCTAAAATATATTGCTAGATGTACTATTATGTTACAAACTAGGGTCATTTCATTAATTATAATAAGGTAGAACTCTTCACATTAAGTAGTCGTAAGAAGCATTAGTGAGATAAAAAGCCGTGATTTTTTCCAAGTTATATATTTTCCACGTAATTCCAGTGTTTAATGAAACAAGTCAGAGCTGAATAAGATTCACATGGAATCTGCATGGGATTAAGGAAACAGGAGATATCAATTAAGGGAATTAGAGTGGTGTGGGTTGCGTGGCCCACCGGCTCAGTGTGCCAACTGATAAACAAGTCGCATTACTTAATGAAAATCATCCCCCTGGGAACCAGCCACCTGCCATACCCTTCAAGCCACCCTCGCACTCGTCTAAACCGAGTTATTTCATTCCATCTCTTCTGCCACATCCAGAGGGTTAATTGAATCAAGCGCAACAAGAATAGATAGCATGGTACTGAAAACACGCGAAATTCTACTTAGTCTTACAAAAAAAACCAGATTGCATAATTGTAAAAAAACTGTGGGGTTATTATAAAAGGAGAGAGAGAGAGAGAGGGATAATTCAAATTTCCATGGAGAAGTGGCATGGTTAAGCTTGTGACCTAGTGGTATACATGCTTTAATCAGGAAGACACCTGGATTCTCAACAACTGACAACTAAACGTTTTAGTGTTTCAATGCTCCGTATCGTGCAGTAAATAACCGTTAGATGGCTGTTAACTTGTTTTTTATTTTTATTTTATTAGTGTTATTAGGGTTTTGAAAGCTCTCCTCCGTGTGGTCCTCCTTGGATGTATCTCGGAGGATATAAGTTTGCCCTCATCTTCGACTTGGGCTTGTTGCCACCAAGTTGCGGAAAAGATCTGTCCCGTAAAAAGGCATCAGCCTGCTTTGTCATTATGTGTGATACGACAGTCAAGCTCAGGCACGCGCTAGAAAATCAAATCAGGTTTACATGTTTGCTTAGAGGATAGAGGTTAGAACCGTAGCTTAGAGGATGAATCCATAAAATGACACATTATTTTTCATATGGGAAATGCAAAATATTTTGTTTCTACACTTATGGTCTATCATCTTAAGTTCTGCTTAAGAAGAGGAAAAAGTGACTCATTTATTATTTTACACCCATTTTATTTATGAACAGACCACATCACCTGTTTGGCCTACAACGGGTCCATAAATTTACCTAACTCTGGTTTACTAGGGTAGATAATCTTGAACAAAACTAATCTTGAATAGATAGCAACTATGGTAAAACACAACAGTAATAATTCTACTTAATCATCAGTGGATTGCTTGCATTCCGTGCCGTTTGCTCTCAAACATATAGTAAAAAATATGATGTACTATACCATGCTACAACAAAAGCATACCGGCATCAATTGCACCAAAATGGAAGACAAAACGTGTGCAATGCAGATGTGCAGTCAACATAAAACCAAAGTTGATAGTTTAAGTTGAGACTCATGGTGAGCACGACAATCTAACATAAAACCGTTAGACGATAAAATAAAACTTAAACATTAGAACAAAAATTAATTGCAAATGCAGATTGAATAAGCAAGAAAGGGAAGAAAAATATAACGAGTTATAAGATGAAGATGGAAATGGTGAGATCCTATAAAAATATTCCTTACATAATAGTGCTTTTATTTTTGCTAAAAAGATGGAAACTCTCATAAAATAACATCATAAAATGTATAAGGCTAAAGGTCTAGTACCATACAGTTCACTAAAACAAACTTATAATTCATGAGTTGTACTTTCAAACACCATTTGGACTAGTCTTTATGTAAATTTTTTGTGGCAAATAAAAGAAAAATGACCAAACATGACAGCACAAGAAAGATGGAGGAAAAAAGGGGTTAGAAAGGAACTCCATCACTTACCACTATGGGTAATAAATAATCTTTTATAATTTAAGACTATTTTTTGAAGCAGTTAGTCAAACTTATTTTGGTCCGATAGCCGTGTACGGTCTAATTTAGACTGTAAAATTAGGACCAATTACTGCAACAAATTAGTTATTTCTTAGTGCCAGTTTATGTTAGTTCGCAGTGTAGTCCGGCGAGAGAACACGCATAGGCCGTCAGAAAACATGGGTCCTTTGTGATATCACACAATGTACATTCTACTTGAGAGTCCTAAATTTTGAATAACTCTTTATTGGTTACCCAGACTAATACTTGTACAGGCTTGGGACTAATAGTTTAACGTGTTCAAATTTATCCTCCTTTCACATGAACTAATCAAAGGCCCCAGTAGGTATTGAACCCCGAATCTACTAGTTCAGAGACAATCATGTCGCCACAGAGCTAACCTGGCTTCCTAGCTCTTAGTGTTGCTCGTCCTAGGTCTTACAACTTAAATAACCATAAGTATAAATCTTACTTTTATCTTTGTTTTAGTACAAACAAGAATTTTATTATGTATTTATTAATTGCATTCATTGATTTTCCTTACATAAAATATAACATGAACAGCCTTGTGTAAAGCCGTTTGATTGTACATTTCGTCAAGAATTCTGCTCAAGTCAACACTTATTCGTGTCCGATGTGTTTAAAACTGGTTGATGTGGTTATGGCACATAATATTGCTTATAGCTTTTTATCCAGCATGTTAATATAAATTACAATTATTGAAATACAGAAATCATTCCATTTTATACATGTGGAAAGTACTTCTGAATAAATAAATTGAAAAATTTAAATCCTTAAACTTTTCAAAAATCTTATAAAAATTGTAAATGTAAAGTTATCAGGGTTTTATTTATATTTTGTAATTATTGATATCACTGCTATTGCACTTATTGATATCCAATTCTTCTATAGTAAATCTATTGACCAACTTTGAATACTGAAGAAATTATTTCAACAAATATCACGACAGTTTTAAAAAATTTCAACAATATTTAAAGCAACATTTCACATAATTTAGTCCAGCTTCATACAATATCCGTAAGCCTGGATGGGATGTTTTAACCTGCACAACAGTGTCAATAGGAGAAATTTGCAAGATATATAGAATTGGATAAAATTTAGGAATGTCACTAAAATACTTATGCATGAGCTTTAAGCTTTGGTCTTATTAAAATTTTTACTAAGACATCATGGTAATAATGATGCAGTTCAAAACATAGAAAACACTTTTGTAACCATCATTATTCCTTTAGCTCCCAGTCTGTACGATGCCAACTATATGCTTATGACCTCTACTCTAAATACATTGATAGTGTCACACAGCATGCATATCAAAATTGTTATTACTATTATTATTATTATTAGAATAATTCAAAATAGTGTTTTTAAAAACTTTTATATTTTGCGATTAACTTAAAAAATACCAATTGAAACACTTCTTTAATTAGATTTGTCAGTCAGTACTTGTGGCACTGAAGATTACGATTGTTACCAGGGACAAAAAAGGAATTAAGAAAGGAAATGTTCAGTTCAATTCAGCAACTGACAGGGCTGTGGAGTCGGACCTATTATGGCCGACTCCGACTCCAGTACCGACTCCAGCACATCTTATTATCTTTAAAAAACAGATGACAGGTGGCTAATAATAAGGATTAGTACTTTGTAGCTTTGGTGCAGCTCTAAACCAAACGGAGCATCCATAGGTCATAACCGAACGAACAACCTCATTATAGACAAGGTCCTTGACTGAGTCGACGGCCAGGATTGAAAGACTAATAAACATCTTCTATTTAAGCATTTATATTATGTCTAAATACCACATTAAATAACGAAGAAGTTTGATATTATATTTATTTATAACAAAGTAAACAGTGAACAAGCAGGACCATATATTTTGTATTAAACTAGACATTTTGTGTTCTATCATCAAATATTCAATGTCCTCCAGAGGAAAAAATTCTACTTGGGCTAATTAATCATTTTTTATCATTTTATCTCATTTTCATGTACACAAGTAATAACTAGGTGAGGAGACGGAGTCGGAGGATTTCTTCCGACTCCGACTCCTCCAGGTCGAAAATATACCCGACTCCGACTCCACAGCCCTGGCAACTGAATCTTTCCACCATAAAGGTTTTACTTTGTTCTTTTTCATCTACAAACCATATTGATTTTTTTATATTTCGTTTCTGTTTAAAAACATATGAAAAGATTTAAAAAAAGCGGTATTGAACATTTAATTTAAACTAAAAATCTTCCAGAAACACATTTTGATTTTCTGCACTTGTTTTAGTAGCTGTTGGAAAAAATGTATCTCTAAATACAATTATATTATGCAAAAATGTGACAGTTAATAATCGTAAATATGCAATAAAGGAAACGCTTGAAAATCAAAGAGAAAGAAAATAAAAGATTCAAAAACCTTTCAAGGTACTTGTTACCAAAGGACAAACGGGTTTTTTGATGTTTTTGAGAGATAAGATAGTTCTGACACCAAGATGTCTCAAAATGCCATAGAACTTTTCCTTTCCTTTTTTGATTTTGTTGTGCTTTCTTTCTTATTTACGTATAAAAGAGTGTATAAAATCTTTCAAATGAAATGTTTGGAAAAAAATTATTAGTTTTGACATCAAAATTCAATGAGTGATGGTTTTTGTTTTATTTTAACATTATTTGTGAATCATGCGTAGTAATTTTCTTGGAATTTACTGACAAAATATAAGTATGTATCTAGGGATCTGTACGTGATAAAGCATCGATTCCTGTACCATCTTTGTAATTATTTTTTCTGTACTGTAGCATTATGTGCTATTTCAGAGTTTATGCATTCTTTGAAATGTGGTATCAGGTGGAAATTATAGGAAATTAACTAATTAAGCATTTTATAACTGAAGGAAACTATTGTTTTGAATATCTTATAACCCCTGAATATATCAATATATTTACCTGGAGAGTATCACGACAGAACATGCGACGATACTACAAGAGAGTGGTAACAAGCGATAACAAGATTGAATGGATAAGTGAATCAGTTGTGTGCAGTGATACATGACGAAGCGGGTGATGAATGGAGACGTCAATTGGGGGTGTGGTGCAAACTTGGAGGCAGACACAGCTGTCTCTTGGGGTTCATTAAGCCCAAAGCAGGTGGGGCGAATTACCCCTCTGTGCCTTCTCAATTACCACTCCCTCTCATCCTCGCACCCCTTCTCAGTTCAGTTATTGTCTTGGACTAATATACCCAGGCCTTCTTTTCCTAATCAAAGACCTCTGTTATTAAACGAGTTCCCTTCTCTCAAGAGACAATCAACTCAAACAACCTGCTTTGGGCACTCATTTCCTCTTAAGCAGATCTTATTGCAAAAATAACAATAAAATCAGAAGTTTAGTACAAAGCTCATACAATACACAATTAACTGTTAAGCTCCAGGAGAATCTTTTAGCAAAATGAAATAATCTTTCAGCTTTGTTATTAAAGGAGCGAATTCAAAAATGAGTTATTAGTTGCAAATTTCTCTTCTGGTAACTCTATGTAAGAGGAGTGTATATGTGCATGTGTATGTAACTGACGTCAGTTCAATCACACAAGATCCTCCCAATCCTACATCTGGATTCTGAGTTCACCTGAGTTGCACCCATGAAGTATCAGTTAAAGAAAATGATGCAGAATTATAATTAAAGTTAACTAAGCGACGAAGGAAAAAAGAAGATAAACAAGAACAAGTGGCATAAAAAATAATTAAATGAAAGTGAAATAAAAAACGATGTCATGAAATAAAAAACAAAAAAAATAGAATTAAATAAAATAATGTAACATAAAATTAATTTTAATCAGAAAAAATAAATTAAAAGAATATGATATCCACTAGAAAAGAAACAAAATGATTCAATTTTTAAATTTAGAATTAACCCCCTCGTCCAGCTTGAAGAAATCCTAGTGAGACGTTTTGACTATAAAATTAACAGAATCAATAGGCTCTGACATATTTTTTTTTTTGACAAAACAGAATTAGTTATGTAAAACAATGTTTAGTTATTTTTACATCATTTGTTATATTTAAGACAATTATAAAAACATAAAATAAAAGAAGTTTTCTTCATCCCAATGCAAAATATGAAATCTTTTTAGTATGGTTAATTTTTATGAGGTTATTCGTAGCATTGAGATGCTAAAAACATTAATATCGCCGTTTGCTCCGAAGGTTTAGCTTGCACATTCTGAAAATGCAATATCTTTACAGTAAAGTTATATTTCAGCAACGCTTTTTGAAGACGTGGTGTTCTTTATTGCTTATATAAAATGTCAGTATTTGGAGACTTAAATTATTTTTATATATATAATTTTTTAATATATATATATAAAATTTTATATATAAAATGTTAGTATTTGGAGACTTGTATTATTTTTCTAACAGAGGAAATGCCACATAATGAATGTGCACAATTAGTGTGGGAGTGCAAAATCGTTCAAGCGACAGTAAAGACTCATAATAAAGATATTTTTATATGGGTACCAGCCCACTAAAACCTACCAGCCAATCAGTTAGAGGATGTGCTAACAAAAAGATCAACAGAGAACTTGCCTCTGTGCCCTGAAGCGATTAGCGATATATCTGGTAGTGCTACTAATAGGGTTATTAAATGCTAGATGTTATAAAAATAAATAAAATAACAGTGCAATTTAACAACTGACCAAAACAAACAATGCTAGTGATCAGGAAACCTTCTGAGGAAATCACACATGATTGAATGACTGATTCTAAACAAAAATCAGATCAAGGTAATAGATACATGTATAAGAGAACACTCATCCTTGAAAACTGCTGTATGGAGTATATTACACTTGCTTGATATAGCTGCGTATGTAGCTATACACTTTTATAGAGTATATTCTGCATTTGCCCACTTCTATATGTTTTGTTTTTTTTTACCATAAGTGAAAGGTAGACAACATATGTAAAATCACTAATGGGTTTTTCAAGAGACTGGGGACTTAACTGATCAGCATCATGTGTGATATATTTTTTTTTCTTACAGTCTCTCAATCCCATCCATGAAAAAAAAAACCTGCACAACATTTTGGACTTTATTCTGGTAGTTTGAAAATCTTTGCGCATTGTTTCTGGGCGAAGACGTAAAGCTACCGGTGTGCTTCCCTGCACTATGTGAGGTAAATATAAAATATCTCTACTCTAATTAAATTGAGTGAGAATAAATTGAGTGTTCCCGAAGTAGAATCAACTCGGTAATATAACTCGCCTGTTAATAACAGGGAACCAAAAAATTAAATGAGTCATACTTTCTGCCCTGAGGGCAGCACTAAAGTGAAAGATTATAAGAGTAATCATTGAAAACAATAAAACTTGCGAACTTAACATATAATTTGAAAATAAGTTCTAATCATATTTGATTGTTATTTTAACGGTTTTAATCATACTTTAATGGTTATTAGTTCTTTTTTAAGTAAAGATTTTGTATTCGAATATTCATAGATAAATTCATAGCGACAAATTTAATATTTCATAAATAATAATATCACTGTTATACATAAAATAAGATCTTGGTTCAATAATCTTTAATTATCTCGCTTGTTTTATACTACAAGTATAATGTGAATATCCGTTTTCATGTTGAATGAGATGTCAATGATATGTAGGCTAATAGCCATATTATATATTCAAGAAAAACAGTTTACATGTAATTTAAAATTTTTAAATTTCTTCTTAGGACCCTAAAATCATGTGCAATTTGAATAATTTTATCACGTTCAAAACAACCATGTTTTGACTTTCTAAACAACTACACAAACCAGGTTACTCATTTTAAAAATAACTGATTGTTTAAATGATCCTGCTAAATGGAAATTGTAGTGCTAAAGTATTTGATTATTATTTAATATGTTTTAGTTATTGAATAAGAAATAGAAAATCTTTCAACCAACATACGTTAACTGTAAAATCTTTTATAAGTGCAACAATAATTTTCTTTAATTATTTGAAATTGATATTGTGTGAATTTGTGTAAATGTAAGAAGAAATACATCTTTTGCATTATTGTTATTTCCACAGAAATGGTAAATAATAAATTTGCTATTGTGCAATAAGACTAAGTCATTCAACCAGTAATGTACCAAGTTGATTACTCTAATATTTGGCAGTGTTCACTTGTGACTCTGACGAACCAAATAATAAATGAAGCATTCTTTCCGCCCTTAGAATAGCACTAATGTTAAAAGACTATAAGTGCAGTCACTTGAAACAATAGCTCTTTTGGACTTATCATCTAATTTTGAAAAAATGTAGTAATCAAATCTGAATGTTATTTGAGCAATTTTGTTCATATCTTAATAATCGTCCTATAAGGTTCTTGCGTTGTGCAATCACAGCATACGATCAATCCTACTGACAATGATATTGTAATAAACTGACTATGGAAAGTGGAATTTCAGGAGTTTGGCTGTTTTTGTGAGAAGTTTATCCTCTTTAAAAAGATAAAGGATAATGATTGATTAGAACCTTAGTAAGCTGTAAGTTTCTAATGCGTTTTATAAATCAGAGGAGAAAAACAACTACTGATATATTATCTTAAAAGTTTGCCAACAGTTGGACTAATGAGTGCATTATTAAACTTTCTTAAGTAACTGCTGTGGAATACTCATGATACGACCTTCACACTGTGATGTTAAATCTTACCTCAACTCCCGAGAAATGGTCAAACAAGTGAAGATATTGAGGCAGGTCGAGTCTCTGCAGCCATAGAGCGATGTCAAGATGAGGCAGAGCTGGAGTGGTGGCAGCATCGGGAGGAGGTGACGAAGTCGTCTCGGACACCTGGCCCCGCCAGCCTCTCCTGCCTCCCGCCAGAGACATCAGACTCGGGAAACGCCATAGTGAACCTGCAACAAAGCAACAGCATTACAAGCTTTGTTGGAATGGCGTTCACATTTAAGAAAACAACAACCTAAATCTAAATACAATTTATTTAACATATTACTGAAAAAAAGAGATTGGTAGAGAGGTTTTATTTAATTTTAATTTTCATATGAAAATATGACTATAAATATCATATAAAGTATCATAAAAAATATCATAAAAAGTGATAAGTAGTTCTTAGGTTATTCTATATTTATACCTTCTTTTATCTGATAAAAACCAGTGATTGTATATACATCCAATTTAAGTTAGTAACACAGAAAAAAGACCCATCATTCTAAATAATTTAGTAACACACTGTCATCAAAAATGAAAATAGATACTGGTATATAGACATAGGAAGGATTGAAATTGTTCTTTCTTTTTTATCGCATTCTATTTCTCTAGTGTCTACAGGATTTGAACAGTTCTGAGATAACTTTTTCCCATTTTTTCCTCTTCCTATTGAGTCTTTATACCTCCTGCACATTAAAGTACCCTCCCTTTATATCTAACTCAAAATCTCCACCCTGACAAGTATCGTTCTTATATCTTTTAGTAGTCACCTAATTCGGTTATGAGAATGGAACTACATGGGTGACACAACTTTAAAGCCTACGCTATTGTTAGGGAATAGCACTTAACTTCACTTGTGTTATGAACAGTAACTCTTGACTACAACACTATTAATATTAATGTTTTATTGACAGTGTTGCACACAGTGTGATTACGTTTTTATCAGTTTGCTTTCAATGATGCTCAGCTTGTATATGAATTATCATAGGGCCTCCTTCGGTCAACACAGCAACGTTCATTTTGTTATCTATGAAAATCTCACAGCCTTAGATTTGTCTGCTTCCGTATTCAAATCTCAATCAGATTTCGACCTCTATCTATCAATTTGTCTTAATATCATGATAACAGACATATTTGCCTCTTTAGAGCTAAACCATCTTCTGGACTCGATTTGACCGTTCCAAATATGTTAAAATATCGGTTATTAGACCTATGTTTTTGAGAGTGTTAGGAGTTTGAACCCCTGAATTCTTTAAAAATGAAATAATCTTATTACCTTTGCTCCCTCATTAAAAGACCACTCCCCATATATTAACAAAGCTTCAAGGGAGTGTTATAACAAGTTTTTTAGCATGGTAAAAACACTAATTTAAAGTCAAACGTCACAGTTTTACTATATCAAAAGTCATTGGAACCCACTTCCTAGGCTTGATCTTAATATTGACTTTAATGTAGTATTTTTTTTAATAGCAATAAAGTAGGTAATTTGTTAATTAAAAATCTCTACTACTCAACTGAATTGTCGTGAAATTTACAAAATTCCATGTAAATGTTGCTGTAAAATATACTTGGAACAGATTCGAAAATGATTAAAATAGCGAACCAAAGAACATCAAGATCTCTGTAGCTACAAGGTATTGATATCTTGTTTTTGCATATGAATATTGAGAATAATTGAATCAATTGATCACAACCAATCTATCAATTGAATCAAACTCATTCATGCATGGAATATAAAATCTGTTAACAATATAATATAGTTTTCATAACATTTAGTGAAATAAAAAATGTTTTGATTCAGAGTTTTAGAAATAATAATTGTCCATGAACTATTTTTTTTACGTAAGTTATTAGGAAACAAACATAATTTTATTATAACCATTCCGAAATGATATGATTAGGCTTAAATGAATTGCTACTTTAATATATTTCTTGTTAACAATAGTAACTGAATTAAACCTAATATTATCAAATTGGCTTTGAAGTGTGCAAATCGTCGACTCTGGGGCTATTGAATATTCACTTAAGGCTAAGAATACAGGATGGCGTCATTGTGCCGATGTCGGTTAACCTACATAAATCATAACTCCCAGGCTCCTTTCATGCTGTCTTGATTTATCTGTCATCCAATTACTATTATCTCATCACTTGTTCAGCTTTCACAAATAATAAGTCAAACATTTGGCCTTTGTATTGGACTCGACTGATATCACCAGGAATATTTCATTTAAATTATGACTCTATTTATTTATTATAAATATTTAAGCACTAACATATTCACAGTTCAATTTCTGGTATTCAAGCATTGTTCGCACTGTGACAAGATACCTTTTCTTTCTTTCTTTCCTGAGCATATTAGGATTACACAACAATTGATTATTATCTCTGATCTCTCTTTCATTGCTAGTATGGAGAAATACAAGTAAACAAAAGAATAAAAAATGATAAGTATGCATAAAAAGGATATAATCTATGCGTTCAAACATTGTTTCATCCTTAAAATGTTGCTAATGTGAACTTTTTTAACGATTTTCTTGCAAATCTACAATCCATATGATTTCACAGTCTTACGGTTAAAACAAACAACTACCTTAATTAGTAAGGATGGCATCAAACATTTTACCAACAACTGCTGAATACAGCTCCAATAACATTGGAATTACGATTTAAACAACAAGTTAATACTAGTAGCAGTTTAACAGTTTACAAATTATTATTTGTTGTAACATTATACTAGCGAAACACTTTTAAGAATGTTGAACATCCAGGTCAACAATTATTGATATATATAGTTTCAAAAACTCATTAGTTGTTCAATCCGTAATTGAGGGCTATTTACTCAGACTGGGGGTAAAACGATAATTCAAAGACCTCAACTGCATCTATTGCAAGTTTACTAGATGATGAAAACGAAGTAACATACCAGTACAAGTAAACCCCTAGTTCAAAAAAAAAAAAACTTATTTCGTTTGGAGGCTTAGAATTATCGTTTTACTCCTCGTATACCTTCAAAGAGTTCTGCGAGAACGAAGACTCACAGAGTTAATGAAACACACGATTCATTTTTTGAAACATCTGTAGATATCAAACTAATTTTTTTTTTTTTTTTTTGACAGTAGTAGTAAAGTTAGACGTTTTGTGATATATTAAGAAAATAGAAAAAGTTCATATACGAATGTAGTTTTATGGCTAGAAGTTTGAACACGTATTGTCTGTCTTCGGTTTTTTTTTCTACATACTATAGATAATGATCAAACCACAAAATGAAATGAGAAAACCAATCAGTTGGGTTTTGCCCCTGACGAAGACCAATTGTTAAGGTTGAAAGATCTAGTCTTCTTTTCCCATTTCATATTGTGGTTTGATCATTGATTGTTATTTCACGTGTTTATGTGAAATCTTGTAACTATAGATAAGGAGAGGGACAGAAAATAATTCTGAAGCGTTTTATTCTTTTTCATGTTCCTGATATTAATATTTAACTTACAAACCAATATTTGTTCGATATTTATGTTAAACTTCTGTTTGAAGTGTTGTTAAACTTCACTCATTATGTAAACAAAAAACCGGGTAAATACTAATTACTACACGAGTACATACAATTTTCGTAAAATATGCTAACCTGATTTCATCAAAAAAAAATTACATTTTTCAAATGAATTGTTTCACTAATTTGCCAGTCCGCAGTGGATTTGTCCATGACACGTTTAATGTAATTAAGTTTTACTTCCAAACTCCAGGGTATCCCCACTCACAATAGCTTTCAAGAGAACAAAGCCACTTGACCTTGAATTTCAATACATTTGATTTTTAAAAGCCTGATATAATACAATGAGCATAGTAATCGCAAACATTCAATGAAGCAATAATAATTTGAAATTGACGAATAATTTCTATTTCACCAGTCAATGCATGGATATAACAAAGGAAAAATCTGGAGTACGTGATAACTATTCGTCTTTTAATATTGAATGAAAATTTCTTTATTAAGGACCTTACAATGTAATAATAGTTTTATTTATTTAATTTATTTACTATTATACCAATAATGTTTTGATATTTACATGCCACTACATTTAGGAGTTGGAAGAAAAATCAAGATTCAAAAAATCAACAACACAAACCTTTGTCTGGCCAAACACATAAATTATCATCCATATATCCAAACATTGCTTTATGGAAATTTATAGGGAAATTTCATTTCAAAACATTCCATAAATATATTACTAAGAACTATTATTATTATTATTCTATTATTAACTTCAAAGGAAAAACCACAATCACCAACACAAAGATGAATTAATTCTATAAGAACGGGCACAGAAAGAGGCATACTAAAATTTCGTTCATCGAAGAATTCTTTTCTTCGATGACAGAGAGTCAAAGGCATCAGGGCATTTATTTCTTTTGTTTTTGTTTTCCTTTTTATTTGACACTTAAAATAAACTGCGAAACATAGAAAGAAACTTAACGAAGACTTAATTTTCAATATTTTGACCCTTATGGCTGTCGTCATAAGCGGGAGAAGAAGTGAATTGACGGAGGGACGACAGTCAACTGTAGAACTCTTTGAGTGATGGCTAAGTAGTGCCGCCGAGAAGGAGCAAAATAAAAAAAGTACTAACCAGCCGAGATCAAAGAAAAAATTAAAGAATAAAGAGGAAGAAAACAGAAAATAAAGGAAGTATATGAAAAATTTCTAAAGAAGAATTTTTAGAAGAGGAAAAAAAATTAAGCAATATAATAGGATAAAATAAAATAATAATAAATAAAAAGCCAAAGTATAAAATAAGTAGATACAAAAAAGAGATTACAAATAAAAAGTTATATAAAATAAATAAAAATAATCTAACGATTTATTATTATTACATTATGTGTAATCTGACCTGCTGGATCGACTTTTGTTTATCAGAGATATATTTAAGAGGCAAAGGAAGAGTTTATTTTTTCTGTTCCTAATTTCTTTGAATGCCTTGCCATGTCAGTGAAGCAAAAAGAAAGTACTTTAGACGAATGACTTTGACAAACCTCCAGTTGTTAAATAACAGGACAAATTTTTATTTGGGTGGTGGGGTGTACTAGGGGTACAAAATTGTTACTCAACCTACAACTCGTTGCATTCTCATATATTGGCGATACAAAAATTAGTGAACACATTAATTTATTCCCTTATTCTTTTAATAGTCAATGCATGGACATAACAAAGGAAAAATCTGGAGTACGTGATAACTATTCGTCTTTTTATATTGAATGAAAATTTCTTTATTAAGGACCTTATGCCCAAGGTATACAAGAATGGGGTAGCCGTACGGAGAGCACTGGGTGCTCTCCACCAGGCTTTTTCCCCTTTGTACATAAAAGATACAATAATAATAATAATAATAATAATAATAATAATAATAGTAATAATTATACTAACAATGTTTTGATATTTACATGCCACTACATTTAGGAGTTGGAAGAAAATTGGATTTTCAACTCCATCCAGTCTTCAATGAATGTCGATTTAAACTTATTATTTTGTACGGGACAGCGCGAACGCAGTCCCGAAAACCAAAAATTTTGCACCCGAGATACCCACATTTGGGGCATTCGCAGGGGTCAACCCAACCGAAGTGCAATGGAAGGGCCTCGCCCTGGGGAAACCACCTTGCTGATCACGGTAACCCCCACGCCAGGTAAGTATGTTTTACCCCCAATCAATCAAAAATACTTTATTTGCAAAGATCATACAAACAGTTTTATATACATGGCATGTTGTTTCCTTTGCATTTGTTGTGGCCCTACGACCTCGCCAAGGTTTCCCTTGGGGAAGTCTTTTGGCCTATCTTAGCACTAGGTTACATTTATCTAACTTTCCACATACAATAATGTATACAGTGTTAACTTATGGCTAACTTACTTTATAGATTAATTTAATAGTTCAGGAATTTTCCACATATAATAATGTTTACGGTGTTCACTTATGGCTAACTTACTTTAATATTTACATTTAACTCTTGGAACTTGGCATAGCTCAGCTTATAGTCTAATGTGATATATACAGTACCAGGTAACATATATAATTTAAATATTTTTGCACATACAATAATGTTGACAGTGTTAACTTATGGCTAACTTATATTAATATATACATTTGATTCTATGAACTAAGTTATTACTGGCTTAAGTAATGCTACTAGGGATGAGGCAACTTTGTGGGCCTTATGTGGTCTCCAGGGTGATGGCTTCCATATTCTTAAGGGTTGAGATTGTTTTATTTGTAGATGCTTTCATCCTTTCAGCTTCCGCTGACCCGAGCTTCAGAATGAAGGAGGATAGTCTGTCTAGCTGTACCTCCTTGTGAAGGTGCTTGTTTGTGGCATATCTGGGTGCACCTAGGATTATTCGGAGCGTTCTATGTTGGAAGGTGTATAGCTTTTTGATTTTGGAGCCTGCAACCGGGCCCCAGGCAGTCACCCCATAGGTCAGTATAGGGCGGATGAGACTTTTGTAGAGCATTACCTTTGTTCGTAGTGACAGAGGGGATGAAGCTCGGATCAGTGGGAAGATCGATTTCCTGACGGCGTAAGCCTTGCCTGTCGCAGTTGTCACCTGCCTACTCATGGATAGACCACTGTCAATCGTTACCCCTAGGTATGTAATGTGTTTTGTCTGTGGTATTTCTGTTGCGTTGATATAAACTGTTTGCGGGTATTTTAGCCGTTTCCTTGTGACTAGGAGTAATTGACTTTTGGCGGGGTTGATATGGAGTTTCCAAGTATCCGACCAGGATGAGATTTCGTTGAGGTATTTTTGTAAGTTTTTGGCTATGCTGTGAATCCTGTGCGTTCTGTATGCTATAAGAACGTCGTCCGCATAGAGCGCCTCCATGGCGGCGCTGCGTTTACTTTTCAGGGAGAAAGTTGGAAGGTCCTGAATGTATATGTTGAACAGGATCGGTCCTAAGCAGGACCCTTGCGACCCCTTTTTGGACCGGGTGAGCAGGCGACTGTGCCCCGTTGTTCTGGACGTAAAAGGTCCGGTCTGCTAGGTAGGATCCGATGATGTGTTGGAACCATGCTGGGTAATCCAAGGAGTGGAGTTTGATGAGGAGCCCCCTGTGCCAGACGCTGTCAAAGGCTTTTGAGAGGTCCAGGGCTATCACTGCAGTGGTTTGTTTCTTGGTTTTAGCATCCGTGCAGAACTCCAATAACCTCTTCAATGGGTGTATGCATCCGTGTCCCTTTTTGAAGCCATACTGGCGGTCCTGTGACGTGATGAATTCTTCTGCTCGCTTGAGAATTATTTTTTCCAGTATTTTACTGAGGCCTGATAGTAGGCTGTTTGGTCTATAGTTTCTGGCGTCGGTAGGGTCTTTCCCTGGTTTTCGAATCATAATGATTCTGGCTTGTTTCCAGCATTTTGGGAAGTAGCCGAGTCGTAAACAGGAGTTGAATATGTCTGTGAGGCGTCCTATGGTTTTCAGGGGTAGGTTCTTCAGCATTTGATTATTTATACAGTCCTCGCCCGGTGCTCGCCTGGTGTGTAGGCAGTTAATGCTGTCTCTGACTTCTTCGGTGGATGTAGTCGCACGTGTGTATGGGGGAGGTGTGGGTTTAGGTGAGGTGTCGGTGGAATTAGATGAGGTGTCGTTGGAGGGTGGGTATTCGTCAGCATATATCGACGCGAGCGTGTCGCCGAAAGCGTTGGCTACCATTTCTGGGGTGTTGCAGAGGGTGTTGTTGTGTTTTATGAATGTGTGCTGTGTTTTCCGGGGCCTTAAACGGCGGACGAAATTCCAGACTTTCGAGGTCTGGTCAATTTCTTTCAGGGATTGTTCGAGCCTGGAGTCGCGATCTTGTTGTAGGTGTTTTTGTGTTATTTTAGTTAGTTTGTTATAGAGTGTTTTGAGTGGTGTGATCCTGTATGTGAGCCAGAGCTTTCTTATATGGTTTTTGGTGTAGATGAGTGTTTTAGTTTTTTCTGATATGGTGATTACGGTTGCATTTGGGTGAGATGGCATTATCCTAGTCGCGGTGTCTTTTGCCTGTATGATGTCTTTAGTTACTGCGTGTATTGCTGTGTCGATGTCGTTTTGGGTGAGGATGGTGTGTAGGCTCTGTTGTGTGGTTTGACCCAGTAAGGTTTTATATAAGTTCCAGTCGGTAACAGGGGTTTCTGGTGGTGGGCGTGTGAGACAGTGTTGGCCGATTGTCATGAGTACCGGGAAGTGATCGGAGGTGAGTTCTAGGAGTGTTTCTGTGTATATGTTTGGGGCGTGTTGATTGGTGATGGCTATGTCTATTGTAGATGTTGTTCTATTTGTAACCCTGGTGGGGGTGTCAGGATGTGCTATGTGCCAGTTGTGCGCGTTCGCGAGGTCATAGATTGTTTTTCCTGCTGTGTTATTGCTGTTACAGTTCCAAGTGCGATGGTGCGCGTTTAGGTCGCCTGCTATTATTGTTGGGAAGTTGTCCTGCAGTAGTGAGGTCAGGCTGGTTGCGTGGATTTGATGTTGGGGGGGGGGGGGGGGGGGGCGGTATACTGCAGCGAGTTTCAATGTCTTGTCTCGGGTTCTGACGTATAGGATGGTCTGCTCTAGTTTTTCATCTTTGGGTGTTGGTTCGTGGAAGGCTTGGAGGTCGGCTCGGATGGCGATCAGCAAGGTGACAGTAGTGTTGAGTGTGGCCTATCCTTTGGCATCTATGACACTGTGGGGGGCTTCGTTTCTGCCTTGATGGTTCTACCTTGATCTGGTAGCCAAGGAGCTCGTCCAGGTCGAGGTCTTTGTTGGTTGTAGAGATTTCGTAGAGAGGTAGTTTCTTCTGCTGGCCGGTTTTGTTGTCGATGGTCCGACTGGAGGTAAGCTGCCTAACGTGTAGCGCCGTTATTCCTCGCTGCTCCAATTCGTTCTTTATCTGGTCCAGCGGAAGATCCAAAGGCAGGGGGCGGAGGATGAATCGGTGGATTCGAAGTTCCCACTGGGCCTTATAGGTGTGGTACTTTATACCACATTCGAGTAGAGCCTTGCTTATGACCCGGTATTTTTCTTCGTCGTAGCTCTGCACTTTCACAGTTGTACCACTTGTTGTCGCCTTGTAGAGGTGGGTGATGTGAGGGTTTTCTTCCCTGAACTTTCGGAATTCAGAGCTGCTTTCTATGACATGAGGCGGGGGGAGACTTGGTTTGATGCTGGTGTCGGAGTTTCCTTCGAGCGGGCTGGGATTCTTGTTGGCTGGTGTCTGTGAACCTGTGGGTTGGTTCGTCATCGCTTGCAGGGGAGAGGAGGAGGGCCGGGCTCTCCTCCTTTTCCTACGGTGTTTTATTTCGGTGAAGGCGTCGCCGTCTTCCTGGTTGGGGGTCTCTGGGGCCGGGAGCTCCTCAAGTGGAGGCATGCTTGGTCCTTGGAGGGGGCCTGTATAATCACGGAGCGAGTCTAATTGGGGTGTTTCTGTTGTTGGGGGTGGGCCGTTTGGGAAGTCTTCCATGATGAGGGTCATGAGACGGTCGATATGCAACTTTGCCTCGTTAATTTGATTCATGTAGTACCAGTAGACTTCAGAGGGGGATGTAGTGGACGTGACCATTTTGTTGTTCTGTTGTGTAGAGTCCGGGTGTAGGGTTTGGGTGTAGAGTTCGGGTGTAGAGGTGTATGTGGGTGTTAGTGTATATGGGGGTGCTGACAGTGGTCCATCCAGTCAGGGGCAAAGCAAAACACTGGTTGACATAGGCTTACTTGGAATCTTGTTGAAGAGCTGGTCTGGTGTCGATGGCCTGGTGGAAACCTTCCACCGGTCAAGGGGGACAACGCTGCCCTCGGACCCACGGGGTCCTACTGCTGAGGGGCAAAACCACGCTAAAGTGGGACCTAAGCAGTATTAAAGGGCGCTACCGACCTTGAACGGTGACTACTCTTCTTGACCGCTTAGAATACTGGACAACGCTGCCAAACTTGTTTAACAATTTACCACCACTACTCAAAACAACTGAGATATCCAAGTTTTTCAAAAATACTGGAATATCCTTTCCGAGGTTCACTAAAAGGTACTACAACCAATAGATTTCTACTCGTCAATGGTTCCTTCTCAAGGATTCTTTAGTTTTGTTTTTTTTTTTTTTTCAATACATTATCAATTACTGTTTTAGGATGGCTTAATTTTGAGACTATTTCGTATATATGTTCAATTTCTTCATTAAGGAACTCTACATTGCACAATTTGAATGCTCCTAAGAGCATATTTCTAAAGACCGCTTTTTTAACATTAGAAGGATGAGATGAGCATAACAAGGCCCATGAGTAGGTCTTCTATTGGTACTGTATTTAGGTTGTACTCAAAACCATGTAAATATAGACTTGTTATTGCTTTCAACTACTAAAGTGAAATCAATGGACGGAACACACTATTTAAGGATATTCAAAAAATCAACAACACAAACCTTTGTCTGGCCAAACACATAAATTATCATCCATATATCCAAGCATTGCTTTATGGAAATTTATAGGGAAATTTCATTTCAAAACATTCCATAAATATATTACTAAGAACTATTATTATTATTATTCTATTATTAACTTCAAAGGAAAAACCACAATCACCAACACAAAGATGAATTAATTCTATAAGAACGGGCACAGAAAGAGGCATACTAAAATTTCGTTCATCGAAGAATTCTTTTCTTCGATGACAGAGAGTCAAAGGCATCAGGGCATTTATTTCTTTTGTTTTTGTTTTCCTTTTTATTTGACACTTAAAATAAACTGCGAAACATAGAAAGAAACTTAACGAAGACTTAATTTTCAATATTTTGACCCTTATGGCTGTCGTCATAAGCGGGAGAAGAAGTGAATTGACGGAGGGACGACAGTCAACTGTAGAACTCTTTGAGTGATGGCTAAGTAGTGCCGCCGAGAAGGAGCAAAATAAAAAAAGTACTAACCAGCCGAGATCAAAGAAAAAATTAAAGAATAAAGAGGAAGAAAACAGAAAATAAAGGAAGTATATGAAAAATTTCTAAAGAAGAATTTTTAGAAGAGGAAAAAAAATTAAGCAATATAATAGGATAAAATAAAATAATAATAAATAAAAAGCCAAAGTATAAAATAAGTAGATACAAAAAAGAGATTACAAATAAAAAGTTATATAAAATAAATAAAAATAATCTAACGATTTATTATTATTACATTATGTGTAATCTGACCTGCTGGATCGACTTTTGTTTATCAGAGATATATTTAAGAGGCAAAGGAAGAGTTTATTTTTTCTGTTCCTAATTTCTTTGAATGCCTTGCCATGTCAGTGAAGCAAAAAGAAAGTACTTTAGACGAATGACTTTGACAAACCTCCAGTTGTTAAATAACAGGACAAATTTTTATTTGGGTGGTGGGGTGTACTAGGGGTACAAAATTGTTACTCAACCTACAACTCGTTGCATTCTCATATATTGGCGATACAAAAATTAGTGAACACATTAATTTATTCCCTTATTCTTTTAATAGTCAATGCATGGACATAACAAAGGAAAAATCTGGAGTACGTGATAACTATTCGTCTTTTTATATTGAATGAAAATTTCTTTATTAAGGACCTTATGCCCAAGGTATACAAGAATGGGGTAGCCGTACGGAGAGCACTGGGTGCTCTCCACCAGGCTTTTTCCCCTTTGTACATAAAAGATACAATAATAATAATAATAATAATAATAATAATAATAATAATAGTAATAATTATACTAACAATGTTTTGATATTTACATGCCACTACATTTAGGAGTTGGAAGAAAATTGGATTTTCAACTCCATCCAGTCTTCAATGAATGTCGATTTAAACTTATTATTTTGTACGGGACAGCGCGAACGCAGTCCCGAAAACCAAAAATTTTGCGCCCGAGATACCCACATTTGGGGCATTCGCAGGGGTCAACCCAACCGAAGTGCAATGGAAGGGCCTCGCCCTGGGGAAACCGCCTTGCTGATCACGGTAACCCCACGCCAGGTAAGTATGTTTTACCCCCACCAATACCCTGCCCCTAATCGCTTTGACTTTATCCAAATACGCGAGATCTCCCTCCATCACTGTTTCTTTTCTAACTATCTATTATACTACCAATGACACCAAAGCAAAATAAATCCTTCAATTATGCATTTTCTTTAACCCTTTTATTCAGAAAATCACCTGTGCGCCCTCCAACCCTTCATCCAAGTCCTCTTTCATTTTATAAGTGAATGTGGTCATGTAGTTACCCTACAATCTCCTAGATAGCAGCACAACTGTCAACCATTGAATCTTCATTTCACCATAATTTTTGTAAACAACAAAATACATTTATTTCCTTTTCCTACAATGCCACATTTCCAACAATCACTCTGGAATCCATCAGATTCAGTCATTTGTTGCAATTTATGTTGTTTCTTCTCCTCCCCTTCACAATCACACCACCAACCCATCCACCACTCATTGAAAATTACACAGGTTTTTGGAGGGTTTATGGTTTGTAAAGAACTAAAAACAAGTTCTTATATGGAATAGTTATCATTGTTAAGTTATTAATACTAGCCATGACATAAGCAAATATTTATATTTCGACTTTCAAGTGGTACCAGACCTAGTAGGGTAGCATTTTATGGAGTGATTTTTTAACTTAATATGTTTAAGTAAAGCACTTAACTGTTCTTGACTCCTAATAGAATATTTATGTTGCCTATGTTTACTCTAGTAAGTAAATTTTTGAACATTTTTCCAACATATGATGAATTATAACCTCCACAACAAATCCAATAAACACAATCTTCCCTTTCTTTCCCCTCACAGTTATTGACAAACTTGTTTAACAATTTACCACCACTACTCAAAACAACTGAGATATCCAAGTTTTTCAAAAATACTGGAATATCCTTTCCGAGGTTCACTAAAAGGTACTACAACCAATAGATTTCTACTCGTCAATGGTTCCTTCTCAAGGCTTCTTTAGTTTTGTTTTTTTTTTTTTTTTTCAATACATTATCAATTACTGTTTTAGGATGGCTTAATTTTGAGACTATTTCGTATATATGTTCAATTTCTTCATTAAGGAACTCTACATTGCACAATTTGAATGCTCCTAAGAGCATATTTCTAAAGACCGCTTTTTTAACATTAGAAGGATGAGATGAGCATAACAAGGCCCATGAGTAGGTCTTCTATTGGTACTGTATTTAGGTTGTACTCAAAACCATGTAAATATAGACTTGTTATTGCTTTCAACTACTAAAGTGAAATCAATGGACGGAACACACTATTTAAGGATATTCAAAAAATCAACAACACAAACCTTTGTCTGGCCAAACACATAAATTATCATCCATATATCCAAGCATTGCTTTATGGAAATTTATAGGGAAATTTCATTTCAAAACATTCCATAAATATATTACTAAGAACTATTATTATTATTATTATTCTATTATTAACTTCAAAGGAAAAACCACAATCACCAACACAAAGATGAATTAATTCTATAAGAACGGGCACAGAAAGAGGCATACTAAAATTTCGTTCATCGAAGAATTCTTTTCTTCGATGATAGAGAGTCAAAGGCATCAGGGCATTTATTTCTTTTGTTTTTGTTTTCCTTTTTATTTGACACTTAAAATAAACTGCGAAACATAGAAAGAAACTTAACGAAGACTTAATTTTCAATATTTTGACCCTTATGGCTGTCGTCATAAGCGGGAGAAGAAGTGAATTGACGGAGGGACGACAGTCAACTGTAGAACTCTTTGAGTGATGGCTAAGTAGTGCCGCCGAGAAGGAGCAAAATAAAAAAAGTACTAACCAGCCGAGATCAAAGAAAAAATTAAAGAATAAAGAGGAAGAAAACAGAAAATAAAGGAAGTATATGAAAAATTTCTAAAGAAGAATTTTTAGAAGAGGAAAAAAAATTAAGCAATATAATAGGATAAAATAAAATAATAATAAATAAAAAGCCAAAGTATAAAATAAGTAGATACAAAAAAGAGATTACAAATAAAAAGTTATATAAAATAAATAAAAATAATCTAACGATTTATTATTATTACATTATGTGTAATCTGACCTGCTGGATCGACTTTTGTTTATCAGAGATATATTTAAGAGGCAAAGGAAGAGTTTATTTTTTCTGTTCCTAATTTCTTTGAATGCCTTGCCATGTCAGTGAAGCAAAAAGAAAGTACTTTAGACGAATGACTTTGACAAACCTCCAGTTGTTAAATAACAGGACAAATTTTTATTTGGGTGGTGGGGTGTACTAGGGGTACAAAATTGTTACTCAACCTACAACTCGTTGCATTCTCATATATTGGCGATACAAAAATTAGTGAACACATTAATTTATTCCCTTATTCTTTTAATAGTCAATGCATGGACATAACAAAGGAAAAATCTGGAGTACGTGATAACTATTCGTCTTTTTATATTGAATGAAAATTTCTTTATTAAGGACCTTATGCCCAAGGTATACAAGAATGGGGTAGCCGTACGGAGAGCACTGGGTGCTCTCCACCAGGCTTTTTCCCCTTTGTACATAAAAGATACAATAATAATAATAATAATAATAATAATAATAATAATAGTAATAATTATACTAACAATGTTTTGATATTTACATGCCACTACATTTAGGAGTTGGAAGAAAATTGGATTTTCAACTCCATCCAGTCTTCAATGAATGTCGATTTAAACTTATTATTTTGTACGGGACAGCGCGAACGCAGTCCCGAAAACCAAAAATTTTGCGCCCGAGATACCCACATTTGGGGCATTCGCAGGGGTCAACCCAACCGAAGTGCAATGGAAGGGCCTCGCCCTGGGGAAACCGCCTTGCTGATCACGGTAACCCCCACGCCAGGTAAGTATGTTTTACCCCCACCAATACCCTGCCCCTAATCGCTTTGACTTTATCCAAATACGCGAGATCTCCCTCCATCACTGTTTCTTTTCTAACTATCTATTATACTACCAATGACACCAAAGCAAAATAAATCCTTCAATTATGCATTTTCTTTAACCCTTTTATTCAGAAAATCACCTGTGCGCCCTCCAACCCTTCATCCAAGTCCTCTTTCATTTTATAAGTGAATGTGGTCATGTAGTTACCCTACAATCTCCTAGATAGCAGCACAACTGTCAACCATTGAATCTTCATTTCACCATAATTTTTGTAAACAACAAAATACATTTATTTCCTTTTCCTACAATGCCACATTTCCAACAATCACTCTGGAATCCATCAGATTCAGTCATTTGTTGCAATTTATGTTGTTTCTTCTCCTCCCCTTCACAATCACACCACCAACCCATCCACCACTCATTGAAAATTACACAGGTTTTTGGAGGGTTTATGGTTTGTAAAGAACTAAAAACAAGTTCTTATATGGAATAGTTATCATTGTTAAGTTATTAATACTAGCCATGACATAAGCAAATATTTATATTTCGACTTTCAAGTGGTACCAGACCTAGTAGGGTAGCATTTTATGGAGTGATTTTTTAACTTAATATGTTTAAGTAAAGCACTTAACTGTTCTTGACTCCTAATAGAATATTTATGTTGCCTATGTTTACTCTAGTAAGTAAATTTTTGAACATTTTTCCAACATATGATGAATTATAACCTCCACAACAAATCCAATAAACACAATCTTCCCTTTCTTTCCCCTCACAGTTATTGACAAACTTGTTTAACAATTTACCACCACTACTCAAAACAACTGAGATATCCAAGTTTTTCAAAAATACTGGAATATCCTTTCCGAGGTTCACTAAAAGGTACTACAACCAATAGATTTCTACTCGTCAATGGTTCCTTCTCAAGGATTCTTTAGTTTTGTTTTTTTTTTTTTTTTCAATACATTATCAATTACTGTTTTAGGATGGCTTAATTTTGAGACTATTTCGTATATATGTTCAATTTCTTCATTAAGGAACTCTACATTGCACAATTTGAATGCTCCTAAGAGCATATTTCTAAAGACCGCTTTTTTAACATTAGAAGGATGAGATGAGCATAACAAGGCCCATGAGTAGGTCTTCTATTGGTACTGTATTTAGGTTGTACTCAAAACCATGTAAATATAGACTTGTTATTGCTTTCAACTACTAAAGTGAAATCAATGGACGGAACACACTATTTAAGGATATTCAAAAAATCAACAACACAAACCTTTGTCTGGCCAAACACATAAATTATCATCCATATATCCAAGCATTGCTTTATGGAAATTTATAGGGAAATTTCATTTCAAAACATTCCATAAATATATTACTAAGAACTATTATTATTATTATTATTCTATTATTAACTTCAAAGGAAAAACCACAATCACCAACACAAAGATGAATTAATTCTATAAGAACGGGCACAGAAAGAGGCATACTAAAATTTCGTTCATCGAAGAATTCTTTTCTTCGATGATAGAGAGTCAAAGGCATCAGGGCATTTATTTCTTTTGTTTTTGTTTTCCTTTTTATTTGACACTTAAAATAAACTGCGAAACATAGAAAGAAACTTAACGAAGACTTAATTTTCAATATTTTGACCCTTATGGCTGTCGTCATAAGCGGGAGAAGAAGTGAATTGACGGAGGGACGACAGTCAACTGTAGAACTCTTTGAGTGATGGCTAAGTAGTGCCGCCGAGAAGGAGCAAAATAAAAAAAGTACTAACCAGCCGAGATCAAAGAAAAAATTAAAGAATAAAGAGGAAGAAAACAGAAAATAAAGGAAGTATATGAAAAATTTCTAAAGAAGAATTTTTAGAAGAGGAAAAAAAATTAAGCAATATAATAGGATAAAATAAAATAATAATAAATAAAAAGCCAAAGTATAAAATAAGTAGATACAAAAAAGAGATTACAAATAAAAAGTTATATAAAATAAATAAAAATAATCTAACGATTTATTATTATTACATTATGTGTAATCTGACCTGCTGGATCGACTTTTGTTTATCAGAGATATATTTAAGAGGCAAAGGAAGAGTTTATTTTTTCTGTTCCTAATTTCTTTGAATGCCTTGCCATGTCAGTGAAGCAAAAAGAAAGTACTTTAGACGAATGACTTTGACAAACCTCCAGTTGTTAAATAACAGGACAAATTTTTATTTGGGTGGTGGGGTGTACTAGGGGTACAAAATTGTTACTCAACCTACAACTCGTTGCATTCTCATATATTGGCGATACAAAAATTAGTGAACACATTAATTTATTCCCTTATTCTTTTAATAGTCAATGCATGGACATAACAAAGGAAAAATCTGGAGTACGTGATAACTATTCGTCTTTTTATATTGAATGAAAATTTCTTTATTAAGGACCTTATGCCCAAGGTATACAAGAATGGGGTAGCCGTACGGAGAGCACTGGGTGCTCTCCACCAGGCTTTTTCCCCTTTGTACATAAAAGATACAATAATAATAATAATAATAATAATAATAATAATAATAGTAATAATTATACTAACAATGTTTTGATATTTACATGCCACTACATTTAGGAGTTGGAAGAAAATTGGATTTTCAACTCCATCCAGTCTTCAATGAATGTCGATTTAAACTTATTATTTTGTACGGGACAGCGCGAACGCAGTCCCGAAAACCAAAAATTTTGCGCCCGAGATACCCACATTTGGGGCATTCGCAGGGGTCAACCCAACCGAAAGTGCAATGGAAGGGCCTCGCCCTGGGGAAACCGCCTTGCTGATCACGGTAACCCCCACGCCAGGTAAGTATGTTTTACCCCAAGTCAAAGTCAAAAGTACTTTATTTGCAAAAATATTTACACATAACATTATATTGTAAATGTTATTGCATTTACACTAGCCGTGCGACCTATCCAAGGTTTCCCTTGGTAAGGTCTTTTTGGCCCAAACTTAATTTAGAATAATATAATAGACCTTAAGATTAGTTTTACATGTTGCCCTTATATTTGTATAGAAATAATAGTGTTTACATTATATTAACAATTATATATTACATTTACAATATTAACAGTTTTACATTATATTACAAGATTAACATTTTTACATTTGATTCGGGCGTAGTTTATGTGTCCTCCAGCGAGATAACAGCCATGTCCTGAAGTTTCGCTATTGTCTTGTTGGTGGATGTCTTCATCTTCTCGTCCTCAGCTGCTCCTAGTTTTTGTATGAAGGAGGACAGTCTCTCCAGCTGGACCTCCTTGTGTAGGTGCTTGTTGGTGGCGAAGCGTGGTGCGTTGAGGATTAACCTCAACGTTTTGTGCTGGAAGGAGTAGAGTTTCTTAATTTTAGAGCCCGCCAACGGGCCCCAGGCGGTTACTCCATACGTAAGGACGGGTCTTATGAGGGTTTTGTAAAGCAATAGGCGGGTGCGGAGTGACAGAGGGGACGACGCTCGGAGCAGCGCAAAGATGGAGCTCCTGACGGCGTGAGCCTTGCCAATCGCAGCCCTCACCTGTCTGCCCATGGACAGTCCACTGTCAATAGTTATCCCTAGGTATTTAATGTGGGACGTTTGGGGGATTTTCATGTTGTTTAAGTGTATATTTTGAGGGTGTTTAAATCGTTTTCTGGTGAGGAGGAGTAGTTGGCTTTTATTGGGGTTAATGTGAAGTCTCCAAGCTTTGGACCACGACCAGATGTTGTTTAGGTGTTCTTGTAGTTTTGTGGCTATACTATGTATTCTGTGAGTTTTGTACGCTAGAAGGACATCATCGGCGTAGAGTGCTTCCATTGTGGCGCTGCGTTTGTGTGTTGTAGTTAGTCTGGGAAAGTCCTGTAAATATATGTTAAAGAGGATAGGGCCTAGGCAGGACCCTTGGGGTACACCTGTCTGGACTGGATATCTATGGGAGGAGATTCCGTTGTTTATAACGTAAAAGGTCCGGTCAGAGAGGTAGGATTTTATGATGTTACGGAACCAGCTCGGGTAGTCCATGTTACGGAGTTTGAGGAGGAGCCCCTTATGCCAAACGCTGTCAAAGGCTTTAGACAGGTCCAGGGCAACCACTGCCGTTGTCTGTTTCCTAGATTTGGCGGCCAAGCTGAAATCGAGCAGTCTCTTAAGTGGGTGGATGCAGCTGTGGCCTTTTTTGAACCCATATTGCCTGTCCTGTTCAGTAATGACGTCTTCAGCCTTTTTTAGAATTATTTTCTCCAGCAGTTTGCTGAGACCTGACAGGAGGCTAATTGGCCGGTAGCTGTTGGGATCCGTTGGGTCCTTCCCTGGCTTGTGAATCATTATGATTCTGGCTACTTTCCATTTGTTAGGAAAGTAGCCTATGTGAAGACAGCTGTTGTATATAGCTGTTAAGGAGTTTAAAGTTCTTAGGGGGAGGTTCTTGATCATAAGATTGTTGATCTCATCTTCTCCTGGCGCTCTTTTTGTGCGTAGTTTTTGTATAATGTCCCTGAGTTCGTCGGTGGACGTCTGGACGAGGGGGTTAGGGGGTAGCGCGGCGTGTGGTGAGGGAGAATATCGGAGGGGGCCTGTGTCTTCGGGAGAGGGCGTGAGGGCTTGGGTGTGATGAGGGGGTGTGGTGTTGGGTTCGGAGTCTGAGGAGGAGTGAGTGTCGGAGTATTGCGTTGCTAGGGAGTCCCCGAACGCGTTGGCTATGGATTCCGGTGTGCAGCATCTTGTGTTGTTGTAGTGGAGCGCCGTGCTTTGCTTCTTGCGGCGTCTTAATCGGCGGACGAAACCCCAGACTTTGGAAGTCTGGTCGACTTCCAACAAAGCTCTTTCCAGCCTGGATTCGCGTTCTTGTTGTAGTTGATAATGAGTTCGTTTGTTTAGTTTATTGTAGAGTGTTTTTAGAGGTGTGATTTTGTATTTAAGCCAGAGCTTCCGGATGTCATTTTTGATCTGTATGAGTCTTTTGGTTGCTTCGGAGATGGTGTTAATGGATGTGTTAGGGTACGTACGTGTTGTTGTAGTTGCAGAGTTTTTGGCGTGTATGATGTTGGTAGTTAAGTTGTGAATAGCAGTGTCTATTTCATGTTTGTTGAGTAGGGCTGGTGTGTCGTGCACAGCTTGTCCGAGTAGGGATTTGTAAAGGTTCCAGTCGGTGACAGAAATTAAGGGAGGAGGGAGTTTGAGGCAGTGTTGGGCAATGGTCATAAGGACTGGAAAGTGATCGGAGGTGAGTTCGGTCAGGGTTTCTACTTGTATGTTTGGGGCGTACTGATTTGAGATAGCAATGTCAATAGTGGAGGATGTTGTCTTGGTAATTCTAGTTGGTATGTCCGGATATGACACGTTCAGGTTGTTCGTGGTGGCTAGGTCGTAGATGACTTTGCCTCTGGTGTTGTTACGTTTGCAATTCCATGTGATGTGGTGAGCATTTAGGTCTCCCGCTATAATGGTTGGTGTGGGGCCCTGCAAAAGGGTTGTTAAGCTGTAGCTAAGGAGTTGTTTGTTAGGTGGGTGATATACCGATGCGAGCTTGAGGGAGTTATACCGAGTGTTAACGAGAATGGTGGTTTGTTCGAGTGTTTCATCAGGGGATGTTGGAACATGTGCCGTTTGGAGGTCTGATCTGACGGCGACTAGGGTCCCTCCACCTCTAGGTTTGTCTTCACTCCAGTTATAGTGTTCCCTGTCAGTGCGGTATACCGTGTATCCGGGGATGGTGAAACTTTGTTTGTGTGTTAGTCGTGTTTCGCTGGCAAGAAGAATGCTTACCTTGTGTGTTTGTAATGTCTGCGAGAGTTCGTCTTTTTTGTTGCGGATACCTTGGGCGTTCCAAAAAAGTATTTTTGTGCAGTCAGTCATTGTAATAAGGTTGTTACCAGCAGTGCACTTAGCGGTATGTTATCCATGGATTGATGGAGCTGGACGGCCGCAGTGATTTTGCTAAGCAGCTGCTCATTTTGGAGTTTCTTAAGTGTTGCTTCCAGTAGCGAGGCATCAATCTCGGTTCTTTCGACGCTGGTTGCTGCCTCCCGTTGTGAATTTTTCTGGGTAATCTGGCTGTAGGTCACACCGGGCTGTCTTGTGCGGCTGTTCAGTAGTGTAGGTTTCTTTTTTGAGGGCTTCTTTGATGGTGGGACAGCCTCTATAGCTTGCAGGATGGTTTCCTTTGCAGTTGACACACATGGGGGGGGTTGCCTTGTCCTTCGGGCATTCTCTGTAGAGGTGTCCTTCAGGACATTTGACGCACCGTGGGGCTAGGTGACAGTATTGCTGGGTATGCCCGATCCTCTGGCATCTGAAGCATTGTGGTGGGCTCCTCCTCTGTCTTGAGGGTTCCACCCTTATTTGGTATCCAAGGAGTTCCTCCAGGATGAGCTCTTTAGTAGTTACAGAGACTTCGTAAAGTGGCAGTTTTTTGGGTTGGCCGGTTTCGGCATCCACGGCTCGACTGGATGTTAGTTGCTTGACTAGGGTGGTTGGGATTCCTTTGTGTTCAAGTTCTGATTTAATTGCTTCCAGTGGCAGGTCCAGAGGGAGGGGGCGGAGGACAAATCTGTAGATGCGTTGTTCCCACGTTGACCTATAGGTGTGATATTTTATTCCACATTTGAGAAGGGCCTTGCTTACAAACCTGTATTTGTTATCATCTGGGCACTGTATTTTTACTGTCTTCCCAGTTGTAGTGGCTTTATAGAAGTGAGTAATATGAGGGTTTTCGGCTCTGAACCACAAGAACTCAGCACTGCTTTCAATAACGTGTGGAGGAGGGAGGTTTGCCTTGGTCGGGGTCTCCAAGTTAACACCTTGTGAGGTTGTTTTACCCAAGTCAAGTCAAGTCAAAAGTACTTTATTTGCAAAAATATTTACACATAACATTATATTGTAAATGTTATTGCATTTACACTAGCCGTGCGACCTATCCAAGGTTTCCCTTGGTAAGGTCTTTTTGGCCCAAACTTAATTTAGAATAATATAATAGACCTTAAGATTAGTTTTACATGTTGCCCTTATATTTGTATAGAAATAATAGTGTTTACATTATATTAACAATTATATATTACATTTACAATATTAACAGTTTTACATTATATTACAAGATTAACATTTTTACATTTGATTCGGGCGTAGTTTATGTGTCCTCCAGCGAGGAATAACAGCCATGTCCTGAAGTTTCGCTATTGTCTTGTTGGTGGATGTCTTCATCTTCTCGTCCTCAGCTGCTCCTAGTTTTTGTATGAAGGAGGACAGTCTCTCCAGCTGGGACCTCCTTGTGTAGGTGCTTGTTGGTGGCGAAGCGTTGGTGCGTTGAGGATTAACCTCAACGTTTTGTGTGGAAGGAGTAGAGTTTCTTAATTTTAGAGCCCGCCAACGGGCCCCAGGCGGTTACTCCATACGTAAGGACGGGTCTTATGAGGGTTTTGCAAAGCAATAGGCGGGTGCGGAGTGACAGAGGGGACGACGCTCGGAGCAGCGCAAAGATGGAGCTCCTGACGGCGTGAGCCTTGCCAATCGCAGCCCTTTGTTTTACCCCCACCAATACCCTGCCCCTAATCGCTTTGACTTTATCCAAATACGCGAGATCTCCCTCCATCACTGTTTCTTTTCTAACTATCTATTATACTACCAATGACACCAAAGCAAAATAAATCCTTCAATTATGCATTTTCTTTAACCCTTTTATTCAGAAAATCACCTGTGCGCCCTCCAACCCTTCATCCAAGTCCTCTTTCATTTTATAAGTGAATGTGGTCATGTAGTTACCCTACAATCTCCTAGATAGCAGCACAACTGTCAACCATTGAATCTTCATTTCACCATAATTTTTGTAAACAACAAAATACATTTATTTCCTTTTCCTACAATGCCACATTTCCAACAATCACTCTGGAATCCATCAGATTCAGTCATTTGTTGCAATTTATGTTGTTTCTTCTCCTCCCCTTCACAATCACACCACCAACCCACCCACCACTCATTGAAAATTACACAGGTTTTTGGAGGGTTTATGGTTTGTAAAGAACTAAAAACAAGTTCTTATATGGAATAGTTATCATTGTTAAGTTATTAATACTAGCCATGACATAAGCAAATATTTATATTTCGACTTTCAAGTGGTACCAGACCTAGTAGGGTAGCATTTTATGGAGTGATTTTTTAACTTAATATGTTTAAGTAAAGCACTTAACTGTTCTTGACTCCTAATAGAATATTTATGTTGCCTATTTTACTCTAGTAAGTAAATTTTTGAACATTTTTCCAACATATGATGAATTATAACCTCCACAACAAATCCAATAAACACAATCT